>JZKD02S1673249.1:145311-222509 GCA_000966675.3 Picea glauca
ACCTAAATACTTAATCTATATTTTGATAGTCACACTTAAATTAAAAATAAATAAATTATTCATATAAATTATATTCATTTATTAATAATCACAACACCCATAAAACAAAATAAAGTCACACTCATAACACAAAATAAGGTTAAAGTTAGTCACATTGAAACTTGCAACCCGACCCAATAGAATAAGTAGGTTAGAACATAGACACAAATATTATATATATATATATATATGTGTGTGTGTGTGTGTGTCTGTGTGTGTGTGTGTGTGTGTGTATTATCCCACCTAAATCAAAATGAGTGAACCACCAACATAAACTATATTCATCTATTAATGGTCATGATACCCATGAAACAAAAATCCTTTAAAACAAAAACATATTTTGTTTATTTCAATGTACTTAAATACTTAATCTATACTTTGATACTCACACCTAAATTAAAAATGAGTAAATTACCCATATAAACTATATTCATTTATTAATAATCACAACACCCATGAAACAAAATAAAGTCAAATTCATAACACGAAATAAGGTTAAGGTTAACCACATTGAAACTTGTGACCCGACCTAATAGAAATATTCACAAGTAGGTTAGAACACAGACACAAGCCATCTTTGAGTGACCACTCTGTTTCAAATAGATATATGGGTTGATATGCATTAAATATCAATCTCGATCATTTTGTGAGTGCATTCACTTGATCAAATGAAGGTTCTAAATTATAATGGTGATAATACATCCAAAGTCATTGTAGATTGACCACTATCAAATATATATCATCAGAAATCTTGGGGAAAAAACCATCTCTCCCAACAAATACAATAACACCAAAAATGAGGATAGCCTTGTCCTTCCAAAACAAGAGAATCCGAGGAAAACCTTTTCCTTCCAATACAAAACAAAAAACCAAACCTTTGCTATATTCTAGAAATCTTCTCTACACATGAATCTATTGTAGAGCACTTGTACATCATGTTGACGTCACCTGTCAGCCTGTACGGATATGTACTTGCCCAAAAAACTAGATATGTGATTCACCTTACTTGAAACCCGCAGACATACATGATTTTCCATACTGCAAACTGTGTATACCCTATATGTGATTCATCCTTTTGCAAACCACGTATATACACGATTTTCTTGTATGGAAACTATGTATGTCCTCAGAAAACTTATACAAACACCTCTATACACTTCGCTCTATGCCACCTTTTTTATCCTAGGCCAGATTCACCACCTTGCAGACTTTCCTAGATGAGATTACCAATCCTCCTTGAAAAAAGTACAGACTCAATTATGCCAATTCCATTCTTCCACAATGATGATACAATGTCACAATGACATATTTCCTTTATATAGGAGTCCAATGAGTGAATTTAGGAGACCTTCCTAAAATCAGCGATTAATTAGAATTTTTTAATCCTCTTTGTGGGTGTGGCACCCCCACACAAATACACAAAGCCCATCAACTTGGTCATGTGTCCCTAGACTCATTTCTAGGCCTATTTCACTTAAATGAAAGTCAAAACCGGTGCCAACAAAACATTCCCACATGCATGACACCTTGGCCTCTAGTGGTAATATCTCTCGAAGATAAAAAATCAACAGTGCATGTGTCCTGATGTTAGGGCTCTGAATAAGTTGATTATCAAGGACAAATTTCCCATCCCAATTATTGATGATCTATTGAATGAACTTCACGGAGAATTTTTTTTCCTTAATCTTGATCTTCGTTTAGAATACCACCAAATCAGGATGAAAGAGATAGACATCCCTAATACTTCCTTCAGAACACACAAAGGTCATTATTAATTCCTAGTGATGCCTTTCAGTCTTTGTAATACTCCATCCACTTTCTAGAGCCTCATGAACAAGATTTTCAAACCCTTCCTACATAATGTTTTGTTTCCCTTCTTTGATGATATATTAATCGACAATAAATCATGGAAATCATACATAGAGCATGTTTATAAGTCCTTGCAACTCTTAAAATACAACCAATTATTCGTGAAGCGCTCCAAATGTGCTTTTGGGGCTCCTGAGGTTGAATATTTTGGTCACATTGTAATTCAGGAGGGAGTGTGAATTGATCCCAAGAAAGTGGTTTCTATGCAAGAGTGTCCTTGTCCCAAAACACTAAAGATCTAGAGGGGATTCTTAGGAGTTATAGGCTACTATATAAAATTTGTGAAAAATTATGGAAAAATTATAGCTCCCCTTACTTCACTCCTTAAAAAGAATTCATTTTTCTGGAATGATGTAGCATCACAGGCCTTCGTTGCTTTAAAGGATGCCATGTGCACTACTCGAGTATTGGTGGTTATTGACTTTAATAAGACTTTTTTCATGGAATGTGATAATTTATGTACAGGTCTTGGAGCATTATTGATGCAAGAAGGATTCCCCTTGGCATTCACTAGTAAGAAATTGTGTGACCATAATTTGGGAAAATCCACATATGAGAGGGAAATTATGGATATTCTTCATGTAGTAGAGACTTGGAGTTTGTATCTCATAAGGAAGAATTTTCATATCAAGATTGACCATCATAGTCTAAAGTACTTCTTCAAACAACAATTGGCTACATCAAAGCAACATAAATGGGTCACCAAGATGTTGAGCTATAATTATGAGATCATATATAAGAATGGTAAAGAGAATGATGTGGTCGATGTCTTATCTAGATAATTTGAGGAGGATGGATCACTCCTTTCCTTATCATTACTAAGTTTAGGATGGTTTGAGGAAGACCACAGGGAATGGATAGAAAACATTAATTTAAGGTAGCTCATCCAATTTCTTCAAGTAGATCCCAACCCACATAAACATTATACATGGCAACAAGATACATTGTTATATAAAGGGAGTATTGTTCTGGAAAACTATTTGACCCTAAAAAAAAAAGTCTTAGAGGAGATACATTCATCATCGATAGTAGGTCACTCTGGATTTCATAAAACCTATTAATGAACCGAGAGTTAATTCTTCTAGAAAGGCATGAAAACATATATCTAGGATTTTGTAGCATCCCATGACACTTTCCAATGAAACAAGGGATATATGGTGAAGATACCAATGGAATTGAAACCATTACAAATCCCAACATAGATCTAGACATATATTTCAATGGATTTTATCATAGGACTCCCAAAGTTGGGAAACAAATTAGTCATCATGGTGGTTGTTGATTGTCTTTCAAAAGATGTTAATTTTTGTGCCCTAGATCATCCGTTCACTCCTTCCTCAATTGCATGGGCATTCATGGATCAAATATTCAAGCTACATGGCATGCCCACTTCAATTGTATAGGATTGGGACTCCATATTCACCATAAAATTTTGGTAAGAGCTATTTAAACTTCAAGGTACACAACTAAATATGAACTTAGGAACCTATTTGACATGCTTTTCTTATGAAAAAATAGACTAGTGGGGACAATGGATTCCCCTTGCCGAATGTTGCTACAATACCATTTATCATGGAGCTACCAAAATGACATCATATAAAAAAAATTATGGCCAAAAACCATTGTTAGTGGCATCCTATGTACCAATAACCTTTCAGGTTCATGCAATAGATATAACACTTCACACTAGAGAAGCCATTATCCTTATTCTCATGGACAACCTGGTTATGGCACAAAATCGAATGAAACAACACGTTGCTCAACATAGATCCGAACATTCTTTTTCCAAAGGGGATCAAGTGTTTCTTCACCTGAATCTTTGTAAATAGACATAACTTAAATATAAATTCCCCCATAGCAAATATTCTAATTTCTATGGTCCCTATCATATCATACAACACCTTGCTCAGGTCACCTACAAGTTGACTTTACCAACCCACTCCAAGATTCATCCAACATTTTATGTGTCATGTTTGAAGAAGGTTGTGGGATCAAATTTCAAAGTGCATACCAACCTACAATAACTTGATGAATAAGGTTCCATTTTTCTCTAGCCATAAGGAGTATTGGATACCAAAGAGTGTCAGTTGTGTTAGCGTGGGATCAAGCAAGTATTGATCTAGTGGAAATATATGAAACCAAAAGATGCCACATTGGAATTGGAAGTGATTCTACAACAATTTATTCACCTTAATCCTTGAGAACAACGCTTCTTCCGAAGGGGGAGGTCATGTTAGGGTCCTACCCTAACCCCCTACTTAGATACTTTATTAATGTATGAGGCCACCTTCTAGAATAAGGCCCATTAAATAGTTAGTTAAAAGGCATTCATTGTAAAAACGATCCTTTTTATTAATAAGGCCCAAATTAGTTAGTAGACCCTCATTATAAGTGGGCCCATATGTAGTTAAGATTATCTTTGGACAAATATATATTTAGTACAAGGTTATGTAATGTTTTTTCAAGATTTTTATTTTAATTGGAGCTTTTCTCTAGGAGGTTGTCCCCTTGAAGAGGAAAGCGCACATAACTCTCTATTTTTATTATCAAGAGATATTTCTCGGGGTTTATATATTTTCTCTTATGTTCTTTGGTTTTTTTATACGTTTTGTGTGATTGATATGAATTTTTGGGGTTAATTACATTACATTCAACCTAGACACATTCATAAAGTGGCATACACCAAGTCCCTACTCATACAACCAAATTTCACTATTTGGGTTAGCATAATCAATCCAACAATCAAAATTACAACCATTACAAGAGAATTTCTCTTAAATTATCACCATAAATAGAATCCATAATATGTACGAGGAACGAAAACAATAAACAACAAACATGACTAGGTGATGTTAAGTATTGCAATTGATCTATCAATCCAATCCATTTTCCTTCCTAACCATGGAATGGTCAACTACTTTCCACCCAACCATACCTAGGGAAACATTCTTTACATGAGACCCCACAACTATGTGGGATCACAAATAGGGGTATAGATATTAATATACAATAGGAAATGCACCAATGATGGGATCTCCACCTACTAGACTTGCTAGAAAATCTAAACACCATTAGCAAGGGGATCAGTAATCGTAATAATTATCATCTTCCTTCACCAAATCCGACTTACCATACATATTCAATATTGACAACATTTGGAATTATTCCCTATAATTCAAATAAGTCCCCCCAAACCCATGGGTATCAATTTTATTTATAGGATTCACAAGGCTTTCCAACTCACACCATGTAAATTACCATATTTATTTAATTTCCAAATTCCCCAATATTAATTCCCATGGGTGGCATTCTCTCCATTTTCCCTTTATTTATATTTATTAAATAGATATTTTATCCACCCCCATGGGTGTCACCCCAAGTATTTTCTCTTTTTATTATTGTTCTTATAAGTTAATTCATATTTTCCTTAAATTAACTACTAATTTTAAGTTGGTAAAAGAAGTGGGTAATTTGCAACGTCAACTAATACAACTATAGGGGTCACATGTAGTTACCTTGGTCTATCCTAGGTTTTGGAAGGTTCAAGATTCTTATGGAGTAAGGACTTTGTTTCCTTACAACATGCATCACAAACATAACTATGAGACATGTTACCTCACACAACATAAGTTCTCAGAGTAGGCATGTTACCTAGTATCTTGGATAAGCATGTTCATCTATCTGACTTCTTTATCCCACATATATTGCAAGAGACTATGCACCTCTATATCTAGACTAGGTAGGCAAGCCAATGCACATCTAGCTATCCCATCATCAACAGTACCAGAGAAAACAAGAGAATCCATCTTTGTACTTTGGGATTGGGTATGAAATATTATGCACATCTAGTCACCCTATTATCATTTTCCCATATTCCTCCTAGTTGTGTCCCACACCCATGTGATTATTAATGGGTAAGGCTTAACCCTGTGTCATATGCATCCACAAAAACACACATCAAATGGCACTATATAATGATTCATCATATCTCATAGACAATATAATCAACTAGAAATGTTACCCATCTCAGGTTTTATATGTCTAGTTGTTATCATGGAGCTTCCTCAAACAATCATATCCATCTATCGCTTCAACTAGGCTATAGGTTGCTTGCACCAACCATCATTAGTATGATCTCATATCATCATTTATAAATCAACATATCTCATAGAAAATATAATAAAATAGAAATGTTACCCATCTCAGCATTTATCTATCTAGTTTCCATCATGGACCCTCCACTGACAATCATATGCACCTATCTCATTCAAACATGTTATCAGTTTCTTGCACAAACTGTCATTAGTATGATCTCATGTCATCATTTATAATCATTTTCATAAATTCATAGCTTTACAAATTAGGATCTTCACACCAATAAGGCTCATCCAACCTTTGGAATTTTTTTCATTGGTCACAAGTCAATTAATTCCTTTCAAGACTTCCCATGTGTTTGGCCAAACTGCCATATCTCACACCTATTTAGTAACATCAATAGTGTATTAAATGGATTCATATTCATAACATCATCACATGTTCACATCGCATATCAAGGCATAACAACCATATCATGATCCACATCATTACAACAACTATAGATCATCAATGATCATATGTGCACATCCAAACACTATTGTGCCATAAATATGAAGTCATTTATCAATCAAAGGACAGACGCAATAATCTCATACTCAACAAAGAAATGGCATATATATACACAAAGTTCATTATCATGCATAGAAATTAGGAAACGTACAATAGCTACCAAAGTCTTAAAATGCCAAAGGATCACCTGACCCACCAAGAGTTGACCTTGTTAGTTATGCACAAATCATGGTTAAGACAAATGGAGCATTACAAAATGTATGGAAGATCTCTTCTAAATAACCATTTCCCACACCTAGAATATAAGTCCTAAAATTATTAATACTATAGCATGTTGCTACCAAAGTAAAGAACAAGTAGATTAAGCATTTATTGTTTCATCTATATAAGGAAAATTCATAAATGTTAAGGGGAAGATCTTATTGTAGGTCAACAACACTTAGCTATGGATGAGAGGCTCTTTAACATACAACACCTTAAATATTAAAGACAAAAGAAGAACACTAGGGCATATGATCTAACTATTACAATATGCTCTTATATACATCCTCCCCTTGGTACAAGCCTTCCTTGAGATAGTAAATATTTCATTTGGATTGATTTTCAGAGATATTTTGATTTTAATTGCTTAAATTATTTTATCCCAATGTTTTAGGAGAACATCTTACCTATCATCAAAGGCACAAAGCACTCAAATGATAGAGAAATGGTGTTTTGTGCTTTATGCCTTTTCTAATGGGTGCGTGTTTTGTTTGACTATTTTGTTATCATTTGAACGTTTTGTGAATGTGATTATGGATGAAGCATTTATCTAAAATGTTGGTATAAAAATAACTTATGCATTAAAATCAAATGTCTCTGTAAAATAGTCAATATTCTAGTGTAGAACATGTCCTCTATCTCGATGTAAGAAGTTCGTAAAGTAAACTCACTACTTCTTTGAACTTCCATGCCAATTGACTATTTTCCAATATTAAATCTATTCCAAGGATTTTACACTCCCAACTTCTACATTAACATGGTTTAGGGAACTCCATGAAAGTTGATCTTTAAACTTCTACCTTAAAAAAATAAGTGGTTTTACCCGCAAATCATAAACCTCCAATATATCACTAATTCTATCTCAATAATAAAATTATAAATAATCACAATCATCATTACCACAATAATATAATTATAAATAATCACAATCATCATTACTATCATAAGATATCTAAATTGAAATTCATGTACCATCTATACAAACAAGCTTTATTCATCAATAGTCATAAAATCAAGTGATAAATATATAATCATTTTAAGAATGAAGTAAACGGTAAACTAAATTTATAAAACTTTATTATATCTTTACCACCATTACCAACGTTTTGAATCCAAATATAAGACCCCACTTTGATAAATATATAATCATTTTAAAGATGAAGTAAACCATGGTGAACTAAATTTATAAAACTTTATTATATCATTACCACAACATGATAAACTAAATTTATAAAACTTTATTATATCATTACCAACGTTTTGAATCCAAATATAAGACCCCACTTTGAGTTTCTACATGTAACTGTAATACTATAAAAGAAAAAGAAAGAAACAACATGAAGTAAATAATATGATAAACTAAATTTATAAAACTTTATTATATCATTACCAACGTTTTGAATCCCAATATAAGACCCCACTTTGAGTTTCTACGTGTAACAGTAATACTATAAAAAGAAAGAAATAGTGTTCCATTTTAGTAACTCACCAATATCAAGTAATCAAAATATAATCATTTTGAAAATAACATTAAAAAAACATGGTAAACAAAATTTATAAAACTTTATTTTCATCAAACCAATGCACTGACATAATTCCCATGAGAATGGATAAAACACTTGAAAAAGGATCACAATACTCTACTTGGTTTTGGTAAGTGTATATGGGGTAGGGAGGGTGTAATAATTGCATACCATGTTTAAATTATTTGATTTGCATGTATATTGATTGTGTAATAATATTTCACCTAAAGTGCAAGCTTGGATTGTCATGCCATCATAAATTTGGCCAAAAGGCTGCCCCATGTTCTTGAACTCAACTAATCAATCTCAACAAAACATATAGAGCTTAATCTTACAACGCAATACTCAAACTCATATCCGCATTGGGTAGGAAAGAATTAGTAATAATTACAAAGGGAGTTGGAAGGTTTCATTATGGATTCTAGTGTCCAAATTACCCTCTTAAGCTAGTACGCATTAGAGTGGTCCAACATTTTATATCAAATTCAACATCTCATCTACAACAATGGAACTCCCAATGTCAACTCATTGATATATACATCATTAATGGATTAATGAAAGATTAACATAAGAATATGTCCCGATAATAAGACTTACAAAGTCGAATAATATATGCATTATGGTAGTAGGTTTTGTAACAAATATGAACATCAGCATCAAATACTAAAGAGTAAAGAGATAGATATGGTAGATGGTTATGGTTATACATATATTACAGTAGAGATATCAATATTTTAATATAATTTATTATATTATAATTATTCATAATTTTTTATAATTATATATAATAATAAGTATTAATATTTCAAATATATATATATTGGAATGGTAGGTGTGGAAATCATTTTTTATTTAGGAGGAAATCAAGAAATTACCTTTTTTTAGGGGTTAAGGGAAACCACAAGTAATCAAATCGGGGCATTAGCATTGCTAGAAGAGTTAATGATTTTGAAGCAAGAAGGAATCCATCAATTCTTGGTCATCAAGGACTCAACAGTGATAATTCAACATATTCTCTCAAAAACAATCCCTCATGAACCCTCACTAAGTCAGACCATCACCAAAGCTAAAGACATAAAAAGTGTTGCACAGTGTGAATTCTTTCATGTATTGAGGTATTTTTCCACAACATATAAGCTTGCAAAAGAAGGGGCATGTTTTCCATTGGGATATTTTAGAAAAAATGGGGCCATTCTTATCATATATAATCTTCTATGAATCATGAAATATCATATAAACCAAAGTTTGGAGGAAGAAGCATCATGAATAAGTGGCATGAGTTTACAAAGACGAATATAAATCTTCAAAGGCACCTTAACTCCATATTTTCATCATTCATCACGATGGAGGTGAATGCATTAAACCAAGTGAGGATGGGACCATTTCTTGACTGTGGTATTAACCCCAACCTAGCTCAGAATCTGTGTGAAGCATATCTCATATTTGTTAACCATGCCTTGAGACAGAGCATTGCAACCACTTAAAGTGGTAGACTTAATCCCAGTGTGCAAGACTGCAAGTTGCAGGGAGGATTGGTTGGAAGCTTAAGTTATTCACTGTCTTGGGTGTAGGGGATAAGGGGAAAATAGGAAACTCGCGTGGGAAGATTGTTTGTTACGTAGTATGTGAGAACTCAAATATTCGAAGAGACATCCAAAAGTGGGAGCAATATAGAAGAAGCTCAGGATTTCTTTTCTCTCTACACTAGTGTTGCGCGCGCACAACAACCTCCCAATTTTCTTTTCTTATCGTCTCTCTAAGAGAATAAATCCCCCCCCCTTAAAAATTTCCTACTAGAACCCTCACATTCTCTCTCTCTCGTGTGAATGGCTAATACTAAGTTTTCTTCTCGCTCCTCCCACTTTACCATTTCCAGTTTCTCTTTAGATCACTTCGACTCGTCGATCCACACTTCAGCGAGTTCCCTCTTCTTGCATTCTAATTTCATAATGTACCAAAGAACGCATCCTTTCTTCCACCTATACATTGGTGCAACAATGATTCCCTTGTCGATACATACAACACCTTATTTTGAACTTGATTGATGCGTTAGCCCGCTCCCATTAAAATTAACTGAAACACATATTTATCAACGACGAAGTTCAGGTGATCAATGTCGACACATCGATAGTATTCAAACAATTATATTCACCTCGCGTATATCTATCATCGACTAACTTCCTTCCACTTTCGTTGATGCATCGCATATCGACAACGCCCTCCCTTTCGCTTCGATACACTGCATATCGACGACGTTCGTCTCTCCCTCGTCGATGCACTGCTTGTTGATAAATCTCCCTCTCTCCTCCCCAATAAAAAAGCATAAGGATTTTGAACCCTCATTGTCATAGAGCACGTCGACAATGGTCTTCTTCTTCTCAGCAATGCTAACCCAATCAGCAAGGCCCGCCTTCATCTTGAATCCCCCACCTTCGTCTTGAATCCTATCTTATCCTCCTCTTGGTGGGGATCCTTCTTGTTGTGCCATCAATTGGTCTCCTACCTTTTTCGATGACTAATATCTCCACTCCTAAATGGATATTTGATGATTGATACCTACCATGCCTAACCTGCTTCATATTGCAGTTGTAACTAAGTTTGTTGTGTCACCAGTAATTTTCATTACGCACATCGTGCCTTCTTGTTTATTGTGCGCCTCTTGATTTTATGACTAAATCTTGATTGTGAAAGTGTCATATAGCATCAGATGGGTTAACCACAACATGTGTTGGTCTTGTGTTGGCTCTAAAGAGCACTACAAAAGAATTTTGGTCCTCCCAGCCTCAAAACCGTGTTGAGCACCCCAAACGTCAATTGGAATTTTTCGCAGGTTTATAATTATATGCTACTGACACATCGCCTCAGCATCAATAAATGAATTAAGATTTTATACATCACAAATGACACAGGAACTTACAAAATTGAATTTGGGTGAAGCAACAACAAAAATGAGACCTGAACTTTCATTAAAAAAATGCCTTTGAGCGCAATTTTTATGCTTTTCTCAAAGTGAATTTCTCATCGTTGAAATAGGTCAAGCGTATGATTTTCACCATTACAATTTCAGCACAACTCACGGAATCGAAATCCAATGCAAGGAAGTGCCCAAACGAATCACAAAGGGGTTTCTTGCCCAAATCGTCATCATCAGTCGTTACACAAAGGGATTGATTAAATGGCATGGCATGTTAGATCGCCAGAAGCACCTCCCCATGTTAGATTGTTTTTTGGTGATCCATGTGGATATTGGTGGTCACCCACCTGTTCCAAATTCCAACTAGCTCATCTTGATAGTTTTCACTTCATCATGTTTCTCTGTAATGGGGAAATTTATTTATAATTGTAGGTTCTGCACTTATGGGGTTGTCTTAAATACCTACACATAATCCAGGTGGATATTGGTGGCCGCCCACCTATTCCAACTGGCTAATTTTGGAAGTTTTCATGTCAATACATCGTTCTATACTTCCAGGGTCGTTTTGGGGCCCTAAAAATTGTTTTCTTGGCTTGTCATAGTCAAACTATATATGAAGTTAGAGTTTGAAAAAATAATGTGTAGTTCTCGAAAAGACCTTTCCAACAGGCTATCACATGACTAAAACGGAGATCGTATGAAAAATTTGCAACCTCGGGAATTTGATGTACTAAATTACCCCAATGGAGCCCACATGAATTTTGGCGTTTCATCTCCTAGGGTTAGGTTTCTAGATGTCTAGGGTTTTGGCATTCATGTTTATCATAAAAAGGCCTTCAGAGCCTCATTGTACTGATCTTCTTGTGAATGAGCGTAGCCATCACATCACTTCTCAGAGATAAAGATGCCACCATTATAGCGATTCTTGCACTCTATATTTTTACAGTGTCTGTACATTTCTTTCATTAATAGAAATCATGTATTGTTGTATCTCTTTGTTTCTGGAAATATTTATGTGTATTTCACTGTAATATCTCTGCTTTCATTTCGTTCTGAAAATAATTCGGATCAGTGGTATCATAGCAGGCTTATCTTGATCATTTTTTAGTGCATGTCCCCAATGAGGTCCGAGTATCGCAAGTTGGGTCTTGAGCTTGTCTTCTTCAGGACAATCTCTCTCACATGCCCAAGAAACCCTCTATGGCAGTAGAAAATAAAAATGGCAGAGAAGATGATTATATTAACTTGTTGCTTGAGTAAGCTCTCGCGTGACAGAGGGATGAAATGGTGGATAATTTTTCTCACGTCCTTCAATGCCTACCGATGGCAACAGCCGCATCTTCATCAAGTGGTCACTTTGGAGGAACCTCTCCCTTCAAGGTACAAGTTAGTTTTGATATTCCCATATTTGAAGGTTATATAGATGTGAATGCCTTAGAAAAATGGTTAAATATTCTGGAAGGTTATTTCTCTGTTCACAATTTTTTCGATAGGGAAAAGATCACCTTCACACTCCTCAAGGCTCTCCTCCTGTAACACACCCAGCCCCTAAATACCCTTTCAGGGAGGGGGTATAATTTTTTTGTTTTTGTTAACTATATGAAATCCTAATTTCAGGATTTACATTAGCTACTACTCGCCATGAGCTTTCTAACGATCGCCACCGCACTAAAATCTAAGCTCTGGTCTACAATTTATTGCCTCTCGAAGTTACCCAATAATTTATTAGTTGGGGTCTTCGAAGTTCAATTTTTAACGCGCCTTTTTCTCACTCCCCGAAGTCCCGAAATCTTTCCACGTGGCCTTAGCCATTCGATGATCGATGTTCATCGTTTCACATTTGAACGTCTCTTTTTTCGGCATTCAGCAATCGGCAATTGACGTTGATCATTATGGTGTTTGGAAATCGACGATTTTCATTGAACATTCGGCATTCAACGATCGGAGATTGACGTTGAACCTCCCTTTACTATACTATGCCCCAAATATTTCGAACTCCCGGAGTCCTAGTCGCGTCACCAACCACATTGGACAAGCGGGTACGAACCAGAAGCTGACACGCGGCGAGGGCCAGGGGTGACATGTTTCCTCATTAAGGGATGACATGTGTCATTCTCTAATAGGAATAAGGGGTCTGTGAATCATCCATATCTAGGTGACACGTCGCACCTTAGTTGCGGGTCCATGTCACCTTGGATGACGTCAACACTCCACATCACCTCGAGCTAAAATCCTTCCAAACCGTCTTATCTCATGGTCAATATGTGTCCACGTAGACCTTGGGATCTATGGCTTTCGTCGCTTCAAAACTTTGGCGTTCGGGGGTTTCACGTTGTAATCCTCTCCTTACTCTTAGAGGAGTTCCAAGCCAAATTGACCATAGGGTAGATCCAACGGTCATGAGTGGTCCTGAAACTCCTTTCGATCGACGGATCTCGTTAATTCGTGACTTCGGAGATTATCGATACACCACACCTCAAATCCCCCGCAGTACCAAGTCTCTGGAATAAAGGATCTAGCGCTACGTGTCCCCTACCTGTCAAAGACTGAGATTTACTCCGTCGTTTAGGAGTCTTCAAACTTTGAAGACTCTTGGCCAATTTCCTCCAGAGTGTCGAGTATCTGGAATACGAGATCTCTTTCCACGTGGACCAAACAGGTAATTTCCAAAGATGATGCGTGGCAAGGTACAGAGGACATGTGGCCCCTTCAGTGGGTGACATGTGTCACTTGTTAATGGACCTATATGGTCTGTGAATCGCCCGAATCTAGGTGACATGTGGCACGTTGATCGTAGGTCCATGCCACCCTCGATGATGTCACTGGGCCACGTCACTCTAGACTAATAGCCTTCTAACATCCCTCAGATCTCATAGTCAATATCTGACCATGTATATCCATAGATCTACGACTCTCATTACTTCGGGAATTCGACATTTGGGGGTTTTTCTATGAAAACTCCTCGTGACTCCCGAAGTTGGTCAGTGTCAGGATGACGATAGTCTAAATCTGACGGCCAGGGTCTATCCATGTAGACCCACAGATATATGACTGTCGTTGCTTTGGGACTTCAGTCTCAAGCTTGTCTTCTTGAGGACAATCTCTCTCGCATGCCCAAAAAAACCTTTATGGCGGTAGAAAATAAAAATGGCAGAGAAGACGATTATATTAACTTGTTGCTTGAGCAAGCTCTCGCGCGACAGAGGGATGAAATGATGGAAAATTTTTCCCAGGTCCTTCAATTCCTGTCGATAGAAACAGTCGCATCTTCATCAAGCATCCACTTTGGATGAACCTCTCCCTTCAAGGTACAAGTTAATTTTGATATTCTCATATTTGAAGGTTAAATAGATGCGGATGCCTTAGAAAAATGGTTAAATATGCTAGAAGGATATTTCTTTGTTCACGATTTTTCCGATAGAGAAAAGATCACCTTCACACTCCTCAAGGCTCTCCTCCTCTAACACACCCAACCCCTAAATACCCTTTTAGGGAGGGGGCATAATTTTTTTGTTTTTGTTAACTATCTCAAATCCTAATTTCAAGATCTACATTGGCTACTGCTTGCCACAAGATTTCTAACAGTCGCCACCACACTAAAATCTAAGCTCTGGTTTGCAAGTTATTGTCGCCCGAAATTACCTAGGAATTTATTAGTTGGGGTCTTCAGAGTTCAGCGTTGAACACCCCTTTTTCTCACTCCCCGAAGCTCCGAAATATTTCCACTTGGCCTTATCCATTCGATGATCGATGTTCGACATTTCACACTTGAATGTCCCTTTTTTCGGAGTTCAACAATCAGAAATTGATGTTGATCGTTTCGGCGTTTGGAAATCGGTGACTATCATTGAACATTCGGCAATCATAGATTGACGTTGAACCTCCCTTCACTATACTATGCCCCAAATATTTTGAAATCCCAGAGTCCCAGTCACGTCACCAACCACGTTGGCCAGGTGGGAACGAACCAAAAGCTGAGATGCAGCGAGGGCCAGGAGTGACATGTGTTCTCATTAGGGGATGGCATGTGTCATTCTCTAATAGGAATAAGGGTTTTGTGAATCATCCATATTCGGGTGACACGTGGGACCTTAGTTGCAGGTCCACATCACCTTGGATGACGTCAACACTCCATGTCACCTCGAGTTGAAAGCCTTCCAAACCCTTCGATCTCACGGTCAAGATGTGTCCACGTAGACCTTGGGATCTATGGATTTTGTCACTTCACAACTTTGGCATTCGTGGGTTTCATGGTGTAATCCTCTCCTTACTCCCAAAGTAGGTCCAAGCCAAATTGACCATAGGGTAGATCCAATGGTCACGAGTGGTCCTAAAGCTCCTTTTGATCGACGAATCTTGTTAATTCGTGACTTCGAAGCTTATCGATACACCACAACTCATATCCCCAGTAGTGCCAAGTCTCTGGACTAAAGGATCTAGCACCACGCGTCCCCTACCTGTCAACGACTGAGATTTACTCCATCATTCAAGAGTCTTCACACTTTGAAGACTCTTGGCCAAGTTCCTCCAGAGTGTCGAGTCTCCGGACTACGAGATCTCCTACCACGTGGACCAAATGGGTAATTTCTAGAGAACATGTGTGGCAAGGTAGAGAGTACATGTGGCCCCTTTAGTGGGTGACACGTGTCACTTGTTAATTGACCTATAGGGTCTGTGAAATGCCTGAATCTAGGTAACATGTGGCACATTGATCGTAGGTCCATGCCACCCTATATTATGTCATTGGGCCACGTCACTCCGGACTGATAGCCTTCTAACATCCCTCAGATCTCATGGTCGAGATCTGACCAAGTACATCCATAGATCTACGACTCTCGTTACTTTGGGAATTCGACATTTGGGGGTTTTTCTATGCAAACTCCTCGTGACTCCTGAATTTGGTCAGCGTCAGGATGAAGATAGTATAAATCCGATGGCTAGGGTCTATCCACATAGAACTACATATATACGATTTTCATGGCTTCGGAACTTCGGTCTTCGGTCCTTCAACAATTCCTCTTCCCGTAACACAACAATTAAAAAATCTCAAAGAGCCACTCGCCGAACCGTGGGATATGGGGACATGTATCCCTTCCAATGGAAGGTCTTGATTCACTTCAGACTTCGAGACTTCAAAGGATCTGTCTCTCTTACGACGAATACACAATTCGACGAACTCACGAAGACAGAAGGAGTTGAGGAATTAACACCTGTGCTCCTTGTCCAAATCCAACAATCGTGACAGACCTTGGATCCTTCTGAACGGATCCCGTCCACTCGTATTCCAAATGAAAGGATCTTCCCTTTCGAGGCTTAAATATCACCATCCTTCCTAAGCTTCCTCAGTTCTAAAAGACTTAGACACTGGCACATGCTTTGCGCTCTTTCTCTTGAGCTTAATAGACTCCTTCTCCTAGGAGACTCAAAACAGTTGGGAGTGTTGACATGCATACGGGAAACTATACCCAAGGTCCATGAACTCACATTTCATATGGTTAAACTTGAGCCACTATAAAGCTCGAGAATTTACATGTACAAACCATATAGTTCCTTACTTGCTTAAATACACAATCAGGAAAAGATAAAGGGACACAGTCTAATCATCAAGAAAACATGCACATACCTGAAAAATTCATAGGATGTTCAACTTTGATTTACAATTATAGTTCAAATATACAGGGCATGAGAATACTTATCTATTTCTGATTGTAGCCAACGAACTGACTGCGGGTGTGTGCCTTTCCGCCCAACCATAGGCTCATAGGAATTCACTCTTAGCACTCTGGCCACCCCCATTCCAAGCCATGATATCACTAGGGAAATTTCGCAGTTTCTCATGGATTCCTTTTCAGTCACGGTCTCTGTGAGGTTTATCAAATTCATCCTCAACATCAAGCTCGCAGTCTCCTATTCATTTCATGTTCTTCTATATGTTCTCAGAGATATTTTATCTTGTTCTCTCCAGTAATCAAAACAACTTATCAAGCTTTCAGATCCTCTTCTTAGAAGGGATGATTTTAAGGATGGAAATTTATTTTAAAATGTAGAAACCTTGGCGAATATTACCTATCCTTCATATGCCAACTATAAATGTTTGGCGATATTTTTGTTAAAATATTCAAATTTCTAAGGATTTTATATAGTTTTTATAAAATTTTGTCAATATTTAAGGTAAAATAATTTTATCCTATAGAATTTGGGTGAATCATTTTTAAAATAACGAATCTCGTTTTTGGAAAAACCATGAAAAATTAGCCCATGAGCGAAATTTAGACCCTAAAATCATTTATGCTTCTTAGTTGGATATCCTCACTCCCTCTCCCTTCCCGTTTGTCTTCTCTCGTCTCTATTTTTTTATATATTTTTCCCATGATGGTGCTTGACCTATCATGTTTCCTTCTGTCAGAAGGAGCCTTGGGTAAGCCTGGTCTACCAGAACCTGCGGTACTTCAGGCTGCCATTCTTCAGTCAGACCATGATTCCATTCATGGATGTGGTTGAGTATTCAACCACCAGTCCTTCCTTCATTAATTGATTCCTCTCCTTGAGATTCAGAGGGGATTTATCATTCCCAACAAGGGTAAATTTGTAGTCATTTGACATAATTAACCCTCTCTTATATTTTTTCCATTCTTTCCTCTAGTGATACCATGTCCAATACTTCAAGGATTCACCCCCACAGTCATTCATTGACAATATAAACAATAATACATTTACATCGTTCACATGCCTTAGCATGGTAATCCTAACTATCGATTAATTATAAGCTAGGGGAAACATGGGTGTTACAATCCCCTCCCCCTAAAATGAACACCTTCATCAATGTTCTTTCTCAGTAACACCAATCATGCCTTTTTCATTTAGTTGCTTCAGCAATCTTGATCCTCTTTCTGAGTCAAGTCTTTTCATACTCTTGTCCTTCGTCACCTATCTTCAATATTCTTGGACAACAAGAATATTAATCATAGCTTTCATGTGCAAACATTTTATTGTTGCATAAAATTCAAGAAAATTTCATAACTTAGAACAATACTCATTTGTGTAGTTCATGGATTCCTATCCACATGGTTGTCTTTTTTTCTTGGCTCACTATTTTTTTCCTAGACATACCCATTGTGTGCATGATCCCAATTAATAGTGTAGGAGAATTGTTAAGTCCCTTATTCCTTTCATTCACTCACCCTCCAGGCCCAGGCTCATGCATCCCCTTCTATGATATACAATTCCTCAGGTCATCCATCTTTCCTTGCCAAGGATTTCTCGCACAAGAATAGTTTTAAGGACTTCATTAAGCCTTATAGTTGATGCATCTCTCAGACTTGTTCTGCCAAGGCATCCCTCCGAGTTGTGTTACCACAACACAACATGTTCTAAGGTGATCATGGATTACCACAGGTTTCTCATGTCCCAACCAGTAGCCTCTTTCATTCTTTCCAACTTGATATTCTTCATCTATCCTCCCTAGACAAATACTTTTCATCTCACCTGTATCACATGTATACAACAATTATGAGAAATTATCATCAATTTCAAATTAAAAAATTTCTCACAAATTTGTCACCCACATATTTTTCAATTCCATATTTATTTTCGTATTTGTTCCATACATGGACCAGATCCAAAAACATGGGACATTCCTTCCCATAGTTGTTTTCCTTAGCAGGAAATTGGATTTCCTAATGGGCTTACGATACTACCATATCCAAGACCCTTTTCTTCCTACAATTTCAACAATCCTCAGCCAAACAAATTGTTAGTTTTCATGGTCTTATATTTTCAAAACCATGCATACTAACAGTCCAAGTATTTTCATCTACTCAAGTATACAAAGCAAACGGAAGTATCATTATTTACATATGCATCCTTTCAACATACCAAAATTTCAAATGCAATTCAAATATCAAATGTATTTAATTAATGTGTCAATATTCATGGCCACATTCACACCCAATGCACCTTTGCATTGATTTCAAGTTTGTCACACTTTATGACAATCACCTTGCCATGGTGTGTTGGATCTTAACCAACTTCTTCACCATATGTATTATTCATTCTCGTTCATTGTTGCAGTAGGTTTTTACTTCCTACTACAGACTAATCATGATCCCAAATCAGTACACCTGAAATTAAAAGTTTCTCTTGAATGCACCCAAGCATTCTTCCTTCATTAGTAACCAGGGTGCCAACACTCATGGCCACCCAAATTTTATTTTATCTAACACCTATACAATGAAATTAAAATATTGGAAGGTCCTCCTTCCTCAATGGAAAATCCATTGTCTTCCCTTTATGCAAACATGAATTTCCTCGAAGAAATTCCATGCAATGTGCTAACTATGAGCACCTTTATTCCCAATCTCCCTAGATTGGTCATTGTAACCTTGGTACTCTTTACTCATGCATTTTCTTGCAAGGATTATAACTCATCATTGTCTGGCATAGACTTCCTCTCTCTATTGCTCAAATTATTATTTCCTTAATCTTACCCCCCTTGGGTAGCAATAGCATACAAGAGCCATTCACAATTATTTTCATATCTTTAAGGTAGTGAAAAAATTTCAGAATGAATTCTTAGCAAATTCCTTCATGCCTTATGCCACATAGGTATGGAAATTTTTATACCTTCTCTGGCTACTATCACCCTCTCTGATATTACCTCATCAATGGTGCTTTATGGGGACTTTTAAATTCCCTTCAACAATATTTTAACAACAACCTTTTCATAGTCAATAAAACAATTTTCCGATATGTCCTAGCATATCTCTATGCACCTCATCACATTATCCTTAATGTTTCCGTGAGTGCAACACAAGCAATTCTCAAATATTTCCACAGTCGTACAACTGTCATCATTATGGTGCCAAAACATTTACTTTCATCATCATACCAGATTTCGTGTCCTAGAGAAAAACATAATATACAACCAGAAAGGAGTTAAGGCTCTTCCCTCTTCCCAACTCCATCTACACATCATGGGACCTTCAGTCCAACTGGGTTATTTTCCAAGGCCTGACTGCCTTTGTTTAATATGGCTTCAGCCAAGCTTATTTATTCAATCTTACTTACTTACTTATTCTCCTTTCTTCAGTTGTACTCATTTCCACAGTTGTTCTTTAAGCCTACAACTATGTTAAACAATCCAGAGTTCTTAGGGTGAGAAAAGTGTTCCTCCTTTTCTCCTTCTTTGCTTATGCAATCTACTTCTTATTGTGATCTTCCTGCTCTTTTCCTTGAGAAGCCCTGATTAGGCTCACCCTAACTCTTAGGATACATCAACATGCTTTAATAGCAAACCTTTTGCTCGTCATGAGCCATGACCCTGTGCACGATGCACATTACCATTCAGTTATCAAAATGGTCTACACTTGTGGGTTAGTTTTCCACTCATATATTTTGTTTTAGAATGTAATCCAAGATTCTTATATAAATAGGATTGTATCCCACCGCTCAATTCTCAACATTCATTAAGGTTGTGACTTTGTTCTCCTGATAGATTCCACACAGTTCCTCCATAGGGAACTCCTTCAGCATGCAACTTCCTTATTGCACATCCTTATCTATATGTGATGACCTCAACCTTGAGTTATCTTTGGTTGTTTATCAAATTTTCCATAAGGAATATAAACATGAATCTTTGTTATGCATCCATATTATTTGTCCACACATATTTCTTGTTTTGATAACTTACATCCATGATGCACTTAACCACATGCATAATCATAAATCATTTAACTTATGATTGTTCACAATCATTCTCATGTAGTCCTCAAAGGCTTAATCATGTTTCATTTTGTCATGACAACAGAGCAGTCTTGCTCATTTACTCTTTCATTTGTTTATAATAGCCTTTCCTGAGCGAATGTAACACATTCCCCTCAAGCTATCATTCAAAAAAAATCTTTCATGACTCCTCGGAATAGACTCGGCCATGCATCCATGGTATTCATTCAATCTTGGCAAGTGTAATTATTGCCTTACATATCACTCATCAAGGCAGCCATATTGTGCCTTTAGTATACATATATTCTTACATCATACATGTGTGTCACTTGCACCTTTAATATCATTCATACCTAGTTGGTATTAATATCAAGATTCATATCAAGAAGATTCACAATGCATTAAATCCATGCACTCAAGCCTATACGCACCTAGCCCAAGCATACATCATGCAAGATCATTGCTTGCACCCTTTCCATGGCATACATGCACATGGACATATCAGAATTTCAGACCCTTCTCCCAAAGATCTTACTTCCATTCTCATGACAAGTTCCACAGAGATACTCAACATTGAGCTTCCCTCTCGTTGGGAGCTTGCAGTCATTCATATGTTATCCACATGGCCAGTTTAAGAGACATAATCATAACTATGTCCTGCTTTCCTTTATGACAACAACCAACAAGAAATTATTCTTTCCTCTAGTGTTATAAGATGACTCAACAGCCTGGAAATATTATCTGGGCAAATCCAATCGTTCTGCAAGGCAACAAGATAGCTTATCAATATTCTCTTTCATGCCTCAAACCATTCTTGGTCAACATATTTCTACAAGGGAATATTTTCCTAAACTCCCTCTTATAGCTATCTGAGTATACCAAGATATTTCCATATGGTTATCATCCACCTCTGGATGTCAATATGACCCATTGGGCTTCTATAAGTGTCCCAACACTTCCTTTACCAAATTCACGATCAACATTTAATCAACCATTTTACCTTATTTGCAATAAATTTTAAATGTCTAGTAACATTTGGACTATTCCCTTAAAGCCCATATACAATTTTGAGTTTTGTTACTTACTAAGTATTTTAGTTCATAACTCCAGAGTATCTTTGGGTCATAATCAGTCTTAACCATTACACCTATAATTCTTCCTTTTGTTCAACAACAGTGTGGGATGGAAGTCACTCTCCTCCTCCCACAAGAATTCTGGAAGACTAGTTTCCTATCCACCAAGAAAGGGAGGTTTTTGTGATTTCTCACTCAATCATTCTATATTTCTATAGCTTTGTTTATCAGCTTGATTAGAGAAAACCCTGATCAGCAATTCCAGTACCCAGAGACAATAATTTTTTTCCCAATTCCCTTTGAAACCTGAGAGTTGTGCATGCTCTCCCTTTTCAGAGAATGGTCACCAAACTCATTCCTCTAATCGTGAGGGATTATACACATATACACGGTTTAATACTTCATTAAAGTAGTTATTATTACTGCTACAGATCCTTTCAATCCATTCACTTCCAATCCTTGCTATTAGTGCCTATCATCCTAATCCCACTCCTGTAGGATTAGCTATCATTTTCCAAAATAAATGATAGTCTCCTTCTACCACGACCTAGCATGATTCAATATTGTTGGGTAAAATCCCAACTGAAATTCTAATATGCATCCTTTTTCCTCAAGGAAATTATGCAGATAAATTTATGCACTAAAGTGATACTCTCAGCAGGATTAGGTTAGCCTCGGTAAACTAGTCTTTTGACTGTTCTCCATCTCATCCAGGTCGGTGTTTGAATCATGCTCTTCTAGATAGGGTAGGGTAGTATGCCTTTTCCCTTAAATTGTTTCTACTCATATTTTTTTATGTGACTCTTGCATGAACCCAAGCATGCCAAGTGTTGTTTCCATGCTCTGATACTAATTTGTAACACACACAACCCCTAAATACCCTTTTAGGGAGGGGGCATCAAACTTTTGTTTTTCCTAACTATCTCAAATCCTAATTACAGGATCTCCATTGGCTACTGCTCCCCACAAGATTTCTAACGATTGCCACCGCACTAAAATCTGAGCTCTATTCTACAATTTATTTCCTCCCGAAGTTACCTGAGCATTTATTAGTTGGGGTCTTCAGCGTTCGGCGTTGAACACCCCTTTTTCTCACTCCCCAAAGTCCTGAAATCTTGCCACGTGGCCTTAGCCATTCGGTTGTTTATGTTTTAACGTCCCTTTTTTTGACGTTCGGCAATCGAAAATCGACGTTCGGCAATCGAAAATCGACGTTGATCGTTTCGGTGTTCGGCAATTGACGATCATCTTTGAATGTTCAGAGCTCAACGTTGAACGCCCATTTACTATACTATGCCCCAAATATTTCAAACTCTCGAAGTTCCAAACTCCTGGAGTCCTCGTCGCATCACCAACCATGTTGGCCAGGCGGGCATGAACCAAAAATTGACACGCGGCGAGGGCCAGTGGTGACACGTGTCCTCATTAGGGGATGACACATGTCATGCTCTAATAGGCATAATGGGTCTGTGAATCATCCATATCCAGGTGACACATGTTGTTTGTGGAGCCTGATTATCTTCCTGATTCAGAGGTCTCTGTTTTCAGCCATGTTTATACCTCATGAAGACTTTACACCCCGAAAGAATGTAACTTCTCCATGCAGGGGAGTACAGAGGGGGGTTACCCCCTCTGTGGGGTTCGGGGGAAAGAAAGCCCCTAGTAGGGATTCGAGAGATAGTGTTCCCTGATGGGGGTTCGGGGGCGAAGACCCCGAATGAAAAAATTCCTTGTAAATGTATATTGTAATTTCATTGTAAATCTGGATCGTTCATTATAAGGTCGCAGATCTAACGGTAGAAGTTATGTTAGGTATTTTTTCCCTAGAAGGAAACCCTCTTTTATGAGGGAAATGTCTTGTGGCTATGTATCATTTTGAATATGGTATTATAAGTGAGGAGACTGTGAGAGAAATAAGAGGAATTTATAGCAAGTGTGTTGTAGGTTGTATCCCTTCATTTGCTGGATAATAATAAAGGAAGGACCTGGCAATTTCTCTGGTGGACGTAGCCCACACTGGTTGAACCACGTCTATTTGTTTCTTTATTGTATTGTGAATCTTATGTGTTTTATTTCTGAATTTGTTTTATTTTATTTCTCCACGATCCTTTTTTTATAACAATTGGTATCAGAGAAAAAGGTAACTCATAGGAAAAGAGGGTTCCTAGTTCAAGTGGGAGCAATGGTGGAAGATGGAAAGTTTAGGGTCGACAAATTTAACGGCCAAAACTACCAATTATGGAAGATGCATATGGAAGATTATTTATATCAGAAGGATCTATTCCTACCACTGTGTGGAATAGCAAAGAAGTCGATGGCCATGAAGGACGAAGAATGGGAGGTTCTTGATAGAAAGGCACTAGGAACGATACGGCTGAGCCTGGAAGCATCAGTGGCTTTCAATATTTAGAAAGAAAAGACAATGAAGGAGTTGATGGACGCATTGGCTAAATTGTATGAAAAATACTCAGCATCCAATAAGGTATTTCTAATGAAGCGATTATTTAATATGAAGATGTCAGAAGGTGGGTCTATTGCAGAACATTTAAATGAATTTAATACGGTTACTCATCAACTAAGTTCTGTAAAAGTGGACTTTGATGATGAGGTCAGGGATATTCTAATCTTGTGCTCATTGCCAAAAATATGGAATGGCTTGGTCATGGTTGTAAGTAACTTTGTCTCTAGTTCAAACACTTTAAAATTTGATGATGTTTTTGGTGTTATTCTTAGCAAGGAAATGCGACATCAAAACATGAGTGAGACATCAGGTAATGTGTTAAACATGGAGAACAGGGGAAGACAAAAGGATAGAGGAAAGGGATCAAGGAACCGAGGGAATTCTAGTAAGGGCAGATCCAAATCCATATTTGGAAAGATAGAGTGTTAGAATTGTGGAAATAAAGTACATATGAAGAAAGAATGCATAGCTCCAAAGAAACAAAGAGATGGACAACATGAGAAAAATCAAGAAGAAAATGTAACAGGTGATGTGTTACAAGATGCTTTGATTATTTTTGTAGATAATATTTATGAGTCTTGCGTAGTAGATTCAGGGGCTTCATTTCATGCCCCAACCCATAGGAAACATTTTCTAGATTATGTTCAAGGTGATTTTGGACAAGTTCATTTGGGTGATGATGCACCATGCAAAATTTTTGGAATGGGAAAGGTAAAAATAAAGAAAAAAAATGGAAACCAATGGTTGTTGAAAGAGGTAAGACATGTTCCAGATATAAGGAAAAATCTAATTTCAACAGCGCAATTGGAAAGTGAAATTTGTATATCCATATTTATAGATAAGGTGTGGAAGGTCACCAAAGGATCATTGGTGATAGCAAAAGGAGAGAAGGTAGGTACATTGTATTTATGTACTGGTAATACTGACTCTTCTATATATTTAGCTTCTAAAGGAGTGGATACAACACTATGGAAGCATAGTCTTGGACAAAAGAGTGAGAAGGGGATTAAGATACTTCACAAAATAAATTTGTTGTCAAATCTTAAACAAATTGATTTGGATTTCTGTGAGCATTGTGTTTACGGAAAACAGAAGAGAGTTAAATTTCTCAGAGTCGGAAAAGAAAAGAAGAGTGAAAGGTTAGAGCTTGTGCATACAGATGTATGGTGACTAGCTCAGGTATCATCTATTGGTGGATCTCATTATTATGTTATTTTTATTAATTATGCAACTAGAAAAACTTGGGTTTATTGCATTCGACAAAAATCTGATGTTTTTTATACTTTTAAGAAATGGAAAGCTTTGGTTGAGAATGAGACAGGAAAAAGATTAAAGTGTCTCAGATCAGAAAATGGAGGTGAATATTGCAGCAAGGATTTTGATGATTACTGTTCATACCATGGGATTCATAGAGAGAAGACAGTTCCAAGAACACCACAAGAAAATTGTGTGTCATAAATGATGAACAAGACAATCATGAAGCATGCAAGGAGCATGAGATTGCATGTTGGTTTTCCCTTACACTTCTGGGAAGATGTTGTAGATATTCTTGTTTACTTAATAAACAGAGGACCTTAAAGATCTTTGAATGGTAGAATTCCAAAGGAGGAATGGCAGGGTAAAAAGGTAAACTATTATTTTTTGAAGACTTTTGGTTGTGAATCATTTGTCCATATTGATAAAGAAAATAGAACAAATCTTGAGGCAAAGTCCAAGAAGTGTACATTTATTAGATACGGTGTTAATGATTTTGGTTATCGCTTATGGGATTATAAAAATAACAAAATCTTTAGGATTAGAGATGTCATATTCAATGAGAAGTTCATGTACAAAGATCAATTGCATGGAAAGAAACAAGAAAAAGAAAAACCAGAATACACAATGCTTGATGAGATCACTGAAAAACAAATTCCAAAGAAACCAGAAAATCAAAATGTACAACAACAGGAGAAACATGTACCTCAAACTACTCCAAGTGTTGTTAGAATATCTATCAGTTTAAGTAGACCCCCTGAACTATACTCTCCTTCATTGTATTATTTATTGTTGATTGATTTCGGTGAACCAGAATGTTATGAAGAGGAAATGCAAGTAGACACGAAAAAGAAGTGGGAGGAAGGTATGAAAGAGGAAATGGATTCCTTGGTAAATAACCATACTTGGGACTTGGTTCAGTTTCCTGCAGGAAAAAGAGCATTGCAAAATAAATGGGTTTACAAGTTGAAGGAAGAATATGGAGGTGAAAAGTGGTAAAAGGCTAGACTTGTTGTAAAGGGTTTTGCACAAAATAAAGGTATAGATTTTGATGAAATATTTTCTATTGTTGTTAAAATGACTTCAATGAGGACTATTTTAAGTCTTATGGCAGTAGAAGATTTTCATATTGAACAGTTAGATGTAAAAAAAACTTTTCTCCATGGGGATTTAGAGGAAGATATTTATATGCAGCAGCCACAGGGGTATGAGGTCAAAGGGAAGTAAAATTCGGTATGCAGGTTGAAGAAGAGTTTTTATGGCCTAAAGAAAGCTCCAAGTCAGTGGTATTTGAAGTTTGACAAGTTTATGACAGAATAAGGTTATAGTAGATGTCATTTTGATCACCATGTTTATTTTAAAAGGCTAGAAGATGGAAGTTATATTATCTTGATATTGTATGTAGATGACATGCTTGTTACAGGGTCTAATATGCAGGATATAAATGTGCTCAAGAAGAAATTAGCTGATTCATTTGCGATGAAGGATTTGGGTGTTGCAAAGAAAATCCTTGGTATGAGAATAACAAGAGATAGGAAAAATCACAAATTGACATTGTCTCATCGTGAGTACATAGAGAAGGTGTTGGAGAGGTTTAGAATGCAAAATGTAAAACCAGTTAGTACACCTTTGGCCAACCATTTCAAATTAACTAAGGAAATGTGTCCCAAGACACATGAAGAGATAGAATACATGTCCAGGGTCCCTTATTCATCAACAGTTGGTAGCTTGATGTATGTGATGGTTTGCACAAGACCAGATATTGCACATGAAGTGGGAGTTTTTAGCGGGTATATGAACAATCCATTTAAAGAACATTGGGAGGCAGTAAAGTGGATTCTTAGGTATTTGAGAGGTACTTCTACTCATGCATTATGTTTTGGAGGTTCAGACATTTTTTCTGCAAAGATATGTTGATTCAGATATGGCAGGTGATAAAGATAGTAGGAGGAGCACTACAGGGTATGTTTTTACTATAGGTGGAACAACAGTAGGTTGGATTTCGAAACTGCAAAAGGTTGTTTCACTTTCAACAACAGAGGAAAAGTATGTTGTTGCCACAGAGGCTAGTAAATAGATCATTTGGTTACAGAGGTTTATGGAGGAATTGGGAAAGAAGAAAGAGAATAGCAGGTTGTCTTGTGACAGTGAGAGTGCCATTCATCTTGCAAAGAAATCAGCCTTCCATTCAAAGACTAATCATATACAAATCAGGTACCATTTCATACGATCCGTCTTGGAAGATGGACATTTGAAGTTGGAAAAGATACACACTAGCTAGAATTCTGCAGACATGTTAACAAAGGGAGTAACCAGGGAGAAACTGAGTTCCTGCTCAGTTTCAGTTAGTATTCAAGCATGAATATGAAGACGAGAAATTTTCCAAGTCCAAGAAGGTTCATAGTCCAGCAGATACAACACCGATGGAGTTCTCGAGATCAGTCTCCAAGTGGTATATTGTTGGTTGTGGAGCCTGATTATCTTCCTGATTCAGAGGTATTTGTTTTCAGCCATGTTTATACCCCATGAAGACTTTACACCCCGGAAGAATGTACACTTCTCCACGTGGGGGAGTACAGAGGACGGTTACCCCCTCTACAGGGTACGAGGGCAAGCGGGCCCCCAGCAGGGGTTCGGGGGCAAAGCCCCCGAAGGAAAAATTGTCGTGTAAATGTATATTGTAATTTCATTGTAAATCTGGACCGTTCATTATAAGGTCGCAAATCTGATGGTAGAAGTTATGTTAGGGTTTTTTTCCCTAGAAGGTAACCCTCTTTTATGAGGGAAATGTATTGTGGATATGTATCGTTGTAAATATTGTATTCTGAGTGAGGATACTGTGAGATAAAGAAGAGGAAGTTACAATGGGTGTGATGTAGGTTGTATCCCTTCATTTGCTGGATAATAATAAAGGAAGGACCTGGAAATTTCTCTGGTGGACGTAGCCCACATCAGGTGAACCACGTATATTTGTGTCTCTATTGTATTTTGTATATTATGTGTTTTATTTCCACATTTTTTTTTTATTGCTCCACGATCCTGTTTTTCTAACAACACATGGCACCTTAGTTGCAGGTCCACGTCACCCTGGATGACGTCATCACTCCACATCACCTCGGGCTAACAACCTTCCAAACCATCTGATCTCATGATCACAATGCATCCACATAGACCTCGAGATATATTGACTCCTTCACTTCGCAACTTCGACGTTCAGGGGTCTCATGGTGTAATCCTCTCCTTAATCCCGGAGTAGGTCCAAGACGAAATGACCATGGGGTAGATCCAATGGTCACGAGTGGTACCAAATTCTCCTTTAGATCGAAGACTCTCATTAATTCATGACTTTAGAGCTTATCGATACACCACACCTCAAATCCCCTGCAGTGCCAAGTCTCCGGACTAAAGGATCTAGCACCACGCGTCCCCTGACTGTCAATGACTGAGATTTACTCGGTCATTTGGGAGTCTTCACACTTTGAAGACTCTTAGCCAAGTTCCTCCATAGTGTTGAGTCTTTGGAATACGAGATCTCCTACCATGTGGACCAAATGGGTAATTTTCAGAAATGACACATGGCAAGGCAAAGAGGACACATAGCCCCTTCAGTGGGTGACATGTTTTACGTGTTAATGGACCTATAGGGTCTACAAAATTACCGAATCTAGGTGACACATGGCATGTTGATCGTGGGTCCATGTCACCTTGGACGATGTCCCTGGGCCACGTCACTCCAGACTGATAGCCTTCTAACATCCCTCAGATATCACTGTCAAAATCTGGCCATGTAGATCCATAGATATACGTCTCTCGTTACTATGGGAATTCAACATTCAGGGGTTTTGCTATGAAAACTCCTCATGACTCCTAGAGTTGGTCAGCGTCAGGCTGACCATAATGTCAGCTTCTATCCACATAGACACATAGATCTACGACTATTGTGGACTCGGGACTTCGGTCTTCGTCCCTTCAGGATTTCCTCTTCCTGTTAACACAACGACTCAAAATTGTCGAAGTGCCACTCGTCGAACCATGGGATCTGGCGACACATATCCCTTCTGATGGACGGTCTCAATTCACTTTAGAATTCAGGAATTCATAGGATCCATCTCCCTTACGATGAATACACAATTCATCGAACTCACGAATACTGAAGAAGTCGAGGAGTTAACACCTTCTCTCCTTCTCCAAATCCAACAGTTGTGACAGACCTTAGATCCTTCCGAACGGATCTCGTCCACTCATCTTCCAAACGAAAGGATCTTCCCTTTAGAGGCTTAAATCTCTCCATCCTTCCTGAGCTTCGTCAGTTTTGAAATACTTAGACACTGGTGGGCACTTTGCACTCTTTCTCTTGATCTTAACAAACTCCTTATCTTAGGAGACTCAAAACAGCTAGGAGTATTGACATGCATACGAGAAACTATACCCAAGGTCGATGAACTCACAATTCATCTTCTTAAACTTGAGCCACTACAAGGCTCGAGCATTTACATGTACAAACCATATATTTCCTTACTTTATTAAATACACGATCAGGCAAAGATAAAGGGACATAGTCTAATCATCAAGCAAACATGCACATACCTGAAACATTCATAGGATGTTCAACTTTGATTTACAGTCACAATTCAATTATGTAGGGTATGAGAATACTTATCTATTTCAGATTGTATCCAATGAACTGACTACGGGTATGTGCCTTTCCACCCAACCATAGGCTAAAAGGCATTCACTCTTAGCGCTCTGGCCACCCCCGTGCCAAGTCATGATATCACTAGGGAAATTTTGCAGTTTCTCAGGGATTCCTTCTCAGTCACGGTCTCTGCGAGGTTTATTATATGCCTCCTCATCATCAATCTCCCAGTCTCATGCTCAGTTCGTGCTCTTTTGTATGTTCTCATAGATCTTTTCTCTTGTTCTCTCTATTAACTAGAACAACTTACAAATCTTTCAGTTCCTCTTCTTAGTTGGAGAGCCTCACACCCTCTCCTTTCCCATGTGTCTTCTCACGTATATATTTCATGTATATATTTTTCCCAACATGGATCTCAACCTATCCCATTTCCTTTTGTCAGAAGGAACCTCATGTCAGTCTGGTCGACCAGACCCTGCAGTACTTCGCGCTGCCATTCTTCAGTCAAACCATGCTTCCATTCATGGGGGTCGTTGATTATTCAACCACCATTCCTTCCTTCATTAATGGATTCCTCTCATTGGGATCTGGAGGGGGTTTATCATTCCCAACAAGGGTAAATTAAAGGTCATTTGACATAATGAACCCTCTCTTATATTTTTCCCATTCTTTCCTCTAGTGATATCATGGCTAGTACTTCAAGGCTTCACCCCCATATTAAGTCATTGGAAATATGAACAATAATACATTTACATCGTTCACATGTATTGCCATGGTAATCATAACTATCGATTAATTACAAGATGGGGGAAACAAGGGTGTTACACCCCCATGTCAAACATTGGTGGAAAACTTACTGGGAGAAAAGTTCCACAGAGGAATCTGGAATATATGAGGCCGAGCCCACTTGGGACTTTTTTTTTAATGTGGTAAAGGAACAATACTACCTTGTTGATAACTATGAAGACCAATACATGAGATGGAGCGCACTGTGGAAAGAGAATATCCAAATAGTGTCGTACTTCAAAAATACTTTCCATACCTTGCGCACCAAGCTATGTATCAAAGACTTCAAGCAACATCTAGTTCTAAAATACCATGGGGCTCTTCATAGGTCCATACAAAGAGAAATGGATTTCCTAAACATCTTATCATTGGGAGCTACCTATCGATATGTTGTCAAAATCGAGCAGAAATTTAGGACCCATAACAAATGGGAGTTTGGGTCTGCAAATCCGCAAAAATGAAAGCATGGTAAATACGAACCTAACCAACATCCTCTCAACAACATTTCCAAAACACAAGAAAAGAAGGGTAAAGGAAAGAGGAAGAATGAAACTGGGAAGTGGTGTGACTTCTACAAAATCCCCTAGCACAACACCGATGAATGTCACTGGAAACAGTCATTCGTGGTCGAGGTCAAACACAAGGAGCCGAACCCTAATTTGGAATCTGATCCAAAAAATATTGAAAATAGATAGATCATCAACGCAGAGCCCACTGCTACTGTCACAACCGCAAAAATTCAACCAGAATAACCAGTAGATATTGAAGAGGGGGGGCACCTCTTCCATTCATCGATGTGGGTGAAGGGAACCCTGTTACATTTCATTTTTGATAGCAACATCCATAAGGACCTCATCTCAGCTAAGGTTGTCAAACAACTAGGGTTGTCAACAACACCACACCCACAACCATCAACATCGGGTGGCTTCACCAGGGACGAGATATCCATTTCAGATAACAATGTCACCTGTCCTATGGTATCCAACCCTTCAAGGATGAGGTAGCGTGTGATGTTTCCCCTCTTTATGTCTCTCATGTTGTTTTGGGCCAACCATATATGTGGAAACATCATGTTGTTTATGAGTCTCCACCCCGTACTGTCATTATTACTCTAGGGGGTCATCTCTAAAGGATACCAGAGGTAGTTCTGACTATTGTTCCACCAAAACAATGCCGCAAGGTCATCTATCATACTGTGAAATTCATCCTCTTCACAGTTTGTTCAAAGGATGCACAGAAGGCCACTACAACCAATGTAGCCTCAACACCTTCTATCCAGCAAAAGCATATTGCAGAAAAGAAAGAAGATATTTTTTCTTCACCTAAGATGGTTCCTGCACAATGCCCCGTCAAGCCCAGAGACAATAGGTTGGTGGAATAGATTCAACCTCACGAGCAACAAGTTCGTGACAGCCTTCCACCAATCATGCAGTGCAACTTCTCCAATAAGGAAAGTGGCTCACCAAGATTCATATTCAGAAAACACTTTCCCCTCTTCATCGTGAACTCAATGAAAAGGAGACCATTTCTTCCTAAGGGGGGAGGATTGATCTAGTTGGATATTGGTGGTCACCCACCTGTTCCAAATTCCAACTGGCTCATCTTGACAGTTTCCAGATCAGCACGTTTCTCTGTAATGGGGAAATTTATTTGTAATTGTAGGTTCTGCACTTTCAGGGATGTCTTGAATCCCTACACAACATCCAGGTGGATATTGGTGGCCTCCCACCTATTCCAACTGGATTATTTTGAAAGTTTTTATGTCAGTACAACTTTTTGTATTTCCAAGGTAGTTTTGGGGGCCTAAGTAGTGTTTTCTTGGCTTGACACAATAAAACTATAGATGAAGTGAGATTTGATATCATAATGTGTATTTCTCAAAATGACCTTTCAAATGGGCTATCACATGCCTAAAACAGAGATCGTATGCAAAAGTTATGACCCTCAAAAGTTGATGTATTAACTTACCCCAACGAGACCCACATGAATTTTGGTGTTTCATCTCCTAGGGTTAGGTTTTTGGATGTCTAGAGTTTTTTCATTCATGTTTATCATAAAAGGTACTTTAGAGCCTCACTGTACTAATATTATTGTGAATAAGCGTAACCGTCATATCTCTTCTCAAAGATAAAGTTTCCACCATTCTAACGAGTCTTACACTCTGTATTTTTACAGTCTCTATACATTTATTTCATTAGTAGAAATCATTTATTGTTGGATATCTCTATTTCTGGCAATATTTATGTGTATTTCACTGTAATATCTCTTCTTTCATTTCATTTCGAAAATAATCTAGATCAGTGGTATCTGAGCAGGTTGTTCTTGATCGTTTTTAGTGCATATCTCTGACGAAGTCCGAGTATCACAAGTTGGGTCTCGAGCTTGTTTCTCTTGAGGACAATTGCTCTCGCACACCCAAGAAACCCTCTATGGAAGCAGAAAATAAAAACGATATAGAATAAGATTCTATTAACTTGTTGCTTGAGCAAGCTCTCACGCAACAGAGAGATGAAATGATGGAGAATTTTTCCCGCATCCTTCAACACCTACCAATAGCAACGGGCACATCCTCATCAAGTGGCCACTTTGGAGGAACCTCTCCCTTCAAGGTACAAGTTAATTTTGATATTCTCGTATTTGAAGGTTAGATAGATGTGGATGCCTTAGAAAAATGGTTAAATCTGTTAGAAGGTTATTTCTTTGTTCAAAAAAATTTCGACAAGGAAAAGATCACCTTCACACTCCTCAAGGCTCTCCCCCATGTCAAACATTGGAAATATGAACAATAATTCATTTGCATCATTCACATGCCTTACCATGGTAATCTTAATTGACGATCAATTACAAGATGGGGGAAACAAGGGTGTTACACCCCCATGTCAAACATTGGTGGAAAACTTACTGGGAGAAAAGTTCCACAGAGAAATCTGGAATATATGAGGCTGAGCCCACTTGGGTCTTTTTTTTGGATGTGGTCAAGGAACAGTACTACCCTATTGATAACTATGACAACCAATACATGATATGGACCACACTGCTGCAAGAGAAGAGCCAAACAATGTTGGAGTTCACAAATACTTTTCATACCTTGCGCACCAAGCTAGGTATCAAATAGTTCGAGTGGCATATGGTTCTGAAATACCATGGGGCTCTGCATAGGTCCATCCAAACCGAAATGGATTTCTTAAACATCTCATCATTGGGAGTTGTTTATCAATATGTTGTCAAAATCGAGTAGAAATTTAGGCACCAGAACAAATGGGAGTCCGGGTCTGCAAATACGCAACAACCAAATCATGGCAAAGATGGTCTTAACCAACATCGTCCCGATAAACAATCTAAGACACAGGAAAAGAAGGGTAAAGGAAAGATGAAGAATGACATTGGGAAGTGGTGCGACTTCTACAAAATCCCTTGGCACAACAATGATGAATGTCGCTCGAAACAGTAATTGGTGGCCAAGGTCAAACACAAGGAGTCAAACCCTGATTCAAAATATGATCCATAAAATATTGAAAACAGACAGATCATATACGCAGAGCCCACTGCTATTTTCATGATCGCAACAATTCAACCAGAAGAACTAGTAAATCCTGAAGAGGGGGAGCACCTCTTCCATTCACAGATGTCGATGAAGGGGACCCCATTACATTTAATTGTTGATAGAGGCATCCAGACTAACCTCTTCTCAGCTGAGGTCATTAAATATTTGAGGTTGTCAACAACATCACACCTGTAGCCATACAACATCGGGTGGCTTCACCAGGGACAAGATCTTCATGTCATCCAACAGTGTTGTCTTTCCTACGGAATTCAATCCTTCAAGGATAAAGTAGTGTGTGATGTTGCCCCTCTTGATGTATGTGATGTTGTTTTGGGCCAACCATATATGTGGAAATGTCATGTTGTTTATGAGTCTCGACCCCGTAATGTCATTATTACTCTAGGGGGTCATCTCTACATGATACTAGAGGTAGTTCCGATTATTGTTCCACCAAAACAATGCCGCAAGGTAATCTCTCATACTGCAAAATTCATCCTCTTCACAGTTTGTTCAAAGAATGCACAGAAGGCCACTACAACCACTATAGCCTTAGAACCTTCTATCCAGCAGAAGCATATTGCAGAAGAGAAAGAAGATATTGTTTCTTCACCTATGATGGTTCCTACACAATGCCCCATCAAGACTAGAGACAATAGGTTGGTGGAACAGATTCAACCCCGCCAGCAATAGGTTCGTGACAACCTTCCACCGATCACGTAGTGCAACTTCTCCAACAAGGAACGTAACTCACCAAGATTTAGATTCAGAAAATGATTTCCCCTCTTCCCCCGGCACTCAACGCAATGGAGACCATTTCTTCATAAGTGGGGAGGATTTGTATAGGTGGATATTGGTGGTCACCCACCTGTTCCAAATTCCAACTGGCTCATCTTGACATTTTTCAGTTCAACATGTTTCTCTGTAATGGGGACATTTCTTTGTAATTGTAGGTTCTTCACTTCTATGGTCGTCCTAAATCCTTACACAATATCCAGGTGGATATTGGTGTCCACCCACCTATTCAAACTGGATTATTTTGGAAGTTTTCATGTCAGTACATCTTTTTGTACTTCCAAAGCCGTTTTGGGGCCCTAAACAATGTTTTCTTGGCTTTCCATAGTCAAACTATAGATGAAGTTAGAGTTTGATGGCATAATGTATATTTGTCGAAAAGACATGTCCATTAGGCTATTGTATGCCTAAAATGGAGATCGTACGCAAAAGTTATGACCCTGGGAAGTTGATGTACTAACTTACCCCAATGGGGCCCACATGACTTTTGGCATTTCATCTCTTAGGGTTAGGTTTTTGGATGTCTAGGGTTTTTCCATTCATGTTTATTATAAAAACGCCTTCAGAGCCTCATTGTACTGATCTTCTTGAGAATGAGCATAGGCGTCACATCTCTTCTCAGAGATAAAGCTACCACCATTCTAGCGTGTCTTGCACTCTGTATTTTTACAGTCTCTATACATTTCTTTCATTAATAGGAACCATGTATTGTTGTATCTCTTTGTTTCTAGCAATATTTATGTGTATTTCACTCTAATATCTTTGTATTCATTTTGTTATGAAAGTAATCCGGATCATCTGGGAAAGAAATGAGTATTTGAATCCTCCTACAACAATGTTAGCATAGGTCTACTTTGTTTCTCGACTCCACAAAGACACATTGAGTAAAAGGTTTGTTTTATACAAGCTATTTTAAGACTTAATATATTAAATTTCAAAAAAATGATTTAATTTAAGATTTGAATGATTTAAATTTGATATTTGAAAAAAAAATGAATAATATAGAGATGGCATTAGCATGTTTAAAAGATTAATCACAAATTTAAACTTAAATAATTTCGATTTTCATTAAATCTAAATTATTTAAATTTAAACTTCATTTTAATTGTATGAGCATTTAAGAAGGGTATTGAAAAACACCCAAAAACTAATCACGTGGAAGAGAAATTTACACAACGTAGAAGAATTAAAGAAAACACAAATAACTTGACCAAAGATATGCTGAAAAACACAACCTGGTTTCATCGGCAGAGTTAAAACAAACTCCATTGAAAGCATCAGCAGAGTTAGAAAAACGTTTGTAGAACGACCTACAAAGTTAATGGCATGGGTTCAGAAATGCATCAGCGGAAATGAAAGGAAGTGTCCCGAAATATATCGGAAAATTTGAGAGGAACTTCGTCGAAGCCATCGACAGTCCTGAAGGGAACTTCGCCGAAGCCATCGACAGTATCGAGAAGAACTTAGTCATTGTTCCTCGACGAACAAATGACAGCAAAATCAGTGACAAATTGTGAGAACAAATTACCTGGCTAGCAAACCCTAATCGGTCGAGCATACACGCAATAGCAATCGCATTGTCACATTCAGGCCACGTTTTCTAAGCTTAAAACCAGTTTTCAAAACCCATCGACCAGTCAAATATTTACAAAATTTGGGAGCTTCTTGATTTTATCGTATACTCATCCCCAGCCTGTTTCAGGGTTCCGATTTTACCTCCTAGCTATGGTCTTAGCCGTTATTTGAAGTGTCTTTCCTTTTTTATCTTTCTACGTTGGTAGACAACGTTGCAACCCTACCTTAAACTCCTCAGATGAATTCCTATTATCTTTGGTTGTGACCTCTTTGTGTTGGTATACCCTCTTCCTTCCCACTATCAAAATCAAAAGATATTCTCATAAATGGGTGTGAGATAGTATGCCTTATTCAAACTTTATTTGATTTTTTCCTTGGCAAGTTTCTTAGCCATAAGTGGGTCGTCCTTGGTTAAAATGAAGTTGTTGGATTGTGTTTCATATACTGGGTTTGAAATACTTTGATGTATGAGGCAATTAGACATGTTGGCAAGTGAAACTATTCCATGTTCTGGTGGCTACTGGTGTTGTCCTTACATGTATTTTATGATTAGAATTTCAAGTTTGTGCTAAAGAATTATTACAGGAATGGTATATCTAGTGAAACCAGCAAGCATAAGAGGAAATGTGTCGGTTTAACCATGACAAATGAAAATAATTAATCTGATTTCATACCCAGAAGACATGCCACGAAGTTCACCAATCCCCATCGACAATTAAGAAACAAAGTTCGGTGATCCCCATCGAAAACATAGAAATGAAGTGCTCTGATGTCCATCGGCAGAGATGAAAGGAACAAAGTCGATGCCATCAGTGACCATAAGGACATTAACGTCGATGAAAAATGAAAGCCATGAAATTTGACATGGGGCAGAATGAAATTCTCATACCAAGAGAGTGATTACCTACAATCCAATCTAATCATGTCCATTGATTTTTAGTGCAAAGTTTCCTGAAAAAGAAGAATCATGGATCAAGAATGTAGTATACCTAGGGAGGTAATATGGGGTACCTATGGAGATACCCAATGGAAATGTGGTTATGTATTATTAATTAAATTCATTTAATATATGAGAATGTGGTCATTCAATGTAAGGTGGAATAGGTCCACTATATTAATAAAGGCCCACTATAGTAGTTAGATGTAATAAATGTGAGAAGGCTCTCTAGAAGGTTCCTATGAGATAGAGAGAGTTATATAAAGAAGTGTAAACAATGCAATGAAACATAGTGAAGAATATGGTCATTGTAACAAACAAGTATTGCTTGAGGAGTGCATTCCTTCCATAAGGAGTAATATATGGTGTTACCCTACCTCAAGAGTTTTCTCTAGTTCATGTGTTTAGTATTTGGTGAATGGTTTGGATTATTTTTGTTGATATTGTGGACCTATTTCAGATCTATTCAGGTACTTAACAATTGGTATTAGAGCACTTTCCTTGGCCAAAGAAGGGGAGAATGTTTTGGCTCTTTTTGTAAATTTTTTCTAGATAAAAAAGAAGGCGACGCACTTCAGGTTCAAATATGAAAAAAATTTAGCAGAATTTGGCTAAAAAAATTGGGTATTTGAATTCCTCTTGGAAAAATACTCAATTTCAAAAAAAAAAAATCATCTGAAATGGAGTCCAGGAAGTAAAGTTATGATCATTTTAAATTCAATAGTTTTTCAGGGTTTTTCCAAGAAAAAACACGATTTTCTGCAATAAGTTATTTTTAACTTTAGTTTTTCTTGAATATTTATTCCAAGCATGCTATTTTTTACTTGAAGAGATGATGGCCCTAGTATTGAATAATTTATACAATCTCACAAGTCATTATGGAAAGGGAAGTGGAAACATTTTGTAGACTGGGGTTTCAAAGATGATGCTCTCATATGTTGGCAATCATTTCACCATTCTGAGTGGATGTCACTTTTTGAGGAAGCACTTGAGAAATTAGTTTTAGAAAAGTGGTCTCATACAAAGAGTAAGGATAAATACATCATCGAGAGTTTAATTTCAAGTGGAAAATCTATATTACAAGTTCATGGTTGTATTCATAAAGAAAATGTCATTGTTTCTATTAACCCTAGTTTGCAACAAAATTTTATTAATATTCAGTTGGTTAATATATTGCAAGTTCCTGCAAAATATATTCACAACACATAGGTTGAGGGTGAAAATGTTCAAATTTTTAAAGATTTGAAGATCATCATGGACAAATATGTGTTGCATTCTGATTTTCGTGCTATAAATATGGCCGATGAAAATATTGTTTTGGGTTGTCCTTGGATGGAATCAGTTGGTACAATTAATATTAATGTGAAAAAGAAGTTTCTAAAACTTTGGTACAAGAAAAAGAAAATCACATTGCATGATGTGTTTCTTAGTCAAAAAGATGGGCCCACAATGACCAGCAAAGAAGTTATTATCGAGTCCAAAGTTGAATCGGAGGCAGAGTCTACTGAAGGAGATGAAGAAAAACCACAGGATGGACACAGTCAGGAAGCTAAAGAGGTCATTGACTCAAAGGCACAATGTGTTGCATATTTGAAGAAAAAAGAACAGATTCCTACAGTTGTATATCTCCATCCACATCATATAGAAACACAACAGTCATCCAGGAAAGGGCGTGACAATCAACACATTTATGCACCAACAGGGAACCAGAAAGGAAACCAATCAAGAGAAGGTGCATGGAGGACTCCTAGCACTACGGGAAGAGATCAGGCTACAGAAACAATCCCATGGAAACCTCGACATGATGCGGAGCACGATCAGGGTGGCAAGGCAAGAGATGGACATTATGTTCGAATTCCAATGGGATAGATGGATGGTCGTACTTGGTACCAGTTGGCTACATTGTTTAGCCGATCATATTGTATGATTTATTCTTGTGTTTCTAGGATGAAACATGTGAAGGGGATGGAATGTAGTATACCTAGGGAGGTAATATGGGGTACTTAGGGAGATACCCAATGGAAATGTGGTTATGTATTATTAATGGAAGTCACTTAATATATGAGAATGTGGTCATTCAATGTAAGGTGGACTAGGTCCACTATATTAATAAAGACCCACTATGGTAGTTAGATGTAATAAATGTGAGAAGTCTCTCTAGAAGGTTCCTAGGAGATAAAGAGAGCTATATAAAGAAGTGTAAGCAATGTAATGAAACATAGTGAAGAATATTGTGAATGTATCAATCATTTCTTGAGGAGTGTTATCCTTCCATACGGATTAATATATGGTGTTACCCTACCTCAAGGGTTTTGACTATTTCTTGTGTTCAATATTTGGTGAATGGTTTGGATTATTCTTGTTGATATTGTGGATCTATTTTTAGATTTATCATCATATCTATTCATGTACCTAACAAAGAAACTGAAAAAAAAAAAAAATATCCATCATTGTCATTTGATTACAAATTGTACTAGGACGTTGGTCAAGGTGTTAGTGCCACTGTATACCAGGCAATTTGCATACCATTCAATGAGATTGTTGTTGTCAAATATTTGGAGTCGGAGAAGTGCAATAACAATATGGATGGGGTTCGTCGAGAAGCACAAATAATGATCTTGATTGACCATCCCATTGTTTTGAAGGCGCATTGTTCTTTTATAGTAGATCATAGTCTTTGGGTTGTAATGCCATACATGTATGGGGAATCTTGTCTTCATATAACAAAGTATGCCTACCCATATGGGTTTGAAGGGAAATTTATCGCAACCTTTTAAGGAAATTGTAGCTATGTGCTTGGTAAAATATCCTACAAAGAAACCATCATCAGAAAATATATTGAAACATCACTTCTTCAAGCATACTTCTTCACGCATGCCCATTCAAATGACTATGTGGCTTGAACAATTCTTGATGGCTTACCTCCTCTTAGTGAACGCTATAATATATTGAAGCTAAAATAAATGGATAGAGTGGCACAAAACCAAAATTTCTTATGAAGAGAGAAGAGATGTCACATAGTGAATACATCCAAAGTATTAGTGCTTGGAATTTCAATTTGGAGAATTTGAAGACTCGGGATGCTTTGATTCAAGATGATGATAAAATCACCTCCACAAAGGAATAGTCATGGAATGTGAAACCAAACTCAGTCCTTGATGATTCAAGTTGAGTCTGCACATTGCATGATGATGATACAGAGACAGAGTCTAAGCTCAAAATATGCAACATCCACTTGCCCGGAGAGCTTAAATGAATGTGCACGGACACGACCACTCGAAGAATTTTCCAAGACAGGATCCAATTTTCTCTCGACGAAGTTCAAAACTTGGCCTTTGGTTCACCTGGGATAGTTCCCAAGAAGTCCTCCAGTTTACACCAGAGGAGTTCGTTTAATGAGCTTCGATGCAAATTGGAGGAGTTCCCACTAACTCCTCCAAAAAGGTACAAGACCACTGAGATTGTTGTTCGTATTTCAGTCGTAACTTTTGACTCGGATGCTCGTTTTGCACGTTCTTTGTACCATTGGAAAGGTATTTTCGAGGTATACATCTTCCAATTAAATGATTTGAGATATTACCCACAAGTAATATTTTTGGGTGCAGGCCCATTTTGGGGAAAAGACTATTTTTTATAAGAAAAACATGAAGTGGTAAAAAGACAACTGGAAGGAAAAGCAGCACGTGTGAGGGAAGCATGAAAGGCAAGCATGCAAGGGAAACCTAACTACATTAGGGTTAGGGTTTTTGTAAGATATTGTAATGGTTGATAAGCCAAGAATATGTATAAGTAGTACCCAGGAGGTCTAGGGCAGAGAGAGGAGAAGAAGGAGAGTAAGAGCTACAACACTTTGTACGTCGGTGAGCTAGAGGAGAGTCAAGCAAATTGGTCCCAAGGATTATATTGCAGGATGAGGATCTTGGTGCGATATAGTCAGCCTCACATGGATCGGGAAGCCTATTGAGATTGTAAGATCAAAGACTGTATGTGTGCACGACACGGTATATTGCTAAGACATAATAAAAGAGCTTGAGAGCCAAATCTTTTGTGGATGTATCCCATGAGGGGGCGAACCACGATAGAACATGTGTTATGTGACTGAATTTTATGCATCTCCTTTGTTGTTAATGATTTAATGTTAGATAGATGAATGAAGGAATTAGTTAGATCTAATATTTCACATGCATGAGTAAGAATGATAGATTAATCAAGATAAGTTGAATGTTAGACTGAGTAAATGAAGATCATAGGGTACAATCATAGATCCCCACTTATCCCCAGGGAGCCATCCATAGAACTATCTCAGGTGAGACTACACAGTGCACCATGTGTACTGCGTTGCCTTCTGGTTTACCAGGGGTGATAGTTTTAGAGGGATTTTGTTGGAAGCTTGTTAAATCTGAACCTGGGCCAACTTATGGAATTAAATAAATATCGTAATAGATAAATTAATAACCAACAAATGGTTATGTTTTTTATTGGAATAGAATGGGATTGAGTGAATGAGATATGTTGAAGAAGCGTAAAAATAACGTCATATCTGGCTACAAAACATTAAAAAGAATAAGAATATAAAAGGGGATGTTGAGACCATGGAACCCAATGAAGGAAGAGATCGAGATTTGGTTGAAAAAAAAGGATCTGGAGTTTTCAAAAAAAGATAACAGAAACCTGAAGTTAACACCGCACAAATATCTGGAAAAATATGTATTCAATGACTTGCATGAAATATTTTTTTGTGATTTCCCGCATGTGTTGCATGAGTGGATATTGAGGTTTAAATAAAACCATCCTACAAATCGGATCATACATATAGAGTGGAATCATGTGGATATCGCGCAATTACAACAAGTTGACAATAAATTTACACACACAGTAGATTTCTGGTTAGACAACATTGTTGCAGGATTTATCACAGAATTTGCAGTAGTTGCTATGAAGTATTACAGCATAGCAGAGAAATTCTTCCCGAAGGGACCTCAAGGTAGGTATATCAGATCGCTATATATTTCCATTAAGATGTTACTGTATAGAAAAGGTGTAATGACAATGGTCTCAAACAGCTAAACTTCCCTGTGTGCATGGGGGAAGGGGGGAAGCACTGACAAGAGATTGAGAAATGGAGGAAGAGATGGATGAAGTAAATAAGGAGGAGGTCTTGGATACAATCATGATGGAGGAAGACTTGATCAATCAGATCATGGAAATGGGTGGAAGTGTGTGTAGTGGAGTACCCTACCAATATAAGATGAATAATAAGAAGAGAGCCATAACCGCGAGGGAAGGCTTTGCAAGTGAAGAAGAGGCAAAGGATCTCCGGGATGTGGAGAAGATTGAGGGAATCATGCGTGCAACATATGAAAGAAAGACAAGAGGTCAAAGAGAAGAAACCAGAGGTAGAACTCCTATCCATATCAGTGTCAGTGTGGAACCCATAAACCCATGCATGACTAATACACCAGAAATAACACCATCTTTTAGACAACTGAATTTCATTGGAAGAAACACAATAGGAAGTACATCTACACAGGGAGAAACAACTGGGGGAGCTAGTTCATGAAGCATCAGTAAAGGATCTACACCGTGTGGAGGTAGTAATTCAACATTCAGGATGGCAGAACATGATCCCACCGTTAGGTTACCAGAGTTCAAGGGAGAGGCATCAGAGGACCCTGAGAAGCACTTTTTCATCTATGAAAAGATATGGGAAGCAAAGCAGATCACAGATGAGGACACTAATATTGCATTGTTATCCATCACTCTAAGAGATTGCGCACTGGATTGTTACATGATCTTAGCTTCAAACAGTCCACCATGAACATCCAGAATGATTGTGGATAATAGGAAGTTGTTGATAAATGAATTCCAGAAGCCTGGCTCAAAGGATAAATACATGAATGAGATGATAGAGATCAGACAGAAACTAGAAGAATCTGTGTGGGAGATTGACCAGAGATTCAAATGATTGAAGGGAAAGCTAAAGTATGTCATGAAAGACATGCAACATAGGCATATGTTTGTCAATTCACTGCTACCACATTTGAAATAACCCTTGAGACAGCAAAAGTTTCAGACCCAAGAAGAGGCTCTGCAGGAAGCCCTACAACTGGAAGAGAACCAATATCAGAAGACATATGTAGCAATAGAGGAGCTCAAGGAGGATATGAAGAATCTAACATTTCAATTAAACCAGAACAAGAGTAAGGACAAAAGAGAAGTTGTTTGGTGTACCACATGTAGGACAAAAAGACACCACAAGAACGAATGCCCAACATTCACGTAGTACATGGAAATAGGACTCCCAAACCCTTTTCCATCAAGAGGACTATGGTGTGAGACCTGTAAGACACATGGTCATGATCGATATCATTTTCCAATGATGCAGAAATACCAGACGATGCATAAGAGTTCATATTGCAACTTTTTCTAGTCAATATGCCATGATGACAAAGATTGCAGGACAATGGAGTTGATGAGGGAAAGAACATCAGACACCTATAGGGTGTAGGCAGATATGATGATAGAGAAATATGCACCACATTTTAACCAAGTATCATCCCCATAAAACATTTTGCCACATCAATATAACATTGCTCAGCCGTAGTACAATACCGCACAGCCACAGTATAATATTGCGCAACATAAACAGGTGCCCCGGTACAATGCACCGCGAGGAGATCAAGATGGCTACAAAGGTGGGGGACAAGGTAGAGGAGGCTTTGGAAGAGGTAAAGGATCGATGGTATGCCATAACTGTCAACAACCAGGACACTATGCAAGGGAATGTCCACTTCCACCTACAACATGTATGTATTGTCATGCATCTGACCATGACACAAAATACTATCTGACACAATTGGGGAAGATCTAGGAAAAGAGAAATCATAACAATCAGAATGTTCAATGGATTTTTTCATAAGAAATGGATGATGGAATAAATATCAACATAGTTACGCATGGAGGATCTAAGACAAGAGATGATGCAGTAAGACAAGATCCAACACAACACCAATGGGTGAAGAAGAATGTTGAACCATAGAAGCATTTTAATGTGCAGAATGAAAAGGGGACATTCAAGCAAGCCATACAAGAATTCTTGAATCCATACATTGCATCTACATAAACTACACAACATACTCAGGACATAACAACGTATCATATGCCTTCATCGTTGGATCACACTAATGAAGAACAGGACAAGTAAGTACTGTAAAGGCTTTTCTACAATCCTGTGTTAAGCTATTAAATGACCAATCATCTGTTAAAATTTTCAAAATATGCTAGAAAGATGTAACATAGAGATAGAGAGGAAATTAGAAAAAAAAATAGTCAATCACCTTCATACAAGAAGGGGGACAAGTAGGGAATTCAGATTAAATGCTAACATTGGATATTTCAATATGGGGAACATTATACGAGATTTAGGCTCTGAGGTGAATGTACTACCCAAGAAGACATGGAAATGTATGGGAGAGCCCACATTAGGATATTCACATGTTCAACTGAAACTAGAAAATCGACATAGGGTTCTATCAATTGGAAGGCTAAAGGGTGTGACATGAGATCTGGATGGAATGCGCACTAAATCTGACTTTGAAGTAATAGAAATAGTGGATGGCACAACACCTTATCTGAAATTGCTTGGCTTGGATTGGGCATTTGATAATCAAGCCATAATAAATTTGAAGACTAGGAAGATGAAATTCGATTCAAGAGAGTACAGAGTCATTGCACCATTAGATCCATCAGAAGGAGAAATGTTTGTAGAACCCACTTGTTTCGACCTGGAGGAAATTAACCAGTTATACGGAACCACCACACGAGAAGAAGATTATGTGAATCCAACTGCAGATGGGGTAATTAGTTGGAGATGTATCATGTCATGCACGTCAGACTCAGATATAGGGTTAGAGAATTGACAGCAGATATTACATGAATTCTCCACAAGAAGGTGCGCACGAATAGACTGTGCAGTAAGATAGGTAGGTACAAAGATAAGAGAACCTCCTAGCTTTCATGGGGTGAATGACTTAGAAGAATTCCTAAAAACATACAAAGATGAAGTGTTATAAAATCATAGGCTCTTATCTCTGGATATAGCACTCAAGTCAACACCTACAATATGGTGGGGTGCGCACAAAGAGACAGTCAAGGATGGGTACCAATGTAAGTGATTACTGTGCATCATATTTGGCGCAGAACATGGAGGAAACCAACTGCATAGATATGATGGATAGGGGACACCTGCATAACACTTGGAGAAGTGAAGAACACTATGGAGACTGACACCACCAAAATAATGGTCTCATCACTTTATTCACACATTGCAAGGGATTCCAACAAACTGGTATGTATACCAGGAACTGTGCAGAGGCATCGCAGAATGGACAACATTACAACAAAATTTTACAATCACTTTCTCATTTGAACATGAGAACCCCAACATTGATTCAACACTCAAACAAATTAGAGGGGTGATATTCATTAAGGAACCAGAAGTTGAACTTATGACTGAATACCAACAACAGAACAGACATATAGTGAAAGAACTATTGTCATGCTACCATGTGCAGGAAGAAACAGTAGATGAAGATGACCCGCACAACATTCAGATTATAGAAGTTGAAGGTGAAAGAGGGGTGGAAGGTCCACCTCTAGAATCAAAAGTGTTTGTTGTGCCAATCAAGGTGAATAAAGTCAACATTGGAACAATAGAGAATCCCACAATGGCCAACATTGGAGTCTATTGGGATGAGAAAACAATAGAAAACATAACAGAGGTATTACGCGAGTACAGTGACCTATTCCCAAAAACGTTCATAGAAATGAAAGGTATAGCAGGAGAGATAGGTGATATGAATATACCTCTCAAACCTGAGGAATGACCTATCATACAGAGACTCTACAGACTAAACCCAATATATAAGTAGAAAGTAAAAGCAGAAATTGACAGAATGTTGGAGGCTGGAATCATAGAACCAGTGGAGGAATCTGAATGGGTAAGCCCTATGGTAGTTCATGAGAAGAAGCAAGGAGGGATAAGGATATGTGTCAACCTGAGGAAGTTGAATGATGCTTTCCTACGTGACCATTTCCCTACCCCTTTCACAGATGAGGTACTAGAGAATGTAGGAGGCTAGGAAGCATACTCATTCATAGATGGATTCTTAGGATACCATCAGATAAAGATAGCTCCAGAAGACCGGCATAAGACCACTTTTTCCAAACAATGGAGATCCTACCAATACACAATCATGCCTTTTGGATTGAATAATGCACCAAAAATATTCTCAAGAGTAGTCATAATTGCATTCAAATAATTCATCATTCAATTTTTAGAGGTATATCTGGATGATTGGACAGTATACCGTCTGTTGAAATACCATGGAGAGGTATTAAGGCTGATGTTGGAAAGATGCAGGCAATGTCAGATATCCTTAAATATCAAGAAGTTCATCTTTGGGATACTATTGGACGATATAGTGTGCAAAAAAGGCTTGCTAGTAGATCCTACAAAGATTGCAGTGATTGTCAATTTAACACCACTGAAATCAGTACTTCAGTTGAGAGAAACATTAGGACACACATGATACTATAGGAAATTCATAAAAGGGTATGTGCAGATAACTATGCCAATGGAGACACTATTGAGGAAAGATAGTAAATTTCAGTGGAATAGGGACTGTCAGCGAGGATTGGACACTCTAAAAGAGAAGATGGTAAGAAAACCAATACTAATATTCCCAGATTGGGAAAATACATTTCATGTGCATGTAGATGCATCAGCTATAGCACTTGGATTTATTCTGGCTCAACCAGGAACAAAGGAATTGGACCATCCTATAGCATTTTCTACCATAAAATTGTTAGATTCATAGCGAAATTACAATACCACAGAAAGAGAAGGCCTAGATATGTTCTATGAACTTCAGAAGTTCAGACATTAATTACTGTGAAAACACTTCAAGATGTTTACAGATCATTCATCTCTCAAATACCTAATCAACAAGACATTGTTGGATAGGATAATTTGTAGATGGTTACTGATGTTCCAAGAATTTGACTTTGAAGTGATAGTCAAACCAGGGAAGTTGAATGTAGGACCTGATCATGTTACAAGGAAAATCTTTTTATGGCTAGGGTAAACCACAATAGACAGAAATGATTGCAAAAATCAACTCTATCCCAAACATATGCTATATAAACCAATATGCAAGTGAGATAAGAAAGAGGCCTACCTCATCAATATGTTCAATGAAGTCCACCATTGATCACTTGAACCAAAATCTATATACCTACAACTAGTTCTCAACAAACATGCAAAGCAAGCATATGGTGATAATGTAAAAGGTTAGCACATTAGATAGCATAATCCATTAATAAACATAACAAATAATCCCATGGATAATAACTCATATATTTGCAAGATATCAATTGGATGGGAAAGGAGTATTTTTATTTATAAATGATCATCAGAAGCAAAAATATTACAAACTTCCATGTTGGCACGGTTCGGAACCGAGAAACTAAGTTCCTTCCATCTGGGCCTCCACCGCTTCAATCCTCCACCAAAAGAAAGCTCATAGAAGGGATACAATGGGGTTCTCCATCAATAAGGGAAGAGCTCAGGGGCTGAACTCTGTGTTCAGACTTAAAGGACAAAGGGATGCAGACTCAATATGAAGTAATAATTTCTCCAGAGCAAATTTTCTCTCAAAGTTGAACTCTTCTCTCTCCTTTCCATAGCTCGGAATTGGCCCATTTATAGCCTTCAAAATGGAACTGAAGGGTTGATTCGAAATGCTTCTAGTATATGGAAGGCCAAGGATCATAGATCTCCTATCATGACATGGAAACCCAACATTTCATTTTCATTTTCTGGAACAAATCCCGATGTACACGGAATGTAGTGGAGCAGCCTACATATACGCTTGATGTATAGTGGTGCAGACCTCCTTCCCTCAGGCCGAGATCCACACAGGATCTTCTCTAGACTATGGAAAGGGTTGACAAAACCCCCTGTTTAATCCCACACAGGATTTCTTTTTTCAGCAAGTTGGGGCGCTTCAAACACTATGTCATTGCTCTTAGCAATAGCCGAAATGTGAAATTTTGAATGGGCTTATGGTGTAAGCCCCCTCTACAAATTTGACCACAACCAAGCCTAGGTGAAAGCACCTTTCATGACTCACAAATTTGCGAGTTGGAGCACCACCCCTTGTACACTCTCCTTGTGAATCCCCGACTCTGAAATCCAGCCTTCGACGAGATCCAATGGTTGTATGCCTCCCTTGATTTGACAGCCCACGTCGTATCGGGATTTCGCAAATCGACGATCCAGGACGCTTGACCCCAAACCTCTTGTCACTCCATTCCCTGAACTCTGATACACAAGCTCGCATGCGAGATCAATGGACCACGTTGATCCAGATCTGATGGTCACTATCCCTCTAGATATTAAAGGTGTTGAAAAGACACTTAGTCTTAATCTCTTCGTTGTTATGAGAGATCCAATGGTTCACGGGATTTCGGCACTTCCTCCTGAAGCGATTCAATCGTCCAATTCAATTTCTCAATGAATTCTAGCCAGACGACTTGGCGTCCTTCCCTCCTGAACTTGATTCCTGCGAAACAATTCAACCTCCATCTCCCTTTGGCACAATTCACAAGTTCTAACGCTCATGAGCTTTCACTTGCAAACTCAAGGCCTCCAAAAAGAGTCCCTACATGCACTCCTTGCGACAGTTTTCAAATAACCTATGGTTATTTTAGATCTTCAACTCTGTTCACTCCTTGTGACAACAGTCCCTCAATTTCTCCCTTGGATTTGGTAAAATCCAAGACTTCACCCAGCCTGCGCACACCTTGCACGACTCTATGCTCTGCTAACACTCTTTTCTGTAAAGACAAAGTTTGGATCTCTTTTGAGAGTTCTGAGGTAAAACTCAGAATCTAATCGACGCACTCCTTGTGGACCCTCGACTTCTCTCTTTCCAGGGATTCTCAGAAAGAGAAACAACTGAAACTCATTCTCCCATTATCCATAATTCAAATATTCAACATAGAATCCTAGAAAATACACACACATATTTGCATTGAAATAAAATGTGCACAAAAAATGAAAAAAAGTCGCAACATATCGTTCAACAGGTGATTCCAACAGCCGTAACAAACACAAAGATTGGAATCAAATCTTTTCTTTCATTAAATCTAGTGCTCTCATACATGGTAAACAACTACAACTAGAATGCATGAAAAATATTCTCTGTTCTCCTCTGCAGCTCTACAACTTATGAAATCTGAATCATCATGTTCCCAATGATCAAAGGGTTGAGGGTGTCTATTATCCATTTTCCCTCCTACCTCCTACGCTCCTAAAACTGTCTAATCTATTATTTGAATCTACCTACTTTACATTCATTACGCATAAATGCCTCTACATTCGACAGATGAGAGCAACGCTCAATATCTGTTTACAATCTCCAAAACACAAAGGTAAGTACGCTTCCCTATTTATTACATTAATGTCCATTCATTAATCTTCAAAACATTTCAAAATGTGCGTTGGTGCTTTTCCAGCTGTCTCCTATGGTTAGGCGCATGCCTTTGGCTTTATACGATGCTCCTGCATCATACTCCCTCGCTTGAAAATTTTCGTGAACTCTTGTTCATGAGTTCCTTCACTATTCATCCATGCTTTTGAATTGTTGTTTCATCCTCCCAACTAGCATCTTCAATTGGATTTCCTTTCCATATGACCAAGTATTCAAAATACTCTTTTCTCCTGGTCTTTCTGCTAATCCTCTTGTCAATTATGCTTTCCATCTCTCGCTTTTTAGCTACAGGAATTTGTTTTGTCCATTGAATCTTTTCTTATTTATCTTCTGCTCCTTCTTCTTCAGCTCTATAAGGGTACAAGTCCATGACATTGAATATCGGTGAGATTCCGACCCCATCAGGTAATTCAATCTCATATGCGTTTGTCCCAAATTTCCTTATGGCCTTGCAGGGTCCAATCTTTTTCATCTTCAGCTTGTTGTATGTTCCCCTTGGAAACCTCTCCTTCCTCAAATGTGGAAGAATCAAATCACCAACTTCGAATTGAAGTTCTCGCCTATGTTGATCTTATCTATGCTTGTACTCTTGACTTGAACTCTACAATCGCTCCTTAATTTTGTTGTGAATCTCCTTCATTCCTTCTGCAAAGTCCTCTGCAATAGCACTCCTGAATTCAGTTTGTTCTGAATCTTTCAATTAAGAAACTCCCCTTGGTTGTATTCCATATACAATCTGGAATGGACTCTGCCCTGTGCTTCTATTGAGTGAATCATTGTAAGTGAATTCCGCTTGTGGCGGAATTTGATCCCATTGACTGTGGTGTTCAATCACTAATCTCCTTAACAAATATCCCAAGCTCCTATTCACGACCTCTGTCTGTCCATCCGTTTGAGGATGATATGCTGAGATAAAAGACAAATTTGTCCCCGACTTCTTCCATAAGGTCCTCCAGAAATTTCCTACGAACTTGGTATCGCGATCAGAAATGATACTCCTTGGCAAGAAATGAAGTCTAATGACTTCCTTGAAAAACAGGTTTGCAATATGAGTTGTGTCACTAGTTTTCTGGCATGGTATAAAATGTGCCATCTTTGAAAATTTGTCTACCACTACAAATATTGAATCATATCCCCTTTGTGTCCTTGGCAATCCCAATATGAAATCCATGCTCACAACATCCCATGGCCTTTCCGGTATGGGTAATGGTTGGTATAACGCTGTGTCCTGCCTTTTTCCTTTCGTGTGCTTACAAATTATAAACCTGTCCACAAATTTCTTCACATCTGTCCTCATCCCTGGCCAAAAATATGAGCCATTCAACTTTGAGAACATTTTTTCATGACCGAAGTGTCCGACCAATCCTCTGTTGTGCTTTTCCTTCAGCAAATTCTCCCTCATGGAGAATTTCGGAACACATAGTTGATTTCCCCTAAACAATAATCCATTCTGGATCATGTATTCAGTCCATTGGCTTTTGTCCCTAAGAATTGGATTCTCAAATGCCTCATATGCCTCTTTGAAATCTGGATCATCCCTGTACATTTCTTTGAGGTTATCAAAACCCAAAGTCTTGACTCTAAATTCCTGCATAAGAAAACATTTCTTGCTCAAAGCGTCAACAACTTTGTTAGCAGTTCCAGAAATATGTTTAATCACAAAAGTAAAATTATGCATGTATTCAACCCATTTAGCATGTTTTTGGTTCAACTTCTCCTGTCGAGTCATGAATTGCAAAGCGTGATTATCGTTGTACAAAATGAACTCTTTGGGAACCAAATAATGCCTCCATTTCTTCAGTGCCTGTATGACTACATAGAATTATTTTTCATACGTGGAGTACTTGATCTTTGCTTCATTCAGTTTTTCACTAAAATACGCGATCGACCTATTATCTTGGCTCAAGACCGCTCCAATGGAAAATACACTCGCGTCACACCTGACCTGGAATGTCTTGATGAAATCTAGAAAAAACAGAATTGGTTGCTTAATGATCTTCTTCTTGAGCAGGTTGAATCTCTTCTCCACTTCCTTCGTCCAGTGAAAAGATTTATGTCTTTTCATCACCGTATCCATCATCGATGTGTTAATTCCACTGAAGTTTCGGATGAATTTCCTATAGAAGCTAGCAAAACCATGGAGGCTTCAAACTTCAAACACGCTCTTTGGCGATGGCCAATCCTTAATCACATTTATCTTTTTCGGATCCATTTTCAATTCATTTGCAGAGATAACAAAACCCAAATAAATGAGTTTTGTCCTCATAAATAACGATTTCTTCATATTGATCAGCAATTTCTCTTGTTGTAACCTCCTCGTCACTGCAGCTAAATGCTTTAAATGTTCTTCTTTAGTTTTGCTGAAAATTAATATATCATCAAGATATACAATGACAAATTTCCCAATGAAATCTTTCAGGATTTCATTCATCAACCTCATGAAAGAATTGGATGCATTTGTCAAGACAAATGGCATGACAAGCCATTCATACAACCCTTCATTTGTCTTGAAGGTTGTCTTCCATTCATCACCTTCTCTCATTCTAATCTGATGATATCCGCTTTTCAAATCAATCTTTGAAAAAAACTTTGCTCCACTCAAGCAGTCCATCAAGTCGTCCATCCTTGGCAATGGGAACCTGTATCTGATGGTAATTTTTTTAATTTCCCTCAAGTCTGCACACATTCTCCAACCACCGTCCTTTCTTGGGTTGAGCATTGTCGGAACAATGCATGGACTCAAGCTCTTCCAAATCAATCATTTGTCCATTAAGTCTTGGACCTGTCTCTTAACTTCTTCATTCTCCTGCAGCGTTAACATGTACACTTCTTTATTCAACAAAATTGCTCCAGGTATAAGATCGATATGATGTCTTATACTCCTGATAGGTGGCAACGAACAAGGTAGTTCATCCACTACTATATCAGCAAATTCTTCCAGCAACTCCTGGATTGCTTTCGGTAAATCATCTATCCTAGTGTTGTTCAAAACAATTCTGGGCTTCCTAACCAAAATGAATTGTGTGTCTTCCTTCTTCTTAACTTCCTTAATAAGTTCCTTCCCACTCATTATAAGTATAGTGTTGCTCATCTCTGTTTTCACCTCTTTATTCTTAATCAGCAGCAACATGTGCGTCCTACCGCTTTTCTCCAGAGTGTACGTGTTCTTTCTCCCATAATGCACCACATTTTTGTCATATTTTCATGGTCTACCCATCAATAGATGACAAACATCCATGGGAATGACATCACATAATATCTCATCTTTATATCCTCCTATTTTAAATTCAACTAAACATTTTTTAGTGACATTTACTTGATGTCCTTTTTGTAGACACAAAACTTCGTATGGGATTGGATGCGCAAAAGTCTCAAGCTCTAAATTTTCTACCATTTCCATAGATACAAGATTATTTGTGCTACCTCTATCTACTATGACCTTGCATACCTTGTCTTTGGTTTTGCAAGAAGTCTGAAACAGACTATTTCTTTGGGATGGGTTCTCTGTCTTCTTCTCTGGTTTCAAGAGAACTTTCCTCATCATCAAAGATATTCCTCCCTCAGCGTCCTCTGCCTCAACATTCTGTCCTTGAGCTTCGGAAATGTGAGTTTCACCACCATATTTCTTCCTATCTGGACACTCATAGGATTTATGTCTGATTTTCCCACAGCCAAAGCATTTCACTTCACCTCCTCTACCTCTTCCTCTTCCTCTGGTTTGAGGAAAAGTATTTCTATCTGCATTATGCCTCCCCTGTGAGCTTCCTCCTCTCTCAAATTGAGTTAGAGGTTTCTTCCCCTCTTCTTTAGGTTTCTGAGTTCCCTCCTGGGCAATCGTCTTGCCTTTGCTTTGACTTCTGCCTCAGCCTCTTTGACCTTGATTTCGGCTCTTCTTCTCCTCAGCTTTCACAGCCATCTGATAAGCATCTTCTACGGTTCGGATGGTCATCATGTTCATCTCATCCTGAATGTCATATCGTAGACCATTCATATACCTGGCAACTTTCTCATCATCGCTTTCTCGATGACTTGCTCTAATGTTTATCCTATAGAACTCTTCAGTGTCTTCTTTCACTGACATCATCTTCTGTCTCAAATTTTTCATCCTCTGAAATATATTTATTCGATAATCCCTGGGTATAAACGTGGCTTTCATTTTTGCAACCATTCTATCCCAGCTTTTGATTTTCTGCTTTCCCTTGTAACATCTATCATCCTGCAGTTCATCCCACCACAGTGTTGCATGCCCTTTAAGTCTAGTAACGGCATGTTTGACTTTCTTTTCTTCCTCGACATCCTCATAGTCGAAGTATTTGTCTAGAGATCTAATCTAGTCTAGAATCTCTTCAACATCTAAGTTGCCTTCGTACATTGGAATGTCCATTTTTTCCCTAGCACCTATCCTAGCAATAGCCTTGAATAAGCGTTCTTCTGCAGCATCTTCGACTGTAAATTATTCTCCTTCGTTTTCAGCTTCACTTTCACTTTCACTTACGTTGATATCCCCAGCTTCAACTGTGTGTCTCTGTGTTGTCTCCATAGCATCAAGACTGGCACGTAATTCATGCATTTCTCTTTCCACTGCTTGATCAAGCATTGTCGTTTCTCTCCTTCTTGGCGGCATGGCTGTAAAATTCCTCTTTTCTCTCTACTACATAAAGAAAATAACTTGTTCGGGGCTCTGATACTACAAATGGTGCAGACCTCCTGCCCTCAGGCCAAGATCTGCACAGGATCTTCTCTAGACCATGACAAGGGTTAACAAAACCCCCTATTTAATCCCACATAGGATTTTGGTTTTCAGCAAGTTGGGGCGCTTCAAACACTATGCCATTGCTCTTGGAAATAGTCGAAACGCGAAATTTTGAATGGGCTTATGGTGTAAGCCCCCTCTCCAATGTGACCACAACCAAACCTAGGCACAAGCGCCTTTCACGACTCGTGAATTCGCGAGTTGGAGCACCACCCCTTGTACACTCTCCTTGCGAATCCCCGACTCCAAAATCCAGCCTTCGACGAGATCCAATGGTTGTATGCCTCCCTTGATCTGACGACCCACGACATATCGGGATTTCGCAAATCGGCGATCCAAGACGCTTGACCCTAAACCTCTTGTCACTCCATTCCCCGAACTCTGATACACAAGTTCACATGCAAGATCAAGGGCCCATGTTGATCCGGATCTGATGGTCACTATCCCTCTAGAGCTTAAAGGTATTGAAAAGACACTCAGTCTTAATCTCTTCATTGTTTTGAGAGATCCAATGGTTCACGGAATTTTGGCACTTCCTCCTGAAGCGATTCAACCGTCTGATTCAACTTCTCAAGGACTTCTGGCCAGACGACTTGGCGTCCTTCCCTCCTGAACTTGATTCCCACGAAACAATTCAACCTCCATCTCCCTTTGGCACAATTCATAGATTTTAACCCTCCTAATATTTCACTTGCAAACTCAAGGCCTCCAAAAAGAGTCCCTGCACGCACTCCTTGTGGAAGTTTTCAAATAACCTCTGGTTATTTTAGATCTTTGACTTTGTGCACTCCTTGCGACAGTAGTCCCTCAATTTCTCTCTTGGATTTGGTAAAATCCAAGACTTCACCCATCCTGCGCACACCTTGCACGACTCTATGCTCTGCTAACACTCTTGCCTGTAAAGACAAAGTTTGGATCTCTTTTGAGAGTTCTGAGGTAAAAATCAGAGTCTGATTGATGCACTCCTTGCAGACCCTCCACTGCACTCCTTACAGGCGTTCTCAGAAAGAGAAACAACTGAAACTCATTCTCCCCTTATCTAGAATTCAAATATTCAACATAGAATCCTAGAACACACACACACACAGATTTGCATTGAAATAAAATGCACACAAAGAATGCAAACAAGCCGCAACATATCGTTCAACAGGCAATTCCAACAGCCATAACAAACACAAAGATTGGAATCAAAGATTTTCTTTCATTAATTCCAGTGCTCTCATACATGGTAAACAACTATAGCTAGAATGCATGAAAAACATTCTTTGTTCTCCTCTGCAGCTCTACAACTTATGAAGTCTGAATCATCATGTTCCCAATGATCAAAGGGTCGAGGGTGTCTATCATCCATTTTCCCTCCTACCTCCTACGCTCCTAAAACTATCTAATCTATTATTTAAATCTACCTACTTTACATTCATTACGCATAAATTCCTCTACATTTGACAGATGAGAGCAACGCTAAAGATCTGTTTATAATCTCCAAAACAAAAGGTAAGTACGCTTCCCTAGCTATTACATTAATGTCCATTCATTAATCTTCAAAACATTTCAAAATGTGCGCTAGTGATTTTCCAATTGCCTCCTTTGGTTAGGCACGTGCCTTTGGCTTTATATGATGCTCCTGCATCATATAGTGTGCAAGATGTGTATATGTGGAAAAATAGTAATTTTTTACTCTAGATTTTATCAAAAGGGAAGATAATTCTACATAGGGAAATGGAATAACAGATTGTATAGGGTGAGGAAAATCTTGCTATAACAGATCACATGTCAAGGATCACCAATGGAGAGGAACCTACGAATATAGAGGAAAACTTTCCCTATGCACAATTATTTTCAGTCCAAGTAGTTGATGAATAGTTTTCTGACATCATTCAATACTTGAGTACAGAGACCACGCCACAAGAATTCAACACTGCGCAGAAGAGAAATATGGTAGTCATAGATGCAGACTATCAATTGATTGCAGGAAACTTATACAAGATGGGTGCAGACTGCATTTTGAGAAGATGTGTAGTAGAACATGAGAGGCCTAGTATTCTAGCAAAGGCCCATGAGGGAATAGTTGGAGGACATTATGCAGGAAAATCTAACGCGCAGAAGGTATTGCACATAGGACTATGGTGGATGACCATTCACAGAGATTCAAAGGACTACTACCAGAGATGTGATGTATGTCAAAGGATTGGTAAACCTAATAGAAGGGATGAGATGCCCCTAATACCACAAATAACCTTACATGTATTCGACAAATGGGAAATAGAATTTGTGGGACCAATTAAACCACCATTAAATAGGTCAGGAGAAAGGTATATTATTACTGCAACAAAACACTTAACAATATGGGAAGAAGCAACACCATTCAAATATTGTAGTGTAGAGATATTAGCACACTTCCTTTTTAAGCAAGTGATCACTATATTTGGATGCCCAAGTATTTTGATGAGTGACCAAGGCACTCACTTCATCAATAGTACCATCAAGTCTATGACTGAGGAGTTTGAAGTCTATCATCAAAAGAGTACACCATATCAACCTCAAGCAAATCGAACAGTACAACCCTTTAACAAGATCCTAGATAATGCACTGACAAAGATCTGCAATGTCAATAAGTATGATTAGGACTTGAAGATACCAACAGTATTATGGACATACATGACTACATGCAAAAAGTTGACAGAGAAGACACCATTCATGTTTGTGTATGGACAAGAAGCAGTGGTGCCATTAGCATTTTTGGTACCTAGCCTACGCGTAGCAACAATTACTAACATGTGTTATGAGGAAAATATCTCTATGGCTAGGGGTCAACCACAACAAATGGAAATGACTTCAGAAATCAACTCTAATCTCAAGTATGATATATAGACAAATATGCTAGCAAGAAGAGATAAAAGGCCTACCTCGTCCAGACGTTCGATGAAATCCACCGTTGAGCACTTGAACCAAAGAAATATACATGCAACTAGTCTTCAAAACCAAGAAACACAAGAATATGGTGATAATATATGATTTTATCATATTCAATAGCATAATCCATCAACATTCATAACAAATACGCCCATGGAATAATAATTCAAATATTTGCAAGATATTAATTGGACAAGAAAAGAGTATTTCTATTAAGATATAATCAGCAGAAGTGAATGAGTTATAGACTTCCGTGTCGGCACAGTTCGGAACCAAGAAACTAAGTTCCTTCCAGCTGGGCCTCCATGATCCAGATTTGGATCCAGGAGCTTAATGGGGCTCAGAAAGGCCTAAAAATCAAAGTTCTCATAATGGCTTCAAAACGGACGTGTGCGTAGGCCTCATCAATACGAACCCTATGCAACTTGAATGGGCTCAAATGGACGTTGTATTCTCCTGATATCACGTTCTATTTGTTTTCCCAAACAGGGAAAAAGTCAACAGGTCAATAGGAAAAAAGTCAATGTTGATGTCAGCATGACCTCATGCTGATGTAGCATTGAGACACGTGGAAGAAAAGAAGTAGGCTAATTGGGTAGATGACAGTGATCCAATCAAATGTTGACAAGTGGCACATTCTCAAAAAATTAAATGAGGCCACATGGCCCAAGCATGGGCTACCACGTGTCACCCTATCATTTGATGGTTGGTCAAAAATTTTGGGGCTCATGGGATTCAACCCCGTGAACTCTTGGTATATGAATTCCTTGGGAAAGGTATGATAGACAATGAACCTTGGGTGGAGCTTGTTATTAAAAGCCTATTTAAAATTATTTAAAGTGTTTCGTATGTTCAAACGAAGGCGGAAGGGGGCTGGGGCTAAGCCCCAGCCTGTGGACTTACCATTTCACATGACCACAATAATTCGGAGGGGGCTCCACTCCACGGTTCAAAAGGGCACAGGTGCCACTACATAAACACCGATGGACTATTGCATAGGACTCGGGATATGCCATATGTTCGGGGGCTATAACCACATTCTAGGCGCATTTGTTGGGGCGCGGTCGTATCATAATACATCATGTGACCTATGAGTGTGGGCTAAGGGCTAGCTCTCAGACCTTAGGGGCTGACGCTTGGCCACTTTAATGCCATGTGACCCTATATTGGAGCATGCTCCCAGCCATAAGGGGCTATTTTTTAATTTTGTTGCATAAAGTGGGTTTTTACCATATATTAGTGGATTTTATTGGATTTTTGGCCTGTAATTGGAGATTTTTGGTCCTTTTGGGGGGATATTGGGCCCTTTTTGAGGAAAGATCTTGGGGGGAAGTTGGGAGATAGTTACCAACTTCAGATATATATAAACCAGGTCTTCTTGAGGCCATGAGAGGAGATTTGAAGCATGTTTATGTTGAATATTTTCCAAGCCAAAACCATTTTTATGCAGGGAAGCTGTTGAAGAGCGCACTTTTGCGGGCCATTTCTAGGAACTCCGGTCATCCATTTTGAGTGTCGTTTCTTCTGTTGGGTTCTTGAGATCTAGAAGAACAAGACCAGATCAGTTTTGTAACCTTTTTGCACTATTGTGATGTACTTATTGATCTTTTAATAGAAATAAGAAAGCCTCACCCACTAAGACAAAGGCCTAGAGACGTAGGCAAGATAGTCGAACTCCATTATCACATTGGTGTTATGGTTTACTATTGTTTTATGATTCATTTCAGTTATGTACATGTTTATATGGTTGTGATATCTTCTTATATCTTCTTCCTCTTTCATTAATCTTCCTAATTGGTTAAAGAACACATGCTTAATAACTCAACCATAGTCGTTTAAAAGATCTATTCGGATCAAGTTGGTATCAGAGCTAGTTGACATTTGGATTTGAGTTTTGCATGTTAACTAGGGAAAATCTACTTTGTGGTGAAGGAAATCTTGTTGAAGAGAATCCATTGATTGGATTGAGAAAGAGAACTTATCGTAGAGATAAGATTGCATCAGAAGAGGGACTTTCTCTTGATGAGAAAGAGTTTCGAAAAACTTTCTTTTCTATGTCGGAGATGATGAAAGTTTTGTACAAGAATTACTTGGAATGGAAAAGACCAAATCTGGGTGAATATTCAAAGGGAAAAAGTGAAGAAGGAGAGGATCATCCTTAGATTCCTCCTTCAGCTCCATCATCACCTCCTTCTTCTCCTTCTTCTTCAAGTTCAAGTTCTAAATCCAATGCAAAGAAACATGTTCATAAACATAAGAATGAAATGCCATTATTAAAACTTGATATTAAATTCGAATTACCCATATATGATGGTGAAGTTAATGCAGAGAGAATTGACAATTGGGTCAGACAAATGGAGGTCTATTACAATGTGCAACGGATCAAAGACGAGGCCACACAAATCAAGTTGACATCATTAAGACTTGCAGGCACAACACTCATCTAGTGGCAAAGAAAGTTGCAAAATGGAACACAACAAGTGGGTAATGTATTTCCATCATGTCAAAATTTCATTTCTGCACTTAGGAAACAATTTTATCCTTTGGGTTATAAAGAGAAATCATTAATTTAATGGCAAGATTTAAAACTAATAAAAGGACAAGCAGTGCAAGAATACACCGATGGCTTTCGTAAAATGGCATTGATGTTAGATATTCCTTTACATACCCAAGAAACTCTTATGAAGTATATAGGAGGTTTACCTGCACATATTAGAAACATTGTATTCATGTTTGGACCCACTAACCTTGATGAGGTTTATGTTCAAGCGACATACATTGAAGCATGGAAAGCAGGTGTAGGTGTATCAGGGGAATCATCTTCAAGGAAAGAGGACAAACGGAAGTGGCATGGCAAGAAGTCAAATGCAGTGACGAGAAAGGAAGAGAGGCCCTCTTGCAAGCATTTCAAGAAAGAGGGGCATGATGAGGATAGATGCTGGCAATTTCATCCCGAGAAGAGACCAAAGTGGTTCAAGGAAAATAAAGGGAGGCAAACATTTGCAGCGACAACATGATCGACAGAATTGGGATCGGATTCAGGTGATGAATCAAAGGTTTTATTGGTTAGTATGACAGGTAAAATTGGTGAAGGACTTGATTGTAGAAGTAACTTGTTTCATATAAGGGTCATCATGCGACACAATAAGGTTGATACATTAATCGATAGTGGATCTCAATCTAATCTAATTTCAGAGCAATTCGTTAAGAAATTGGGAATAAAAACACAAATACATCATAAGCCTTACACACTTAAATGGATAAGCAATCATCATCAAATGCTCATAACAAAGAAGTGCACAATCAAATTTTCAATTCCACCTAAGTATGTGGACGAGGTAACATGTGATGTACTACCACTAAGTGAATGTGGAATGGTCTTAGGTAGTTCATATTTATATGATCGTAAAGAAATATTCTACAGGAAAAAGAATCAATATCAATTAACCCAAACATGCAAAAAGTCAACAGGTCAACACGCAAAAAGTCAATGTTGACGTCAGCATGACGTTATCATGTTGACATAGCATTGAGACACGTGGTAGCACAGCAGCAGGCTGACTGGGCAGATGATAGTGATCCAATCAAATGTTGACAAGTGGCACATTCTCAACAAATTAAACGAGGCCACATGGCCCAGGCATGGGCTACCATGTGGCACCCTATCATTTGATGGTTGGTCAAATTTTTTGGAGCTCATGGGATTCGACCCCATGACCTCTTGGTATAGAAATTCCTTGGGAAAGGTCTGATAGCCAGCACGCCTTAGGTGGAGCTTGTTATTAGAAGCCTATTTAAAATTATTTAAAGTGTTTCATATGTTCAAATGGAGGCAGAAGGGGGTTGGGGCTAAGCCCCAGCTCGCAGACTTACCATTCCACATGACCACAATAATTCAAAGGTGGCTCCACTCCATGGTTCAAAAGGGCACGGGAACCACTGCATAACCACTGGTGGGTTGTTGCACAGGAATCGGGCTACGCCATATGTTCAGGGGCTATAACCACATGCTAGGCGCATTTGTTGGGGCACAGTCATATCATAATATGCCATGTGACCTATGAGTACAGGCTAAGGGCCAACACCCAACCCTTAGGAGTTGGAGCTTGCCCACTTTAATGCCATGTGACCCTATATTGGAGTGTGCGCCCAACCATAAGGGGATATTTTTGAATTTTGTTGCATAAAGTGGATTTTTACCATATATTAGTGAATTTTATTGGATGTTTGGTCCGTAATTGGAGACTTTTGGCCCTTTTGTGGGGATATTGGGCCCTTTTTGGGGGATATTGATCCCTTTTTTAGGCCAAATATTGGGGGGAAGTTGGGATATGGTTACCAACTTCATATCTATATCAACCAGGCCTTCTTGAGGAAATGAGAGCAGATTCAGAGTAGGTTTATGCTAAAGATTTGCCAAGCCAAAGCCATTTTTATGTAGGGAAGCTGTTGAGGAGCACACCTTTGCGGGCCATTTCTGGGAGCTCTGGTCATCCATTTTGAGTGTCGTTTCTTTTGTTGGGTTCTTGAGATCTTGTATAATAAGACCATATCAGTTTTGTAACATTTTGGCACTACTGTGATGTACTTATTGAGATTTGAACATAAATAAGAAAGCCTCACCCACTGAGACAAAGCCCCAGAGACGTAAGAGATATTTCCGAACTCCGTTATCAAATTGGTGTTATGGTTTGTTGATGTTTTATGCTTCATTTCAGTTCTGTACATGTTTATATGGTTGTGATATATTCTCATATATTCTTCCTCTTTCATTAAGCTTCCTAATTGGTTAAAGAATGCAAGTTTAATAACTCAACCATAGTCGTTTAAAAGATCTTTTCAGATCACTCCACCACTTCAATCCTCCACCAAAGGCAAGCTCATATAAGAGAGACAATGAAGTTCTCAATCAGTAAGGGAAGAGCTTGGGGGATGAATTATGTGCTCATACTTATAGGACAAAGGGATGCAGACTCAATGTGAAGTGAATAATTTCTCCAGAGTAACTTTTCTCTCAAAGTTGACTTCTTTCTCCTCTTTTCCATAACTCGGATTTGGCCCATTTATAGCCTTCAAGTGGAACTAAAGGGCCGATTCAAAATGATTCTAGTATATGGAAGTCCAAGGATCACTGATCTCATGACGTGACATGGAAACTTGACACCATTTTTAAATTTTGGGCACATTTCCCAATGTACATGGGTTGTAGTGGTGCAACCCGTGTATACGCATGATGTATAGTATGCAGGGCGTGTATATGTGGAAAAATTATATTTTTAGCTCTGGGATTTGTAAAAAGGGACTTCAAGTCTGCATAGGGAAATGGAAAAAGGCCTTCTGTGCAAGATTGCATGGGTTGAGGCAAATCTTTCTATAACATATGCCCCCTAATGTGTGAATTCAGAGGAGTATCTTCAATGGCCGAAATACATTAAAAAAATTAAGAACTGCAGTAATGGGAACTGAGATGGAAGAACTAGTTGCTCATTACAATATGTATTGACTTTGCATACATGGCTTCCAATTTGAATTACACTGCAGATCCATGTGAAAATATACCAAACAATTGTCCATGGCCATGAATAGGAAAATACAAATGTGGTTACATGCCAAAGGTTGTCATAGTCATGAACAAGGCCCAGTAAAACCAGTCTCAAAATCAATATGAAGATATATGTATATAATTTAGTACAATATAATATCCCATGATCACTGAAGTCACACAGGTATTGATCGAATGAAAAAGTAGCAACAACTCAAGAAAGTTGCGGCTACATCCTGATGTCTTAAAGTCTTCTACACAATCCGCCAAAGGTGCAAGTCTACATCATGTGAATAAAGGAGTTGAGGTCGAACACAATGAGACTTCATTTGATTACTGGTCATTGAGTTATACCATTAACAAACGTGAGACAACCTATCGATGATGAAAGTAGGCATCAAGGCACCAAGTACATTCTTATAAGTGTGAATAAAGGAGTCGAGGTCGAACACTTGAAGAATCCATCGATCAGGAGACATTGATGTATTCCCAGATGTCGATGGTGAGAGAACCTGCCATTAATGATTCCAAGCCTCTGGGTACTCATAGGACTCTAGGTCTCGTCTCCAGAATAGATGAGTTGAAGTCGATGCAAGGAGACTCGCTGAAAGGAGACCATTAAGGCATCCCTCATCATTCAACATGAGGTACAAAGAAGGAGCTTGATGATTTGGAAGAAATCGGACGAAGAACATGTTCACGAACCAACGAACCTATGCGTCTTTCACGTGTGTCAAGTGCAATTGGTACACAAAAAGAGACCATATGAATAGAATCCAATGAGGAAAATTGTTGACAAAGGCGAGGAAACCACCAAAAAGGCTAATGGAATCCAAGACATGACACGAATCCCAATATGTGAATAGATGTCTTGTCGTCAAACACAAGGGAAACCACCCAGTCAACGACCAATGGTGAAATGTTGACTGATGGGTTCAAGGTTACCTATCAATGAGCAAAGTAGGACCAGGGTGCATAATAGGACTACAACTTCATGTGATTCTGAGACAAACTAAGGGTATGGCCAACATACAAATTCAAGCGTTATGAGGAATGGCCGACACAGGTTGATAGACATCCTTTGAACAAGAGCATGAGACATATGGAAAACTCCTACAGCATAGAATAAATGATGAAACCATGAGATGCAAGAGGAATCAATCAAACTCTCCATAGGGACTGGAAGAGTAACCAGTCAGGGGAGTAAAATCTCTATAACGAGCTCAACTTCCTAAGGCCATGTTAAACCCAAAATTATGATGACAAGTGGACTCAAAAAAAAATTATTATGTTCAAAGGCGACATGACTACTGCCAATATAAAATAATACTTATTTACCGCCCGTCTTTTTTTGTTTTTTCATAGTAAAATGAATGCTATGATACAGAGGAGGAAACGAGTGTCGCAAGTAAGAAAAACTAGTTCCAGCAGTGGAACATACCTATGCACAATGCAAGGAGGTGCATGCAGGAGATGGACACTCAAGGGAATGTTCCCTCCTGGGTAGAGGGTTTCAAGTTGTGAAGGATATAAACGAGGCTCTTCTTGGTTGAGGATGAAAAATTTCTGAGGAAAACAGTTTATATTGCAAAGTGAGAACCCGCAATAGGCTCAATACTGCAAGCAAGGGCATGAGATGCAATCACAACTTAACACCAAAAAAATGTCATTTTACACAATCTTAGTCTGCTTGGTTTGAAAAATGGATAAACTTGTACCAAATAGACATCCTTTCAAATCCAATTTATGAGTGTGAAAGAGACAAGTTCACTCGACAATCTTTTCGCTTTTTGAAAACGAGTCGGAAAAGAGATTAAATTAAACTCGCCTGGGAGTCCTCTAGGTATAGTTCAGCATGTTTATGAGTGAGAAATGAGGTTTAGCATAAAGTCATGTATTAGCTATAATAAAATCCCGGTCCTACGGAAAAAATCTATGCATGGGCACCAAATGAAGTAGAGGATCTAACTAGGGTACCCATGTTTTGTAAGTCTCTACCATTTGATAACAACACGTCTTGTAGCAGATGGAGAGTTATGCATCACTAAAAAAGGGGTTTGTACCTAAGGCATATGAGTGACAGTTATAGCACAATGCAAGTGTGCATGATGGAATGGATACATATCCTATATGTTGGGTAGAGAAAATACATGTTTGTAGCTACGAACGGTCATCATAATGCTAAAAACCGCAAGAATCCCTGGCGAAAACTACAAAAACCAACTCAATCCATTGTTGTATTAGTTTGTTATGTAAAAATACGATCTAAAACTATGCAAAGTGGGTTAAAATTGCTATAAATAGTAATAAAAACCAAATTTTACTATGTCATTTGATTTTTTTACCCAAATAGTGAATTTTGGAACAAATTACCTCCGATCTTCAAATGGTGATTGCGAGAACGTCAAGTGACAAAATTAGCGATCGTTTGGACCAAGTAATTCCTCTTCCTCTCCTCTTTCTTTCTAGTGGATTACATTTTGTATTTAGGTTTGAATTTTTAAGTTATCTAGGGCCCAAATCAAAAGTTTAGGTGTACGCAGGGTACCATTCATCGGGTTGCGTATACGCATGATTATACATGGTTTTCTAAAAGACACCCAATGTATACTCAGCCCTATACATGACTGTGAATGTTGTATCCCGGGTATATGTACGTAAACAAAGTTTTTGATGGTTTCTAACTCAAAAAGTGATGTTTCTCTGGCATGACGGTTCTAGAGTGGAGGGAAAGGGAACATGAGCAGGTATATGTTGTTGTGGAAAGAGATATGGGGGCCCAAATGGACTTGAAAAGATGCGGGTTGTATAAGTTTTGGGCACTCAAAGGGATGAGGGCCCAAGTGAGGTTGCTACAGTTTCTCATGGATTACTGGGATCCAAACAGTGAGAGTTTAAACCTTGATGGGAAACCATTAAGGATTGAAGTCAAGGATATTTATTTCTTGACAGGGTTATCACGTCAAGTTGAGGTGGTGAACCTCAAATACTAGGGAGTTGGGAGTGGTATGAATATAGAAGAATACATATACGCTCACTGCATAGCAGGGACCAAGAAGGTCGGGAGTCAACTTCCCATCCGAGCGATAAATAATCTGAGTGATAAATAATCTAAGCCTCAAGATTATTTTCCTCGTTTTGACCTGGATCACAGGATCGTCTTCATTGCACCAGGCATATAGGTCACTTATGTTATACTTCGTAGAGTGTTTGAGACCCACGGTGTACGATTGGTGCACCTTGCTACTGGTTAATATGAAGAGCTAGTTGACAGAATGCCAACATGGTGATAAGAGGAACTTCGAGTTTCCTTCCATCTTGTGTAGCTTTTTCTTTGAGTGGGTTCTAGGTTTGGGACCTAGAGTTGAGATCATTCCTCGAGGACTTCACGATCTAGCCATGGCATGGTGGACTGAGGTGATGAAATGGAAAGGGGAGGTAGCGTTCCCACACCCTACAATGATGATTTATTTTACTGGTGGAGACGGAAATTCATTACTCTGGATGACTAACCTTATGCAGGGATCGACTTCAGAGGGGACCCTGACATGCCATTTCCACCAGGGACTGCCTACGGGGACATAGGTATGTCAAAGTTTTTAAATATTTCATTTTTTGTATTTTTGTATAGGAAAACAAAAATATTTTTGGATGATGTTTAAGTACTAACTAGACACGTATGTCACACAGACGTAGGTCCGCGATGGTTGGACGGGCTTCCATGACATCGTCGGAGGCACCGGGAAGATGAGGCAATGGGAGGAGAAACATAGAGAGTCCTTCAAAATGTGTAGGGAAATCTGTCTCGTTTGACACATAGGATTCCAATGGTTCAAGTAGAGGATCTGTCATAGGATATGCAGCGACAGGTGGTTGGCATGCCCAGAGCTTGGGTTAGACTCTTTCGGCGTCTCGCAAACTCCATAGTTTTTTATCATGACACACATCCAACGCCAGAGGCGTAAATGTCATGGATTTTGTATTATCGACTGTATATGTGTATTGAGGGTGTTGGCCCTGATTTTGTACTATAAACATCATATTTTTTTAAATATATATAAAACGTGGTTCTTCGGCTTTAATTTTGTTACAATGTGTACATTGATGAGAATGTTTTATTTACTTTAGTTATGTGAGAAATGCCAATCTAAAACCAAATTAGCATAAACATCATATACATAATTAGAACTCCTAGGTATGTGATGATAAGTAATAAAATAAAATTTTCGTTCTAAAAGGTGTACCCGTAGGAAATGTCGGAGTAACGTAGGGTCATGCACACAGTAACTTCCATTCAACTAACATACTACTAACTGGGAATCTAGGTGAACCTCCAAAATGCGGATACCATGTGAAATGGCATCACGCAGAAGTTATATAACGATGTTATATTCAACTACATTATTCATGGATGGACCTAGGCATACACCACCTAAAGATTCCAATAGACCCTCGGGTGAGTAAACCACCAAAGTGACGGAAGCCATGTTCCATGTATGATGACTGGCTTTGTCTTTGAATCCTAAGTAAACCGAAGACTCCATTGACATCTTCCAACCAAGGGAAAACTCGATAATCAAGCTGAAGACAAAAATAAAGGGGAAATATATATACACTAAATTAAATTAGTATATAAAGAGTTACGCCCAATATTGGGGCTCAAGCGTAATATATTTTCAAGTAGAACCCATTCTTGAGCTTGGCCAACATGTTCCCTTCATAATCTTCCAATTCATAGGCTCCTTTTTCTAAGACATGTCGCACAATATAGGGACCGTTCCACATGGGTTTGAACTTTCCTGCCCCCAGCGGTTCTTTGGATTGATCATACAAAAGGACCAAGTCACCCTCAGCGTACGACCAAGAAGACAAACTTATCGTATTGGAACTTGACACATCTTTTATTCACTTCAATAGCCGTAGAGGCGTCTCAACGTTTCTCCTCAAGGCTCTCTAGGTGTACGAGGCGTCGTTCGAGATCGGAAGTGTCAGGGATGAGTGTCATTGTAAATCTAAAAGAAGGGATTTCACATTCAATATGTAACATCAACTCCACACTGTGTACTAACTGGAAAGGAGAAAATCCGGTGGAATTCTTGACCGAGGTTTGGTATGCCGAAAGTGCGGGATATAGCATAATATGCCAGTCGGATTTGTTATGGCTGACGATTTTATGAAAAATGTTCTTGAGAGACTTGTTAACGACCTCTACCTATCCATTTTCCTAGGGGTAGTAAGGGAAATAATTACCATTCTTAAACCCCAACTTGGATGCTAGCTCTTCCATCATTTCATTTTGAAAGTGACTTCCATAATCAGTGACAATCTCACTCGAGATTCCAAACCTGAAGATAATTTGATTGAATACGAAGAAGGAGATAGTCCTCCTGTCGGATTTAACTGTAGGCATGGGATCAACCCACTTAGTAAAGTAGTCTATGACCATGATAATTTGTTGATTTCTCCCAGCCGAAGTTGGGTTGCAATCTACAAAGTCCACCCCCCACTTGGTGAAGGGACCGACGGTAATGAATAGATGGAGAGGGGTTGGGTGTGAGCACATTTTCTGAGTGAACACCTGGAATGGGTTACACTTCTTAATCGCTTCAATGCAAGCTTTAAATATAGACGGCCAGAAATAATCGTCTTGCAAAAAAAATTGGGTTGTCTCAAGCCCGGATAGATGACCACCATAAGCCCCATTGTGGAAATCATTTAGAACTGACTCGGCTTCTTCGTGATTTAAACAACCGCGCAAGATATTTTCTATTCCTCAACGATACAGAGTGTTGTCAAAGATAAGGTAATTCTTAGCTTGGGATTCTACACATCGTCGGTCATCTCACGAGAGATGCTCAGGGAACTTCAAAGTTTGAAGATAGAGAAAAATGTCTCCATACCAAGAGACAAGGAAAATGTGTTCATCTGCAAAAGAATCAACATGAATAACATCCTCATATAATCGTGTGAAGTTGAATATTAACTCTACAAAGACTAGTGATTTCTTGGATTTCGCTGAAGAGAAATCGAGATTGAATTCTTGTAAAATGACAATCCATTTATTATGTTTTCCCCCTATGATACACCTAGTAAGGACGTATTGAAATGGATTGACATCAGCAACCACAGTAGTTTTTCAAAGAAATATATAATGGCGTAATCTTTGGACTGCATGGACAGCAGCCAAAGCTAGCTTTTCAATGTGAGAATATTTGAGCTCAGGACCGACTAAATTTCAACTAAGATAGTAGATGACGTGCTTCCAGAGCTCATCATCCTCTTGAACCAAAACCATATCAATTGTCCCTTCGGACGCAGTGACATAAAGAATGTAATCTCTATTGTAGTCCAGAGACTTCAGCGTAAGCGTCGATACCCAAGGCTTTCTTCAAAACATCGAAGGATTCCTCAAATCGCTCATCCCAGATAAAAGGGGTCTCCTTCTTGAAAAGATGCATGAAACCATTATTAATATTGGCATAGCTTACTATAAACCGACGTAAAAAATTATCTTTTCCCTGTAAACCTTGAAGTTGTCGAATAGTGCGTGGGGGAGCCAATCGAAGTATTTCATCAACCTTTAACAGATCTACCATGATCCCGGTCTCAGAGACTAAAAATCCTAGAAGATGTCCAGACCTAACATAAAAGATAAATTTATAAGGGTTCAACCGAATTTTATAATGATGACATATTTCAAAAACTATCCGAAGGCGCTTAGGATGATCCACTCTCTTACGAGAGTGAGAAGCAAGATCATCAAGATAAGCTTCGACTATATGCTTAAGATCATGGAATGCGAAGATCATAGCACATTGGAAGGTTGCTCTGACGTATTTAAGGTCGAAAGGCATCTTCCGGTATGTGAAAGTACCCCAAGGACAAATCAATTTTGTCTTATGTTGATCATTGGGTTTAATTTGAATTTGGTTACACCCTGAAAATCCGTCCACGAAATAAAAAACTTTGCTTCCCGCACACTTGTCGAGAATTTGATCGATGGAAGGTGTCAGGAAGTTGTCTTTAGGACAGTCTTTGTTCAGGTCGTGAAAATCCATGCATACACAGATGGTTCCTTGCTTCTTATTCACAGGAACGGGATTAGATACCCATTTAATCAAGGGAATTGGGTAGATGAAACCAACATTAAGTAGTTTATCTACCTTTGCCTTAATAGCAGGGTCCTTCTGTGGATTGACAGCTCTAAGACATTGTTGAACAGGCTTAGAATCCGAGTAAGTTTTAATATCATGTTCAATAATTTGAGGGTCGATTCCTTTCATCTCTTTATATGACCAAGAGAATACATCTCAGAATTCTTTGAATAGCTCAGTGTAGATTCGTATTTCCTCTGGAAAACAATTTGCATCGATGTGTACATTTTCAATCTTTCCAGGGGTATGAGAGATATTGATCGCGATGGTAAGAGAGATACTCACCATATTTCCTTCATCATAAATATCATGCGTATCAAGTGGAACTACGCCGTGACCGACTATCTCGCTCAAAGTAGATCGAAAGTCATCTTGTTCGATTCTAGCAAGCTCTAGGAGAAAATAAGAGGGATGATGCATATCATCCCAAGGTTTGTCAGAACCATTCATGTTTTCGATGATAGATTCATCCGAGGGAAAAGTATCATCGAGGAATTCATGTGAGAAAGACGACAAAGTGGCCCACGTGAGGTTAAGAACAGGATCCTCCTCTTCCGTCTGTGAGGTAATAGGATCGATATCAGTGGAAGAGTCAAGAACAACTTGATATGCTATCTTCGTTGTCGATAGTGGCATGGCCATTCTAGCATGCGAATGACATTCACAAGACGTAGTCGAGGAAGGTAGGGTCAAAGGATCATTAAAATAGGAAGTGCGGAAAGGAACATACCTCTCTAACAAAACGGGCCTACTGAACATGGCGTAAACACAATGAATCGGTTCCATGAAGTCAAAGGTACCCATAAGGGAAGAATACATTTTGACACTGATATTATCAGTTGTCGGCTGAGAATTGTCGACCACGAGGATCGACGGTCCAACAGATGCACTGGGGATAGCATACACAAAGGACAACTGGTCGATTGTCACGATCTTCCCATCGTGAGGAAAACAAAGAGTGCAGAAGACGGATGATACGACGACATTCATAGCATAAGTCCAATTGTGTCCTATTAACAAGTTATAATCGAGGGGTGCATCAACCACCTCAACATCCACCTCTATCGTCTTCCCACCTAACTGGATCGGAAAGGAAGGAATAATATCATGATGGCGGAAGGAACGACCGTCAAAAGCAGTCAACATGGTCGGAGAATGAGAGAGAGTCTGAGAGCCGAGATCTTTCCAACAGATCAGGGACATCACACATGTTGTAGTGCCTTCATCAAAAACCACACGGTTGATGGTATACTTCAAGTAATCCACGTGGATTTGGAATGCCACATGGTAAGGAAAGAGAGGCTTCACATCTGTGACGTCAAACTTGATAAATTTCGAGCCACTAGGTTCTAGCACTCCTAACGCATATAGTAAGGCATTCCTTTGTGAAGGACACATCTAGAGTACCTCCAAAGCCGACATCGCACAAAGGATTTGACCCAGGTCCTCAACAATAGAGTAATTATAGGCGGCTCTAGCATTTGAATTATGGGTAGAGCACTTGATTACTCCTTTCGGAATATGAGGTGGTGGATTTGGTTTTTCAATTTGCAAGGGTGTCTCCAGAGGAGGAGGATATTCTAGACCAGGTACAGTTTGTGGAGAACTGTAATCACGAGACCGGGTGGCTACATTAACCTGATAATTGACCATATTGATGCACAAATGGTCACCGTCTTGTGCCAGTGGGTTTTGACTCCCACCGGGCACATTTTTGGTATTTGAGGAGCTCGAGGCCATGTGTTGGTTATGCAAAAAAGGATTCGTTAGCACGACGGGCGATAGAGATAAGAGCCTCACAGCTTCCACAATTTTGGGGCATAAATGAGTAAGATGATCGTTTGTACAAAGCTTACAGGGAAATTTCACCTTACACCTTTCTTTCTTGTCCTCGCCAACATTATTATTCGTCCTCTCATTATTACCATTGTCCTTGGGTTTATTATTATTCTTTCCACCCTTTTGATTATTATTACGTCATTTCTTCTTATTCCCGCCCAGTTGTTGGTTACCATTTGGGTCGGTCGACGATTGCACGGAATGTACATCCATCGACTGAGTGGGATTGGAAGACAAAGACAAAGTTGGGCCTCCTACAAACTAGTTTAGAGACAACTCTTTCAAATGGATTGTCACTAAGTTTGCATATTTCACATTGGCGGAGCCTACAATGCCATTAGTATGAGGTCCGGGATTTTGTCTAGGGTCATAGTTTGACCTCGGTGCATTTGGAAGAATATTGTATAACATCCTAGACTGAGCATATATAAGATCTAACTGTTGGGCTTTGAAGATTGTTTCTTCCTCAGATGTAACCTCGGATGTAGAAACATCCTTTGAATAGGAGGTTGTAAATACTTAAGGAACCACTCTAACAAGAATTTCAGGGGTATGCAGGTCTTGATCAACCTATTATGTCTACACCACTTCTGGATGTGATCTGATATATGAGAGGCTTTGTCCTAGCTTAAGGTCTACAAAATTTCTAGGCCAACGTCGTAATGAATCGACAATTGGAAGTGGTTAAGGAAGACTAAAACCATCTGACTAAAGGTCCTATATGCCCCTGTAGGTATCTCGATATACCATTTCACAGAAACCCATGTGAGGGTGCGTTGAAATAATCTTAACCGAATGGAATCGTCGTTAAGGGAATTCGAAGAGAACCATCAGTAAAAGGTGGTAACATGATCACCAAGGTCCTCGCCATTCTTTCCTTCGAATTTTCAAATATCTTAAGGAAGCTTGGTGGGAATGAGGGGCCATGCATGATCATGACACATAGGGTCATTCATCAACTTAGACAAGTCTGGTAGGTTGAGCGTGGTCAAAAAATGGAGACGGGGTTGCGACATCTGGCCCCAAGCTCTCTGGAAAGATTGTGTTTGGGGAATCGCAGCCCATCCAGGGTTCTGGTAGGCACCATGACCCTATCCAGGATTGTAATACCATTGTCCAAGTTGATTCATAAGAGGTTGGTTGGGCATCATTCCAGTAGGAATGTTCTGATGAGGGTTATAAAAATTGTCCCCAGTCGGAGTGGCTCCGGGTTGGGGGTTGCTCAAGGTGTGAAACTGACCTCCTACGAGTGTGAATCTAGAGGATAAAGGTGGATTCATCATGCCAAATGTGTTGGTCGGAATCGACACTAATGAGGTGAGGTTAAAAGATAGAACTTGAGCAGAATCATTCCCACCAAGTTGGTTAGTCCACCTAGAAGCAACAGGATTAGACCCATGGTTAAAAGAAGGAATGCCTCCCACGGTAGGAGTCATTTGAGGGATCTAAGAGCCACCAAACAAGAACAGAGTATAAGGAGGAGTTGTGCCCCCAATTCCAATGCTAGATTTAGGGCCAACAACTCAGATGGACTTTGAAAACTGTGATGTAAAATTTGGCATACCATAGGAAAAGGGACTAGAGGCCATCAGGATGGACTTAACATTATAGCCTGGTGAGTGACCAAGAGACCCAAACAGGTTTGTGGCAATAGTTTGAGTATTCACTATAGGATGGGAAGCAGTGATGATAGGTGCCTCTGTCACAACAACCACTGTGGTTGCAAGAGTCGAAGGGGTGCCATTAACTATAGTAGGTATGGGAGTCGAAGGGCTCCCAGTATTTTGATGACTCGGTTCAGTACTCATCCTTGTAGAATCACAAGTATGATAATTGGAGGTGTGTGTACCACGTTTAATAACTCTACACCATTTAGAAGGCAAAGACTCAAAATGCAGTGGTAACTGTAATAAGTGACGAGACTGACGGGGAAGTTGGTCCGACTCCACAATGACTTAAGATTAAAGATATAAAAAAAAAATCCTAAGGCCAAATAGTAATCAAAGAGCACACCAAAAATAATCAAGCGACCAATATCCACACAAGCAGGATAAATTGGTTGAAAGGGGCCTCCCTCCCTAAAGTAGGTATGCATCTCCTAAGAGGGGCATGAGACTCCCTGCTAAAGATTGAAGGTATCAAATTCATTTATAAGGTCCCTCATGGGCTTTGTTATCACCATAACAATTTTTGGACAGGATCCAAGTTTCGAAAATTAACAAGAACTACATCGTCGTGGAAATATGATAGTTTGAAGAATTGATAATTTAGAGGACCAGAACATATCTGGTGGTGTATGGACAAATATAGCAGAGGCGCAAAAGGTATAACTCGACAGACCGTCGATTGTGAAATGGCCCAGATCAATGGCTAGATCCCATATCGAGCGGTGAACTTGCACGGGACTTAACCATGTAAAGGCAGACCGGGGAAAACCATTGTCGTTTTTAAAATGGATGCGCGGAACCTCCAGAGATACATCAGGGTGAAAGGAGGTTTTCCTAAAACCACTTTCACAAAAGTCTCGATGTCACATGTTTCAATACGTCAAATCAACCACTCGTGGGGTGGGTGATGGCTAGTCAAAATCACCCCGCTTCACTCGTTCGGTACTTCACAACCGTATGATGTCAGGTGAACGCCGCCATATAAATAACTCGAAAGCTAATAATTTTAAATGGATTGGCCAAACGTGGTAAAACAATGTACCTGCAAGTGACTATGTCAATGATTCATGATTGGAACTCTATAACTATTGATTCTCAAGTATGGAGGCATCATCTCATCCAGAAGAAGAGTAATCTCCAAATTGGTTTACTCTCTGATTTCTTGATGCAAACTTCCCCACTCCTCGGTAGAATGATCGCTTTCACCAGGACCTTCTCTTCCCTCGGCCCGAAGAGTTAGATTACTCTTCTAATTCCCTTTCGGGAATTCTTTACCCATAACAACTCCTTACTGATCTCCCTTATCCGACCGGGAAATCGGAGTTCGCGATTTCGCGAATTCTGTAGTCACAGCCCTTATGCCTTGCGATTCCCCAAATCTCGACGTGGGTCAATCGTTGACTTTATTCCTCTTTCTATCGGAGTTCTCCCTATCGGAGGATCGCTACTCGCGATGTCAACAAATCAAAACTCAAATCTCTGAATCTCGATGTGTCGATTTTCCAAGACACGTGTGGACTCGACGTTTCCACCTTCTAACCTTCTATCGGAATCTTGGAACTCATGGGATCACGAGTCCTAATGTCGATGGACTCGGGACTTACCTTTTCCCGATCTCTGATACGATGCCACATGTACTCCACTAACTCTCGCGCCCCCACACTGCCACGTCACCGTCGGGATATCGCGGATCATGAATCCAACCCGCGAGTGTTCTCTGTTGTCGAGAACCCTGATTCTCCGAACCCTGATTATTTTGGATTCCTTGAAATGTGTCCCCATGATCAACGGTTATGATTCTATCGGGATATCGCAGATCGCGATATCGCCACTCTCGTTCCAGCGGCCTAGTGCTTTAACTCGCGATATGCCGATATGCGATGGCACGTGCAGATCTGATGGTCCCTATGAACCCAGATCGACGACACTACTTCCTCCCGAGCTCCGAACTTCTAAATGCTCACACTGTAATCTCTGTGCAACTTTGCAAGATCTAACGGTCCTCGGGTTCTCGTGAAATCTCTCCAGGGGATTTCAACCATCCATCCTTCCTTTGATATTTTATGCGAAATGAATTAAACGCTCCCTCTGTGAAAACTTGTTCAACCACTCGCCAACCTGTGGAGCTTCTCTCGAGCTTTCCATAGTGCCCCTGCAATTATCATTCAGTGAACTGTAGGCCTATTCCTCCTGATCTTGTCCTCGCTGTTAACTACCAAAAACGCACCAGCATTTTTGAAGGAAATATGCCTAATCTTGTAGGGAAATTTTGACTAGCTTCCCTAGCTCCAAATCCAAATCTGATTGTACCATTGGAAATCTTACGATCTGTAGATTTCGATCAACTATTGGAACATGCGAAACGGATATTCCATGGCTAAGAAAATTGATTTTTCCCAAAGGCAGTTTTTTCTGAAAATTCTGACTTTCGGTGGTTAAATTACCTAGGAACTGTTCCAGTCAACCACCGAAAGCCTGTTTTAACCAGAATTTTCAAAATTTTGCCCAGATCAGGAATTTTTTAAGCATAATGAGATGAAACCTCTTGGAATAGACATGTGGTGAATTATCAAGTCCAACACAACAGTTAGTTTTGACAAATGGTGGAGAAAGGAGGTGTTTCAAAGGTTTTTGGTGTCTTTAACAAAGGAAGAAAAGCAAGACACCTGGCGACATCAGCAAATTCGACTTGGTCTCCATTTGAGAATGATCCCTTAGCCTTGGGAGGTTGTTCTACACATCATCAATAGTCAACAAAGGAAAATCAGGGATTGACCTCCTTTTGAG
>JZKD02S1673249.1:231148-248222 GCA_000966675.3 Picea glauca
TGTGCCATTTTTGAAAACCTGTCTACCACCACAAAGATGGAATCAACCCCTCTCTGCGTCCTTGGCAAACCCAATACAAAATCCATGTTGATCGCCTCCCATGGCCTCTCTGGTATGGGTAATGATTGGTAGAATCCCACATTCTGCCTTCTGCCCTTCGAATGCTGACAAATTCGACACCTGTCAACAAACCTCTTGAAATCTGCTCGCATGCCTGGCCAAAAATATGATTCGCTCAACTTCGCAAATGTTTTGTCATAGCCAAAATGCCCTGCTAATCCACCGTTGTGCTTCTCCTTTAGCAGGTTCTCCCTCATGGAGCAATTCAGAATGCATAACTGGTTGCCTCTGAACAACAGTCCATTCTGAATCAGGTAATCCATCCACGGGCTTCTGTCTCTGAGAACTGGATTCTCAGCCGCCTCGTATGCTTCTTCAAAATCTGCATCACCTGCGTACATGTCCCTCAGGTTTTCAAAACCCAATGTCTTGACTCGAAACTCCTGCAACAACAAACATTTCCTGCTCAAAGCATCAACCACTTTGTTAGCAGTCCCTAAAATGTGTTTAATCACAAATGTGAAATTCTGCATGTACTCTACCCATTTTGCATGCTTCTAATTCAACTTCTCTTGTTGACTCACAAACTGCAATGCATGATTATCGCTGTACAATACAAATTCCTTTGGGATCAAGTAATGTCTCCACTTCTTCAACGCCTGTATGATAGCATAAAATTCCTTATCGTATGTGGAATATTTCAGCTTTGCTTCATCCAACTTCTCGCTGAAATATGCAACTGGCCTGTCCTCCTGACTCAGGACCGCTCCTATGGCATATCCACTTGCATCACATTTCACCTGAAATGTCTTCTTGAAATCAGGCAACACAAGCATTGGTTGCTCTGTGATCTTTTGCTTCAACAGATTGAAGCTCCTCTCAGCCTCGGCTATCCAATGAAAAGTCTTATGCCGCTTCTTCACCGTGTCCATCATCACTGCACTGATTCCACTGAAGTTCCTAATGAATTTCCTGTAGAAACTTGCCAACCCGTGGAAACTCCTCACCTCAAAAACATTTCTCGGTGATGGCCATTTTTTGATTACTTCCACCTTAGTTGGGTCCATTTTCAACTCATTGGCCGATATGACAAAACCCAAATAAATGAGCTCTGTCTTCATGAATGAGCACTTCTTCATGTTGACCAACAGTTTCTCCTGCTACAGTCTTCTCATCACAATGGCCAAATGTTTCAAATGTTCAGCCTTTGTCTTACTGAAGATCAGTATATTGTCCAGATATACGACGACAAACTTCCTGATGAATTCCCTCAGGACTTCATTCATCAGTCTCATGAATGTGCTCGACGCGTTTGTCAAACCAAATGGCATGACCAACCATTCGTACAAACCTTCGTTTGTCTTGAAGGCTGTCTTCCATTCGTCACCTTCTCTCATGCGAATCTGATGATATCCGCTCTTCAGATCAATCTTTGAAAAATAGTTTGCCCCACTCAGGCAATCCATCAGATCATCCATTCTTGGCAGTGGAAATCTGTACCTGATGGTGATTTTATTGATCGCTCTGGAGTCTGTACACATTCTCCAGCCTCCATCCTTCTTCTGACTCAGTACTGTTGGAACAGCACACGGACTCAGGCTCTCCCTAACCAATCCTTTGTCCAACAAATCCTGGACTTGATTCTTGACCTCCTCATTTTCCCGCGGTGTCAACCTGTACGCAACTTTATTCGGCAAAATCGCTCCTGGTATGAGGTCAATGTGGTGACTCACACTCCTCATCGATTGCAACAAATGAGGTAATTCGTCCACGATGATGTCAGCGAACTCTCCCAGCAATTCCTGAATCTCATCTAGAAAGTCATCCACTCTTGTACTAGTCAGGACGATCCTCGGTTTCCTGACCACAAAGAATTGTGGATCTTCTTTCTTCTCTATCTCTGTGAGAAGCTCCTTCCCACTCATGAGAAGTATTGTATTGCTCACTTCCGGTTTCACCTCCTTATCTTTTATCGGAAGCAACCTGTGTGTATTTCCATCCTTCTCCAAAGTATATGTGTTCATCCTCCCATCATGAACCACATTTTTGTCATATTTCCATGGTCTACCCAATAGCAAATGAAATACATCCATGGGAATGACATCACACAGAATTTTATCGTTATATCCCCCAATTTTAAATTCAACTAAACATTGTTTAGTGACACTCACCTGATTTCCTTTTTGTAGCCATGATACTTTATATGGACTCGGGTGATCAGTCATCTCCAACTCCAGTTTCTCCACCATCTCGGTTGAAACGAGATTGTTTGTGCTTCCGCTGTCCACAATGACCTTGCATTTCCAACCCTTGGTTTTGCATGCGATTCTGAACAGTTAGCTTCTCTGAGCTGTGTCCTCCACCTCTTTCTCGGGTGTTAAGAGAACTTTATGCATCCCAAGCGATCTTCCGCTTTCTGCATCTCCATTCTCAGCATCACGCTTCTGCGCTTCAGTGATGTGAGCTTCTCCGCTATCCTTTTTCTTCTTTGGACACTCGAATGACTTGTGCCCATTCTTTCCACATGTAAAACATGTGATAACTCCTCCTCGGCCTCTTCCTCTGCCTCTGGTACGAGGAAACGTATTCACTTCAGCATAATCTCCTTGCTGATCATTTTGTTGTCCTCGCTGTGAGGTTCCACCTCTTTCAACATTACCCTGAGGTCTCTTCCATTCTTCCTTGGGCTTCTGATATTTATCCTGGGCAACTACCTTGCCTCTGGGCTGACTTCTACCTCGACCTTGCTGACCTTGTTTACGGCTCAACTTCTCCTCTGCTTTCAGAGCCATCTGGTAAGCATCTTCAACTGTTCGTATGGTTACCATGCTTAATTCATCATGAATGTCATATCTCAAACCATTCAGGTATCTCGCAACTTTCTCATCATCGCTCTCCCGATGACCTGCTCTGATGTTGAGCTTGTAAAACTCCTCGGTACACTCTTTTACCGTCATCAGCTTCTGCCTCAGGTTCTGCATTCGCCTGAACAGTGTGATTTGATAATCTCTCGGGATGAATTTTGCTTTCATCTTCACGATCATCCGATCCCAGCTTTTGATCTTTTGTTTGCCTCTGCAATGCCTATCATCTTGCAGCTCATCCCACCATAATGCTGCATGTCCCTTCAGTCGGGTGACAACATGTCTGACTTTCTTGTCCTCTTCAATTTCCTCATAATCGAAGTAGGTGTCAAGAGCTCGGATCCAATCCAGCAACTCTTCTGCATCCAGACTCCCCTTGTAGACTGGAATATCCATTTTCGCCTTCGCACTCATTCTGGCTATGGCTTTGATTAACCGCTCGGTTTATGCATCCTCTGCTACGACTTCTTCTTCATGTCCAGCTTCCTCTTCAACTTCAGAATCACTAAGATCCCCTGCACCAACTCTGCGTCTTTGTGTTGTCTCCATCTCTTCAAGTCTTGCTCGGAGATCTCGCATCTGCCTTTCCATCTCTGGATTCCCTGCCGGTCTGCCTCTTCTTCTCACCTCCCTGTCTTCTGGGTCAGGTGATTGCCTTTCTCTTCTGGGTGGCATGGTGAATCTTCTTCTCTCTTCTATAAAAAGCAAGAGATATTCCTTCTCTAATACCACTTGATGCAACCTTCCCCACTCCTCGGTAGAATGATCGCTTTCACTAGGACCTTCTCTTCCCTCGGCCCGAAGAGTTAGATTACTCTTCTAATTCCCTTTCGGGAATTCTTTACCCACAACAACTCCTTACTGATCTCCCTTATCCGACCGGGAAATCGGAGTTCGTGATTTCGCGAATTCTGTAGTTGCAGCCCTTATGCCTTGCGATTCCCCGAATCCCGACGTGGGTCAATCATTGACTTTCTTCCTCTTTCTATCGGAGTTCTCCCTATCGGAGGATCGCTACTCGCGATGTCAACAAATTGAAACTCAAATCTCTGAATCCTGATGTGTTGATTTTCCGAGACACGTGTGGACTCGACGTTTCCACCTTCTAACCTTCTATCGGAATCTCGAAACTCGCGGGATCGCGAGTCCTGATGTCGATGGACTCGGGACTTACCTTTTCTCGATCTCCGATACGATGCCACCTGTACTCCACTAACTCTCGCGCCCCCACACTTCCACATCACCGTCAGGATATCGTGGATCACGAATCCAACCCGCGAGAGTTCTCTGCTGTCGAGAACCCCGATTATTTGGGATTCCTTGAAACACGTCCCCACGATCAACGGTTATGATTCTATCGGGATATTGCAGATCGCGATATCGCCACTCCCGTTCCAATGACCTGGTGCTTCAACTCGCGATATGCCGATATGCGATGGCACGTGCAGATCTGATGGTCCCTATGAACCCAGATCGACGGCACTACTTCCTTCTGAGCTTCGAACTTCTAAATGCTTGCACTGTAATCTCTGTGCACCTTTGCAAGATATAATGGTCCTCGGGTTCTTGTGAAATATCTCCAAGGTATTTCAACCGTCCATCCTTCCTTTGATATTTTCTGCGAAATGAATTAAACGCTCCCTCTGTGAAAACTTGTTCAACCACTCGCCAACCTGTGGAGCTTCTCTCGGGCTTTCCACAACGCCCCTGCAATTCTCCTTCAGTGAACTGTAGGCCTATTCCTCCTGAGCTTGTCCTCGCTTCACAAGTCTTTATGAGGACTTTTTTCACGCACCCCTTGTGGAAGATCTTCGAACATGACTAAGTGTTGAAGCTTCCTTGACTCTGTGCGCTCACCTGCAGTAGCAGTCCTAATTCCCTTTTCTCAGAATCGCAACTCTGAGACTTCGTCTAGCCTGCACACGCCTTGCACGACTATGGTGCCTAATATGCACTTCTGAGATGAATGAGGGAAAAATCTTTCTCTAATTGAACCCTGCAGTCACACACTCCTTGCGGACAAATTCAGCTGCACTCCTTGCAGGAATATTCTGGCTCACTTCGAGAAACAATTGAAACTCATTCACTCTCCCTCTCAGACTTCAATTCAACCATGAAATCACATACACAACATATAAAAACAAATGCATGACAGGAAGCAAATACTCATGAGCATAACATCAACACACAGAGAAATAACACCTAACCATGGAATTGAATCAAAGCTTTCTTCTATTAATTCAATCTCTGTACATGGGTGTTCTTCATACAATTCTCTGCTCTGCTCCCTTTTCTTCCTGCTCCTGAATGAATGATAATGTTACAATGTATAAGTGAGGGTGTCTATATCCCGTTTCCCTCTTAGATTCTAAAGCTATCAAATCTACAATTAAATTCCTATATACCAGCATTAATTAAATTAAATGCCTCATCTACCTAAGGACGAGAGCTATCCACTCAATGTCCATTTACAATATACACGGTGCGCTTCATTAACTCTACACATAAATGTTTGGCGCAACAATATCAAGGTTCAAAATTTGTGCTGGCGCTATCCAGTTGTCTTCCTCTCTCGCGTTGGCTCGCTTGATGTGGGCGATGCTCCTGGATCATTTCTGTAGGAACATCTTAATGTCCACGAACGTGGGATACATGGACAAAGCCAATCAATCCATATCCAATGAAACAGGTCATTCAAGTAACATGGCAGATTTATCTACTAGTAAGAAGGAAAGGGAAATTGCACGTATATTAGCAACTAAATTCCATACAGAACTTGCTATAGAACCAAGATTAGAATTCAGGATAAATCAAATCATGAGGGACCTAGTCAACAACAGACGAGCTATGAAAAAAAAATAGAGCAAATGACAGAAGACAGAAACCATAGCTGAAACGGCTGAAAGCATTGGGGAGAATCAACCGGTCTGGTTGGACACTCTAAAGGAGGAGATCGCTAAACTGAAATGAATTCTCAGGTGGGAATAAGTACATCCTAGCATATTTTGGATAGATGGCGGTCGAAGAAAAATGGACTAGATATGATGAACTTGTTCCTAATGGTCCCTTTAAAATAGGATAACGATTATTATAAATCATTCCTCTTTGTAACTCATCTCTAATTTTATAACGATGAGAAGTCTGAACGTTTTGAATTCCACAAAGGAACCTTCTCTATATATGTATTATCTCGAGGATATAGAAATCATGGAGAAAAGAGGAGCCTCCCTTCTATGTAGGAAAACTTTTGTAAATTTTGGGGCTAGAATAAATATATAAATGCTGAAGCAGATTTTGGACAGTTTATGAAAAGATTCTAACTGGCGGTGATATGAGTCTTTTTTTCTTTCATGGTATGTATTTCATGTAATCTTATATTTCATTTACACTTCCTTCTGTCTAAATTGGAGATTTAGAGGCCCAGAATTCATTATTCGATGCTCTTGGCTTAACAATTCAGACTATGTTTGTCTCTTCTTAACCAATTCAGAATTCATTGTTGTAATGCTCTGATGTAGTTATGTGTTTCTTTTTCTTTTGATGCCATTCTAATTTTCAAATATAAACTCAGAATCACTGCCTCATTTGTCATGTTCCTCTTAATATTTCTCATGCTCTGACAATGCATGGTTCATTTCAGACTCCATAGCCCAAATGTCATATTCATTTCTCCAACTATTTTATAAAAAAAAACCCAAAACAACCCAAATCTAGCCACCAATTTCCATAGATATACCTAGTGACACGAGAGATCCCTCTTAGAGTTGAGTAGGCTAGTGCCTCAGCTCTAAAGCTAGTTGAAACAGTTTCCTCTGTCATTTGTCTATTCAGTCGGACAGATTTATAGAGTGCTAACATTTTGGTGTCGTTTCCGGGGACGAAATTGAAAAATTTTCTCTGGGAAAGAACGACATGGTTGAGTTCTAAGGTCTGAGAGAAGTAGACACTTGGCACATATTGGTTGTATTCATGCTCTGGTGACTCCACACATCAAAAATTAGTTTGGAGGTGATTCCACTGGTAGAAGAATCCATAAATTCAAATATTTGATGGCGACTCCATTCTCAATGCATAATCCAGCTTACAAAACATTATTGGCGAATCCACTCAAGCTTCAAATGTAATTCAGAGACTTCACTAGAAGATGAGATCCCTTGACAAAGGAATGGGGAGGTATCATGGACGAAAATAGGTACTCAAAATTGGATCTCTTCCAAAATATTTTACTATTTGTTATAGGTTACTTATTTTCCTTCCTTGAGCATGCAAAACAAGTTTTTCTTTACCTGTTGCATTTGAATGACAATCATGGAAAGCGTGCAATCATTTATCCTCCTCTTAAAGTTGCACATGCATATACTGACTGTATCATTGATTTTGATAAGAGTTTTATAGATGGGCCATGTGATGATCATGAACAAGTCGATGAAACCCATGAAGCGAAGGCCGATGTCTCTTCCCCTGTTCCTAGTCCAGCATCCTCCAGAGCCCAAGATAGATACATACCTCTGAAACTACCCCAATTCCTCCATGATTTCCCTCCAAATCACCATGAGTATCTACCTGTGTTTGATGGAGAACCTAATGTCATCTCAGCTGAAAATCACATGCAAGGGTTTTAGCATTTTATAGATTTATTTGAGATTAACCATGACGATGTTTGTATGAGGGCCTTCTCTCAATCCTTAAAAGGGGACACAAAATATTGGTTTAAAAAATTGCATCCAGAGACAATTAGCACGTGGGAGGAATTGAAGAATGTTTTTCTAAAGTTTCGGGGCGAGAAGAAATATTTGGAGATACAACTTGCAGAGTTTTATGCCTTGGAATGGCATAGCAACGAAACTATATCTATATTCAATAGAAGGTTTTCCAGTATTTACTACAAATTTCCTGAAGAGATTCAACCCACAGAAGTTGTTGCCATGCTCCATTATACAACAACTCTTCATCCAAATTTGTCTTTTCTCCTGATGGAAATAAGGCCTAAGTCCTTCCAACAAATGTGTAATGATGCCCAGGATATTCAACACAACATCCAGGCATGTAAACAGATCCAAAAGGATGGGTTGGATGCTCAAGAACAATGAAAGTAACTATGAACAGAAAACAGTTGATAAAATTGACAATATCGTGGGTCCTCTTGAAGTTTCAAATTCTTATGATTGTGCTAAAAATTATATTCCACTTGTTAAAAGAAGAGGTGTTGTTTTAGCTTCTGAACCATCCCGTGATAAGAAGGGGGTTGATTATCTTACATATTCTTTTTTAGATAGTCAAGAGGATGAGTTTGCAAACCAGTTTGTTGAAGAACAGATCAATGTTCCAAATCTTTTATTGTTAGACGACGTTGCATATGATGTTGTTTTTCCTGTATATGACAAATACGAGGATGATCATGATGTTGAAGACTTTATTTTTCAGAGGTATAGTGAGGAGAAAAGTATTAGATCAGTTGAAGAAAATTATCTATCGTTGTGCTTTGTTGCATTTAAATTGTTGAAAGAGAATTCTAAGATCATTGTGGAGGCGAATGAATTTGCGTTGATGCAAAATCACAATGAATCAATGGAACAAATTAATAATATGTTACAACATTCTTCTCATGTGTTTTCCATCGGTTCAGAAATACAGTCATTAGTCGAAGACAAAGATGAAAGTGAGCATGTCTAGAAACTCAAAGAGATGGAAAAATGTACCTATGATGATACGGAAGAAGGTTTCAGATCAGGTAACAGAACCTTGTCATTGTGTTTTCCCTCATTCTAATTATTAAAAAAAAATATCAGTAGTGTTTCAAATCAGAGAACATCCAAGCATGGCATTGAAAGTGAAGAAAGCAGCAGGCTTATAGATAAAAATTATCTCCCCTTGTGTTTTTCTTCCTTTGAATGGTTAAGAGAAAATCATGAAATTTCAACAAAAATAGGGAGTTCTGACTATTTTCATAGTAGCACTGTTTTACATGAAAAGGTTTTCATCATTGAAGAACACCAACTACACTCACATGCATTGCACAATCATTACATGGAAGGGTATTTCAATTCAGAATTCCAATCTGTGCTTAATCATCAGATTAAAGTAGCAGATCAAGAAATTTTTATCAAAGGTCTTTTCCTTTCTCCTAGAACTAATGTAGATGTTAAACAATATTACCAGCAAGATAAGGTATTTCAAGGTTTCCTTTCTTCCCCTGAAAATGACGTAGTGATCCTATTTCTGAACAATCCATGAAAACTCTAAACTGTGAAATAGTTCATGATGTCATATTTTCACATTTGCATGAACTTATTTCTATTAATTCATTTGAAAGTCAAAATGACAGTCCTCAAACAAATTTCCAGAAGTTTAATGAAACCAAAGCAGAATTGTTTGATGAACAAGAGGATAGCCTTCATGCATATAATATGGTTGTCATATTTGAAGATGCTCAATAATGTATGAATGTTTTTCTTGAGATTCATGGAGAAGTAAACAAACCTATTGTTTCCATTTCATTTGAAAGTGTTCTCAAAACAGAATAAATAGAGCAAAAACAACCAACACTTACGAAAGAATCTTGTATTTTTGTTTTTGCTCACCAAGAAGAAATGATTTTTCATGGTTTTCAAGATCTGGTGGCCATCATATTACACTCATCGGTGAAGGAGGAGTTTGTCTCATTCATAAACTCATATTTTGGATTCAAATTTTGTTTTCATCTACCATCTTTTACATTTTTCTGCCTTCTTAAGAAAGATGTGAGCGGAGAAAAATCAGGAAGACAATTGCTTGATTGGTTGCATTGGCACTTTAGCATCACTTGATTGAGTATTCATTTCAGAAATTTAGGGTAGGTAGGAATGTACGAATAATCTTGTTGCACAAGAATTTTTTAGTTTATATTCCCAGTATTATGTTTAGTCAGTTTCAGCAGTATATTCAGTGTTCAGTATCCAGTTGAAGAGCAACGTGTAGAGTTTGGACTTCAGCAGACACTGGTGATATGGTAGGAGTAGGGTACACACACATTTTTTGGGATCAACCCAATGGATCAGGCACCGGTTCTACAAGTTATTTTCTACCTCACAAGGAGGATAGCATCCCCAGTTGGAGCCTATGTTATCACCATAACAATTTTCGAACAGGAGCCAAGTCTCGGAAATTTAGCAAGAACTACATCGTCGCGGAAATATGATAGTTTGAAGAATTGATAATTTATAGGACCAGTACATGTCTAGCAGTGTATGGAAAAATATAGCAGAGGCGCAAAAGGTATAACTCGACATACCATCGATTGTCAAACAACCTAGATCAACGGTTGGAGCCCATATCGAGCGGTGAACTTGCATGGGACTTAACCATGTAAAGGCTGACCGAGGAAAACCATTGCGGTTTTTAAAATGGACGTGCGGTGCCTCTAGAGATACATCGGGGCAAAAGGTGGTTTCCCTGAAACCAGTTTTTCAAAAGTCCCAATGTCACATGTTTCAATACATCAAATCAACCACGCGTGGGGCGGGTGACGGCTAGTCAGAATCACCCTGCTTCACTCGTTCGATACTTCACAACCGTATGATGTCAGGTGAACTCTTCCATATAATGAACTCAAAATCTAATCATTTGAAATGGATTATCTAAGCGTGGTAAACCAACGTACCTGCAAGTGACTTTGTCAGTGATTCATGATTGGAACTCTATAACTATTGATTCTCAAGTATGGAGGCATCATCTCATCCATAAGCAGAGTAATCTCCAAATTGGTTTACTCTCTTATTCATGTAGGAATATCTTAATGTCCACTAAATTCGGATACATGGGCAAAGCCAATCAATCCATATCCAGTGAAACAGGTCATTCAAGTAACAAGACTAGTTTATCTACTAGTAAGAAGGAAAGGGAAATTCCACGTATATTCGCAACTAAATTCCATACAGAACCTGCTATAGACCCAAGATTAGAAATCAGGCTAAATCCCATCATGAGGGACCTAATCATCAACAGACAATCTGTGGAAGAAAAAAATGGAGCAAACGACAGAAGGGAGAAACCATAGCCGAAACGACTGAAAGCATTGGGTAGAATCAACCGGTCTGGTTGGAAACTCTAAAGGAGGAGATCGCTAAGATGAAATGAATTCTCAGGTGGGAATAAGTACATCCCAACATATTTTGGACATATGGAAGTCGAAGAAAAGGGCCTAGATATTATGAACATGTTCCTAACAGTCCCTTTAAAATAGGACAACGGTTATTATAAATAATTCCTCTTTGTAACTCATCTCTAATTTTATAACGATGAGAAGTTTGAATGTTTTGAATTCCATGAAGGAACCTTCTCTATATATGTATTATCTCGAGGATATAGAAATCATGGAGCAAAGAGGAGCCTGCTCTCTGTGTAGGAAAACGTTTTTAAATTTTGGGGCTAGAATGAATATATAAATGCTGAAGAGGATTTTGGACTGTTTATGAAAATATTCTAATTGGCGGTGGTATTTTCAACATAAGAAAAATGAAAATGCAAGGATTGAACAACAACTTGATATAAAGACTCTATTATGTATAGACAGAGACAAATCAAGTAGGATATCAAGGAGAAAAACACCCAAGCTAAGGTGCAAGGACAATCAAAATGAAAAGATGATGAAAAAGGCACCACCCAAAAATTCAACCAAAGACATGTTTCATGTCATTCCACAGACACTTAATAGTCACTACAAAGACCCAAGAAGACTCAACAATCATCAAAACCTACCCAGCAACCACCAAACCCAGCAATCAAGCAACAAAGGTTAATGTACATGATTTTTCAAGGGAAAAGCGCATATGTACGTAGCCTACAAAAGGAAAACACGCGTGTGTATGAGATTGTCGAGCAAAAAACCATGTATATGTTTCAAAACACAACTAGGCTAAGGAGAAGGATGAAATACTCAAACCCAGAGTGAACAAAGATTGTCAAGCAATCATACTACAAGAAACCCAATATGAACAAGAGAAATCTAAGGAGAAAAACACTCCAAACCCCAAAAAAGAATATTCAATCCCCATTATGGTCGTCAATTCTATTACGAGAAAAATATTTCTATGGCTATGGGTAAACCACAACAGACGAAAATGACTGCAAAAATCAACTCTAATCTCAAGTATGCTATATAGACAAATATGCTAGCAAGACAAGATAAAAGGCCTACCTCATCCAGACGTTCGATGAAATCCATCGTTGAGCACTTGACCCAAAGCAATATACCTACAACTAGTCCTCAACAACCAAGCAACGCAAGCATATGGTGATAATATATGATGATAGCACATTCAATAGCATAATCCATCAACATTCATAAAAAATATGCCCATGGAATAATAATTCAAATATTTGCAAGATATTAATTGGACGAGAAAAGAGTATTTCTATTAAGATATAATCAACAAAAGTGAATGAGTTACAGACTTCTGTGTTGGCATGGTTCAAAACCGAGAAACTAAGTTCCTTCCAGCTATGCCTCCACCATTTCAATCCTCCACCAAAGGCAATCCCGTATCAGAGATACAATGAAGTTCTCAATCAGTAAGGGAAGAGCTTGGGGGATGAACAATGTGTTCAGACTTAAAGGACAAAGGGATACAAACTCAATGTGAAGTGAATAATTTCTCTAGAGTAACTTTTCTCTCAAAGGTTGAATTCTTTATCCTCTTTTCCATAGCTCAGATTTGGCCCATTTATAGCCTTCAAGTGGAATTGAAGGGCTGAGTCGGAACATTTCCAGTATATGAAAGGCCAAGGATCATTGATCTTGTGATGTGACATGGAAACCCAACACCATTTTTCAATTTTGGGCACATTTCCAGATGTACACGAGTTGTAATGGATCAACCTACGTATACGCATGTTATATAGTATGTAGGGCGCGTATATGTGGAAAAATTGTATTTTTAGCTCTGGTATTTGCAAAAAGTGACTTCAAGTCTACATAGGGAAATGGAAAAATGTCTTTTGTGCAAGATCGCATGGGGTGAGGCAAATATTGCTATAACATGAAAAAACGAGGCGCCGTACAAGGAAGGCTAAGTCAGCTAATGCTAATGGAAGAAGATAGGATTCTAGTAGGATTTCACCAAGAAGTACAGAAAGCAAGGGAAAAATCTTGGCATGACAGACATATTAAAAGGAAGAGTTTCAAAGAAGGAGACCTAGCCTTGGTGTATGACAGTAAATTTCTTTAGCACCCAGGAAAATTCAGAATGCATTGGTTGGGACCATATGAAGTAAAGACTGTCACAGATGGGGGAACTGTATAGTTGAAGGATTTGGGAGTTACACAATTCAGAGGAATGATCAATGGGAGTCGATTGAAGTTATATAGGGACAGTTAACCTCCTAGTACTTAGGAAGTACAGTGTAGTAAGGCATGTATGTATATAATGTACTATAGTAGATACTAGACAAAAAAATGACAAAACCAAATAAAAAGAGAAAAATAAATACAAAAACACAAAAAAAGTTGTGCGCAAGAATTACCATGTTAGATATCAGAATACAGCACGTAGTAAAAATGAAAGTTGGTGTGAATGTACGCAAAAATTGAAAAATGACCACGAAAAGTTCTATAAAGGGAGGAAAAGGTACACTTATTCAACACTTAGTGATTTTTGAGCTTAGAGCGATTAGAAGAAGTCGTGCCCTAATTTCTAAATCGTCACCGTAGTCAACCAAGTTTATAACAGTCACGCAACATGGCTCCACCAAATCCAAGGTCGTTAGGCCAATTCATAAGGGTCACCAGACAAGCTCAGAGGCGTAAGGAAAGGATACAGCCCAAAGCCATCATCAAGCTCAAAGACGTGACCACTTCAGAGCTAGAGTCGAGTAGCCCGACGCGGGTGGAGGAAGATCTCCCCACAACATAGAGAGGAGAGGTATGGCAGAGCTCTAGAGTCGGGAATGGGGTTTCAAACCCTAACCTAGAGGATCTGATAAGTCCTACCAACATAGAGAAACCACACCGTTTCAAACACAAGAAGAAGTCCATGTCGAGTACATAACAAACCGACTCGAATCACCGAGGGATGAGGAGGGCGCATAAATCACTGAGGCGGACACATCCACAGCGGGGAAGAAGAGGAAGAACCCCGAAATCCTAGAAATTTCCCTACCCTTTATCCTATTTCAGTCCCCACTGTCGAGGACATGTTGGGGAAAGTTCCCAAGTTGTGCTATGTCGACCATGATGTACACGAAGAAGAAAAAATCCCGTAGTTGGATGAGGAATGATATCTAATCAACACATGGGAGTTTGGACCCCTCGGAAGGCTAGTATTAGAGCCAGCATGATGGATAATGGGGCTATAGAAATCCGACATCATGAATTTGCTGGATATTCCACACTTCGGGCGGGGAAAAAATTTCAGGTTGTGTATCAAACAATTAGTGGTCTGGGTCCATGGAAGCATCCTCTGGATGGACATGCCCGTACAGATAGACGTAGCACTCATTTCTAATATTACCGGATTTCCCACAGCTAATGTGCATCTAGAAGAGTTTTTGGAAAACAAGGTGCACGAAAAGGAACTGGCATAACAGGCGAAGGCATAGTTTAACACAACGCGGGGGGGGTAGAGGCCTCATCATAAAATAAATCAGTGATGATGCAACGAGATTCACTAGCGAACTACTCGTGTGAAAAATGATAAGGAAGTGTCGACGAGAGGAAGCTCCTGTAGGTGTAATAGAAATAGCAGCGCAGTGCGCAAAAGTCATGATGTTCAACTGGGAAAAATACTTGTTGAACCAGTTCTTACTGGACTTCCACGATGCACAGGATAATGGAAATGAGTTCCATTACTCCTCGCTGATGATAATGGTCACTCTCATAGGGTGGAAGGAGCCCAAATACACAGCCTTCATCACCAGGACAGGTAAGTGTTACGCATCCAGGTATGAGTCCCTCTGGTAGGCGAAGGACAACAAAACACAGCAAGAAAACAATGCGACATTTTCCATGCTACTAGAAGTGATTTAGTGCACACTACTAACACATGGTGCATCCCGAAGGAAGTTGTGCAGGAAAATGAGGGGATTGCTAAGTTCAAGGCATCCCAGAACCATACATGGATCCAAGTTGCAAGGGATCCCAAGCATGCATGGTTGAAGATGAAGTATTGCATGACTAGGGAGGAGGTGGAGTGGGTCATCAAAGATTGGCCTCCACAGTGGCAGCAACCAATAACCAAACCCACCACCAGGATAGGTATGACACAACCTTCTAAACTGAAAGACAAAAGTGAAGCATGCTCATCACCACGAATAGGGAGTCCGGATGGTGCTACTCAGACAGCAACAGCGCGGACAATGCCAAGTGGGAACGTAGTCCCAAAGAAACTAAGACAAATTCCCACAGCAGCACGAACATAAATCCAGTCGAAGGTTATGACAAAGAATCCAACGCAGGGTCAACAGGAAGCAGGCCAAGGCACAACCAGTGGGGTACAACCCTCACAGTCTATAGAGAAGACCTCTCAAGGAACATATGCACGTGGAAAAAATAAATATGACGCAAAGGACCCAGACATCACCCTCACCTGGGATGATGCAAATCTCGTTGCGGAAAAGGTCCAAGAAAGAAGTGAGAAAGCGGTCAAAACAACAGAGGAACAAAGAGAGCAGATCATATACAAGATGATAGAAGTCCATGCACACATACAACAGCTAAGGGACCATGCAGAATCTCAGGCCACCATGCAACAACAAAAGGTAGTATTGAGGCCACCTGCGTAGAAGCAGGATGAGGACACAAAACAGTTTTTCGCCCAGGGCAACGACACATTTACTATCACGCCTTAGATGATCCGGATCGATCCTGAAACAAAGAAAACACCACTATAGGAGGTCAAAGAGATGAACATAGTATTGGCACAGATACTGTAAGGTAGCTAGAGAGGTAGTGATAATAGTGGAGGTCATTCAATGTAAGGTGGACTAGGTCCACTATGTTATTAAATAAGGCCCAATATGGTAGTTAGATATAATAAATTGGTAGTGAGATATAATAAATGTAAGAGGACTTCTTAGAAGGTTCTACTTCTAGAAGATTCCTCCTCTAGAATGTTCTTAGGTGATGGTAGAACTATATAAAGGGGTTCAAGGAATGTAATGAGACATGAAGAGAATTATTGTATTTGGAGCTGAAGCTCATTAAGAGGTTGCCCCCTCAAAGAGACAAGTGAACAGGAGAGGATCCCTTCAATAATAGGATCCATTGTATGATGTTTCCCTACCTCAAGGGTTTGGTAATAATAAAGTGTGATTTCTTCTATATTTTTTTGTGGATCTATTGTGTATTTAGTATTTGTGGTGATTATATTGGTAGATCTATTCAGGTTCTTAAAAAGTGGTATCATAGCACTTTCCTTGGGCAGACATTGTGGGCAAATATTTTTTATTTTTGCAGTTTTTTTTTTCGGAGCAGAAAAAATAGGGTCGCGACATTATTGAGGTTTTTGGTATATTTTTGTGCAAAATTTGCAGAAAATGGTTGTATATTTGAGTTCCTCTCAGAAAAACACCCAATTTGAAAAAACAAATCATCCAAAACGGATTCCGAGAAGTCAAGATATTGAAGTTTTAAAATCAACAAATTTTCAAGATTTTTTCCGCGGACGGCGGCGAGAAATTTTTTTTCTGTAGAATTTGCCCAAATAAATTACCGATCTGAGTTCCTCTCACAATTTCACCCAATTTCAAAAAAATAAGCAGCCCAAACGGAATCCGGGAAGTGAAGTTATGAGCATTTTAATTTCAGTAGTTTTTTAGGGTTTTTCCAGAAAAAGCCGCGATTTTCTGCCGAAACTTATTGGGTCTATTTTTTGGGTTTTTTCGTGACAGCTGCAGGACCGAAGAGTTCATAGGGTTCTCAAATGGATATTTCCTCTCAAACCCTGAAATAAATTCTTGAATCATTCAAAGCCCAATTGTTTAACACATTGGATGTATTTGTACATGGCCTCACAGTTAGCCTCACAGATAGCCTCATAGACGGCCTCAATGATAGTTTTTGGGTATTCAAGATTCATTGAATAACATGCAGGAAAGATTTCTTATGGAGGGCCTCAGGGATGAATATAATCAAGAAATATATGCTTGGTATGATTTTGAGGCAGATTGTGATGATT
>JZKD02S1673249.1:248699-277898 GCA_000966675.3 Picea glauca
AGCTCAATAGGAGGATGCCCCCTCGAAGAGGCAAGTGAACAGGAGAGGATCCCTTCCATAATAGGATCCATTGTATGGTGTTTCCCTACCCTAAGGGTTTGATAGTAATAAAGAAAATTTTGCATATTGTTCTTGTATATCTGTTATGGTGCTTTGTATTCATTATTTGGTTCTTAACAGATACCCATGAAGGCTCTCTACGTGATACAAGTGAGTATCATGTAGGAAGTGCAGTCGAGGGCCCACACATATGCCACCAAACTAGAAGCGAACAGAGGAGTCACAGAAATTCTACAAATGACATGCGACAAGCTAACCACAGAGAAGGAAGAATAGAAAGATCGTGCGGATAGACTCGAGTAGGGAGTGGTTGCAGCCTATGACAGAATCTCAAATAGTGCACAAATAGCAAAGCCCACTATAGCACAGAATATTGATCACATTGTACAAACAATTGATCAATACCAGTAGGAGATCGAAAACCTCAAGGAACAACTCATTCTAACGACTCCCCGGAGGTGAAGGAGAAAAGGAGGCAAGAAGCTACAGGAAAGATGGATGAAATGGAAAGACAAGTTAGCATAGCTGTGAACTTGTTTGATAGGGCAGTACAGCTATGGATAGTGCTATAATAATATGAACAGGTCCATCATTGGGACCAGGAAGAAGGAAAGATAAGCGTAGCCATCTAGAACCTCAAGCAGAGGCAGAAAACAATGAATATCACCGAGCGTCTTAAAGGAGTACACGACATGAAGAAACTGCAAGCAAAGCTAATAGTTTTTCAGATGCAGAAGAAGGACCGACAATCCCAAATGGAACCTCTCCAAGGGCTAGCCATGGAGATCATTGCATAGTCAGAGGAGGCAAAGAAGAATATGGCGCAAACACAAGCAGAGTGCACAGAAATGATCTGGGAGGAGATCAAAGCACAAGTATTAGACACACTCACAGAAAAGGATGTGCAAGCTCAAATACAAGGAAGGGAAATTGCATACAAGTTCCACACTCTAGAAGGAGTTGTTGAGGGAGCGCACAAAGCCTAGGTGTCTCAGGACGAGCCATGTGTCAGTGTTGGGGGTTTGTTGGGCGCAAGCCCATTTTGGGGAAAAGGATATTTTTGGAAATAAAAACATGAAGTGGGAAAAAGACAGCTTGAAGGAAAATCATCATGTACGATGGAAGCATGCAAGGCGTGCATGCAAGGGAAACCTAACTACATTAGGTTTAGGGTTTTTGTAAGATATTTCAATGGCTTATAAGCCAAGAATATGTATAAGTAGTACCTAGAAGGTCTAGGGTGGAGAGAGGAGAAGAAGGAGAGTAAAAGCTGCAACATTTTGTACGTTGGTGAGCTATAGGAGAGTTGAGCAACTTAGTCTCGAGGGTTAGATTTCAGGCTGAGGAGCCTGGTGCGATCTAGTCAGCCTCAAAGGGATCGGGAAGCATGTTGAGATTGTAAGATCAAATATTGTAAGTGTGTGTGACACGGTATATTGTTGAGACATAATAAAAGAGCTTGAGAGACAAATATTTTGTGGACGTAGCTCAGGAGGGGGTGAACCACGGTAGAACATGTGTTATGTGATTGAATGTTATGCATATCCTTTGTTGTTAATTCTTTAATGTTAGATAAATGAATGAATGAATTAGTTAGATCTAATATTTCACATGCATGAGTAAGAGTGACATATTAATCCAGATACGTTCAATGTTAGACTGAGTAAATGAATATCACAGGGTACAATCACATATCCCCACTTATTCCCAGGAAGCCACACATAGAACTATCTTGGGTGAGACTGCACAGTGCACCCTGTGTATTGCGTTTCCTTCTGGTTTACCAGGAGGGGCAGTAGTTTTAGAGGGATTTTGTTGGAATCTTGTTAAATCTGAACCTGGTTCAACTTATGACATTAAAGCAAGATTAGAATAGATAAAGTAATAACCAACAGATATATATTTTCAGAACGAAGAACTATCTCTATGGTTGTAGCCTTAGAGAATGCAACACTTCTACCAAAAGTAGAGGAGTTGTGAACTGAACTCAGGGAAGCATATACAAACTCTCGTTTAGTTAATGTTCCAGTTCTATGGTTTCAAATGCTTATGTCTAACAATTTATTTTAAGGTTAATCTGAGGTCACTGATTCATTGCATGTTGATAGTGCCAAGTACTAATATTGAGAGGAATTCATACTCAACATCCCCGTGATGCAATCTACTAATAAGGATGACAAAAGAGCAGTAACAATAGCCTCCACAGTGATAGAGGAGAAGCAATGAAAATCTAATGCAAATGGTTGAAGAAGAGATCTGAACCCCATGACGATCGATTGTCCAACTTGAATAACGAAGATGTTCCCATGTATAGATTGGTCTTCGTGGCACGTAGGGTATGAAATCGCTGAAATATATGAGGGCCCACCAACACTAGGAGACAAATTCGAAACATAATTGCCATCTTGTTCTCTCGTCTCCACAAAGAGGTTAAAGACAAAGGTTGGTAAACGAAAGGTCATAGGGGTAGGCGGAAGGCCAAGAGACATATTTTTCCCCAATAAATACTAGGATTGTACCTAAAGAAAGGAATTTTGGCTCTTCAAACATTGTAGGTTTATGAACTATTTGGGGAATAATGTGTCAACTAAAATTGAGAAGCCATTCCTTGGAGCTTTGATGTATTGTTGTTGAAACTAATAACATCGAGAAGACCTCAGGGCCATCTTTTGATAGAGAGAAGAACTTGTGTGTGTTTTTGTTTTTTTTGCGAACTGATTCAAGCGAAATGTATGATGTTCACATGGGATGTGAGGACATGTTTGCTTATAGAATAATCTGATGCAATTTATGTTACTCTTGCATTTTTGTTGTTCTTTCTTATATTATATGTCATGAGCGTATGAGTTGTGAATGTATGCAGAACTATGACTTAGAATTTTTTGATATAGACTTGTATTCATGTGTTTCCAACTGTGCACCTTCATGGTAGCTATCTGATTAGGGTTTATGCATAGTTTAGTTTCATTACAACTCATTCATTCATGATAATTTTCTCCTAGCTAGGCTAGGATAGGTTTAGAGTAGGTTAGTTTTATTTCATGCATTTACATAGTCTTCATCTACATCTCTTGTTTGCATAACCACCCATCATTCACCTTCATCAGTGCACCGACCCGCAACCGGTAAAACCAAAACTAGAAATGATTGTCGGGCCAGAATATGGATGGGTTCACTATTCCAAATGGTGAAAGGTATGATTGGGACTTCTTACCAGGGGTAACCCATGTTGTTGACAAAGGGTGATTTCTGACCCGTCAACAACTAGAAACTGGGAAGGTTGGAGGAAGCACTGAGAAAAAAAAATGCATTAGAATCCCAAGCAATGCAAAGGTAAATAAGGGGTCTCAAATTTTAGCTAGATGTTGTTCCAAACCAATAAACGCAAATTGACATCAGTTTAGAAAACAACACTCAGAGGAGTGGAGAGGTAGCAAACAAAATAGGCATCTTATAGGGAAACATTGAAAATATGGTGATCAAGAGAGAGAATGGTAGTTCCAAACCAATAGATGCAAATTGGTACTAGTTTGTAACACCACCATTTCTCCCAACTTGTAAATATAACTATAACTTTCCAAAACACTATGGCAGACTGAATATGTGTGAATGTTGGATTTGATGAACCTTTATGTTATAAAAGGTAATGTATGTACTTTTGTTATTAATTAAAAATGGATAGTGTTGCATAACCAATGAAAAGGGGATTTTCCAAGATAGACAATGATGCTATGAGAGAAATGGTGAGGAGAAACCAGAAATGGTTGAGATGACCCCCACCATACCAGTATCTTACTAGATTTAATTACTTAAACCCAAAACAATCCACTGAACCAGAAATAAATTACTAGTCAGACTGATATTTGAGAAGCCTCCTCAAGAGTTAATGAGGAGATGGGGTGAGTACCCATCTAAAAGACTCACTGCCTTGACCATGAGTTAGGGATTCAAACCCATGCAATCTTGTTGAGGAAGGAGAGAAAATAAGGGAACTCGTGGGAAGAGGGGATTGTGAAGGAGAAGAGTGTGTGCATCTTGAGGGTTCTAAAGAGAACTGAGAAAAAAGATCGTTCTAGGTGCAAGAAGTTGTTGGCGGAGTTTTCAATCCAAGCTAATAAATGAGGTTGCAGAGAAGACAAGTGAATGTGGAAGTACTAGTAGAAGACCGCCTTTCTTGGTATAGAGAAAACCATTTTTCCAAGTTCATGTGGGAGGAGGAGATTAACCTTCATCCCTGACTATCACTGAACAAGAAGAATGAGTATCTCTCAGATCATCATGGTCTAGATAGGGGGTGGCCAGTGGTAAATCTATTCAGGAGTGGTTGTGCCTATGGTTGGGTGGAAACAGGCACCCCTCTCAGTAGGTGCTTCAACATATGGTTTTCTTGATAAGTATTCTTATACCTACATACTAGAATTGAAATGATGATTGAATATACATGTCTATGACTAAAATCTGTAATGAATGATAAAGGTATAAAAGCTTATTGATATTTTGTGAACCCATGCTTTTGAATGGTATTATGTTTGCCTCATCTTAGAAGCTAAATATTTATGGGACATGGGTCTGTAAGTGAGTCTAAAAATAATCTACGGTCTCTGCGCTGGATGGAAATCTTCTAAGAAAATTTTTCTCAAGGATTGACCTCGTAACGCAAGAGAGTTGGGGTAGAGTTAACTGGAGTACTTAAGTCCTTCCGACCTCTCGAATTTTCCTTTGTGGGAATACTAAGTTCGAACTCTGTGGAAAGAGGGTGTCTCCTTTAAACCCTTCACCTGTGTGACAGAGGGATTATTTCCATGATTCTAACCAAATCATGGCTAAGTGTTGAGCGTGTATCCTTGAGGCTTGTCCAAGAATCCATATGATTGGGATCTTGGAACCATAGATGATTTTAGGGGCCAAATTTCGCAAATGGGCTAATTTTCCATGGTTTTTCCAAAAACACTATTCGCCAATTTTCATTTTTTCTAAAAACGATTCGCCCAAATTCCATAGAATAAAAACATTTTACCTTAAAAATCGCCAAACATTTATAGAAACTATATAAAATCCTTATAAATTTGAATATTTTTACAAAACTATCGCCAAACTCTTTACATTTTGCATATTAAGGACTAGTAAGATTAGCCCAAGTTTCTACATTTTAATATAAGTTTTCATCCTTAAAATCATCCTTTCTTGGAACCCTTCGCTAGGCCCATAAGAGTTAAGTTTTTTCTGGCTTCGAAACTCCGGGAGTTCAGATCTACAGGACGCTATGACTTTATAACCTCCAAAACCAACCAAAGGCAACTTGTTGGTTCGGTTACCAACGAGGTTGACCGACATCTGGTGGTTTCCCTAACCATGACCATGGGATTTTCCCCACCATTAAAGCCCGATCCACTTATCGGTCCCGAAGTCATGTGAGTCATAGATCCGAGGATTCTCGAGATCTTCCCTGACTGTTGGATCTATGCCGCGGTCAGTCCGGCGTTGACCACTTCAGGAGAACAACAATGTCATGACATGAAATCCCCCGAATGATGGAGTTGTGAATTAATGTGAGTCATGGATCTGGGGATTCCATTGAGAACCCCTCTTAATCGTTCGATCAACCAGTGAAGGGACTCACGTAAAACACTTCGATGAAGTCCTACTTCAGGAGAACGAAGTTGTCATAATGCCAAAACCATTGAATGTAAAAGTTGTGAATTAATGACAACAGTATATCTAGGGACGCTTCAAGATATTTCCTGGTCGTTGGATCCACATTGCGATCAGTCCAACGTTGACCACTCTCGGAGAAAGGGGGTGGTAAGCAATCAAAACCCCCGAACGTCGAACTCGTGAAGTGATAAGAGCCATAGATCTGAGGACGTTGCGGATTCGTTCATGACCGTCAGATCTAGACCTTGGTCATCCCAGCTGTTAGCACTTATTCTTGCAAGGGGATATTTTTCCTTTGAATTTGCCCATTGGGTAACCAAATGCGAGAAAAGGGATTTAAAACCCCACCATATGCATTTTTATCCAAAGTCGAGGCGCGATTATGCAAAGGCGTGCACATACCTGGTCAGAAAAAATCCATCAAGCACAGGCTCAGTCTCAGTCGTCGGATCCATCAGATAAATTAGATCGGTGGCCATTGGGCGATCGGGATTATAGAGTTGCACAAAGTTTAGTATCAGACCAAGGCCCGAAATCGTGAGATCTGGGTCGTTAATTTCAGAGGGACATGCGGCGCACGATCATCATAGTCATGATTTCGCAAATCAAGAGGTCAAGAGTCGATCACATCAGAGACTCCCGAAATGTGAAATCACGAAAAGATCGCAGTCGTTGATCAAGGAAGAGATGTGGACCATTGGTTCATCTTTTCACGATTTCATGAGTCGAGAAAGTAGGAGGGCGAGTCCTGAAAAATCGCGACATGCGAAATCGTGAAATAATCAGGGTCGTCCATTCCAGGGGATGTGTGGCTCAGGATCCGGGCTAAAGAAAAGTCCTCCCATGAGTTTCAATGGTATGTGGTCCCATAATGACAATTTGATTTGGGTCGTTTAAAGTAGAGGGGCACATGGCAGTAGATTATGTGAAATCGCGACTTTGCATATCGAAGGTTCGAGCATGGAGCACAGCGCAAACTCCCGACATGCGAAATCGCGAAGTGCTCAAAGTTTGGGCCCATGGTCATAGCCCATGGCCCTATGGTGTGTGGGTCCGAGAAGAATATCAACACCTATCGCATAGAGATAGTGACGTGGGGTCTTTGGGGAAGCAATCTTAGCCGTCAATTTTAGAGAAGATCCGACCGTTGATCTGGATATGACCATTTCGCGATTTCGGGCATCGCGATGTTGTGAATCAAGGGGAGTGAGAACTCCCGATATGCGAAGTCCCGAAATGTTATAGGGGATAAGCGCAGGGTCATGGCCTGAGGTCATGTGGAAATATGGAAAGGAGCTGCACCAAAGGGCCGAAAGTGCATGTATTGATTGCAGAAGAAGAGCAGCAGGGCTCGAAGCGCCAAGATTGATTTGAAGAAGTCAGGGCACCGCCTGGGGCATTAATGGATGTCAGAAATCATCCTTATCCCAATGAAGGCAGTTAATGGAAATAGGGGGTGGTGGTTGAAGCCTTGTTTCACCCCATTAATGGAAAGAAATAAAGGATGGTCGTGGTGGCTAGCTGACAGCCCAAAGCTCCTTTGTAAATGGGTTTTCCTGCAAAGTCCATACTATTATAATTTCACGTCTGATAGAGGAAAACATGTGTAGTCTGACAGGAGAAGGAGGAAACACAAATCTTTGAATGCAGTGGTCCGATTGTATCCTTGAGGGCCATGAGCAGTTTCGAGTATTTATACTCAATTTTGATATTTTGTAAGAGTCGTCGATGGTTGAGCTAGGCTCTCGTATTGTAAAGTTTTGAGGAAGCACTGGTTCCTCTGGTTATGCATCTGTATTTGAGACTTATTGTTTAATGAAAATCATCTTCTTTTCGTATCTCTGTAAACAACTGTGTTAAAACACTCGGAATTGGAGGATCCAGTCAAGGGTAGTTATGTTGTTGTGATGTAGGTTTGGTCACTGCAATGATTTCACTAGTTTTAATCAGTTTCATGTGTTATATTTTCCCTCTTACACTAAGTAGCTCAGAATTGGAGGATCTAGTCGATTTGTTACAGTAGAATTGTGATGTAGGTTTGATCATCGTGTTGTTATAACTGTGTCATTTAGGCATATCTTAGTGTCTAAAACTTCAGGTCCAAGAGGATCTTATTCTTGAAGATTTTCTTCCTTAGGCTACTAGAAGACTGGATGTCCATAGCAGACTCTTACATTTTCTGAACAAGTCTTCCCTCTGCTCATTTTAAACTCAACTTCCTGACTGGAGTTAGATCAAGACCTCACTAGCTTATGGTTTTCCTGGTCCAGGATTTTGAGTTAAAGAGATATTCTCTTGGGTCTGTGCCTATTCAACCACCCTTATTCATTCATTGTGACATATAAAACTGATGGGTATCAGGCTTACCTTTGTCGCAATCTAGAGGTGACTTATGGTGCTAACATTTCTGAGGCCGTTGTCGGGGAAGAAATTGAATATTTTCTCTGGGATTGAACGACATAGCTTACTAGTTTTGAAGGTGCATTAGAACTTAGTACTTCAAGGATTGCAACTGTGCACCTGGCGACTCCACTGTTTCAGTGTGACTACTTCTAGCACACCTGAAAGCTGACCCAGAGGAGATTTCTCAAGAATTTTTTCAGCAGCTTCCTTCTCATCTTGAGAAGTTCTCTGGGGAACAACAATGATAAGATCTGGCCTTTGATGGTGAACAAAGGCCAGACACACTCATTCTGCATATGATTCACCTGGAGACTCCATGGTTAAGGGATCATTTGGCGACTCCACTGGTTCAAAATGGACAAAATCCTTGCTCGAAGCTTTGCTCCTTTTAATTTTTCTGTTTTTCCTGGTTTTCCTAATGTTGTCCCTATTATGGATGAATGGGGTGATTATTTTTCCATATTTAGAGGGCATGTGGAGGACAACCCTGCTAAGCATCTCTGTGAGTTTCATGAACTCATGCATCAATGGGATATACATCACGAGGATGTATTATTAAAAAGTTTCATGTTCTCATTAGGAGGGGATGCTCATGAATGGTATCATTATTTACCCCCTGCTAGCATCTCTTCCCTAAGAGATTTTCATGCAGCCTTCAGTAGGCACTTTCAAAGGCATTATTCATCTAATTTAATCTATCATAATTGTTGTGAGGAATATGAAGGCCATGATAAAGATGTGGTTGTGTCTTATGAAAGTTGCGAGGGTGAGGACCATGAAGAGGAGGATGCTCTGGGAAAGTTGACAGAGCTGGTAGAATATCTCTCTGTAGAGATAGAAGAGTTGAAGGAAGATCATGACTACTTCCTTTTTGAAGAAAATACAGAGGATTTTCCAGTTCTTGAAGCTGTTGTTCTTGGAGGCCCTACTGATGAGGGTAGTATTCAAGATTCCATGGTGGTAGAGACATTAGTTTCTTCCCCTTAAAAACCTATTGTCTCGGTTTTAAAGGAACGAGCCATTGTGGAGGAGGATTCTTCTCTTTTTCTTCACGAGATTTCCCATGACGTGTTTACATTTGGGACTGAAAATAAGGATCGGGAGATTGTTCCACTTTGGCTTGTTTTCCCTATCTTTGAGAATTATTCGGACAAAGAGAAACAAAGCCCCACATCACAGTTCACCAAACAGAGAAGTGACCAACCTGTATATGACAGTTAAAAATCAAGTTATGAGTTGGATGTGCAGGATTTCCAAGAACATACTATTGGGCCTTATCCTTTGTTCATTAAGCAATATTATCTTGAGGAAATCATCCCTCCTAGCCCTAACAAAGACACTAAGCAGCAAGATGAAGAGCAGAGTTTTCCCACGGGTCCTGTTTATGATGATTATGAATCTGACCCTTGGGAGAGCCAAGAAGAACCAGAGGAGCAACAGAAGGAGCAGTTCATCTCCTGTTGAGAACCTGTTAATGAGAAGCCATCGCCTGAGATCAGTTAGCCTGTATCGACTGATCACCACCCTGTACCTACTAGAGAGATTCAACCATGTGTGAGTAGTTGCGTAATAGGGATGGCCGCCTATTACAAATTTTTGAGAGTTCTCCATTTGGCCTATGAGCCTGTGAAGGAGTACATGGATTTGTACTTCCTTCGTGTTTTGAAGCCACCCATCTTTATCTTGACCTCAACATTAGGAGGAAAGCTAAAGGATGTAACCGTTCTGTTGTCACAATTGCATCAGCTACTAGTGATCATCGACAGAGTAAAGGAGCTTCCATTTGGGAAGTTACTTGATTGGCTATGGTGGAAGTTTTCTTTCACCTAGCACTATGTAAAATTTTATTAGTTTAGGACTGTACATAAATAAGCTCCTTCAAGCATGTGTGTTTATTTTTGTTTTTTACTTTCGGCCTATATTTTCAGCAGTGTGTTTTGAGCTTGACTCCATAGCCCAACAAAAGGCAACTTGAACTGCAAAAGGAGATCTTAGAGCCTCGCAAGGAGGACTCTATCCCCCATGGAGCCTAATGTTAGCACTTATTCTTGCAAGGGGATGTTTTTCCTTTGAATTTGGCCATTGGGTAACCAAATGTGAGAAAACGGGTTTAAAAACCCACCATATGCATTTTTATCCAAAGTCGGGGTGTGATTGTGCAAAGGCGCGCACATACCTGGTCAGAGAAAATCCATCAAGCACAGTCTCAGTCTCAGCCGTCGGATCTATCAGATAAGTTAGATCAGTGGCCATCGGGCAATCGGGATTATAGAGTTGCGCAAATTTTAGGATCATACCAAGGCCCGAAATCGTGAGATCTAGACCGTTCATTTCAGAGGGACATGTGGCGCACGATCAACATAGTCGCGATTTCATGAATCGAGAGGTCAAGAGTCGATCACATCAGAGACTCCCAAAATGCAAAATTGTGAAAATATTGCAGTCGTTGATCAAGGGAGAGATCTAGACTTTTGGGTCATCTTTTCGCGATTTCATGAGTCGGGAAAGTAGGAGGGCGAGTCCTGAAAACTCGCGACATGCGAAATCATGAAATAAACAAGGTCGTCCATTCCAGGGGACGCGTGGTGCAGGATCCGGGCCAAAGAAAAGTCTTTCCAGGAGTGTCGATGGTATGTGGTCCCATAATGACAATTTGATCTAGGTCGTTTAAAGCAGAGGGGCACGTGGTAGTAGATTATGCGAAATTGCAATTTCGCATATCGGAGGTTCGAGCATGGAGCACAGCGCAAACTCCCGATACACGAAATTGCGAAGCGCTCAAATTTTGGGCCCATGGTCATAGCCCATGGCCCTATAGTGTGCGGGTCTGGGAAGAATATTAGCACCTGTCGCATAGAGTTGGTGACGTGGGGTCTTTGAGGAAGCAATCTTAGCCGTCAATTTTAGAGCAAATCCGACTATCGATCTGGATATGACCATTTCGCAATTTCGGGCATCGCAATGTTGTGAATCAAGGGGAGTGATAAATCTCGATATGCGAAGTCCCGAAATGTTATAGGGGATAAGCGCAGGGTCATGGCCCAAGGTCATGTGGAATGATGGAAAGGAGCTGCGCCAAAGGGCCAAAAGTGCATGTATTGATTGCAGAAGAAGAGCAGTAGGGCTCGAATCGCCGAGATTGATTTGAAGAAGTCAGGGCACCGCCTAGGGCATTCATGGATGTCAAAACTCATCCCGATCCTAATGAAGGCAGTTCATGGAAATAGGGGGTGGTGGTTGAAGCCTCGTTTCACCCCATTAATGGAAAGAAAGAAAGGATGGTTGTGGTGGCTAGCTAACAGCCTAGAGCTCCTCTGTAAATGGGTTTTCCTGCAAAGTCCATATTGTTTTAATTTCACGTATGACAGAGGAAAACATGTGCAGTCTGATAGGATAAGGAGGAAACGCAAAGATTTGAATGCAGTGGTCCGATCGTATCCCTGAGGGCCATGAGAAGTTCCGAGTATTTATACTCAATTTTGATATTTTGTAAGGGTTGTCGATGGTTGAGCTAGGCTCTCATATTATAAAGTTTTGAGGAAGCACTGAATCCTCTGGTTATGCATCTGTATTTGAGACTTCTTATTTAATGAAAGTCATGTTCTTTTTGTATCTTTGTAAACAACTGTGTTAAAACATTCAGAATTGGAGGAGCCAGTCAAGGGTAGTTATGTTGTTGTGATGTAGGTTTGATCACTGCAATGTTTTCACCAGTTTTAATCAGTTTCATGTGTTATCTTTTCCCTCTCACACTAAGTATCTCAGAAATTGGAGGATCCAATCGAGTTGTTATAGTAGCATTGTGATGTAGGTTTGATCATCGTTTTTTTATAACTGTGTCATTTAGGCATATCTTAGTGTCTGAAACTTCGGGTCCAAGAGGATCTTGTTCTTGAATATTTTCTTCCTTAGACTGCTAGAAGATCGGATGTCCATAGCAGACTCTTACATTTTCTGACCAAGTCTTCCATCTGCTCATTTTAAACTCAACTCCCTGACTGGAGTTAGATCAAGACCTCACTTGCTTATGTTTTGCCTGGTCCGGGATTATGAGTTAAAGCTATATTCTCTTGGGTTTGCGCCCATTCGACCACCCTTATTCATTCATTGTGACATATAAAACTGATGGGTATCGGTCTTACCTCTATCACAATCCAGAGGGGACTTATGGTGCTAACACCAATGCTAACCACTTTGGGAGAAAAGAGGAAGTTACAAAGTGGATCCCCCGAATGCCAAATTTACAAAGTAACGGAGCCCGTAGATCAATGGATCTATGTGGACACATCTCGACCGTGAGATCTAAGGAAGTTGGAAGGCTATCTATGTGGAGTGACGTGGCATGATGACGTCACCCAGGGTGACATGGACCCATGTTTGATATGCCACATGTCACCTTGATTTGTACTTTTCTCAGACCCCATGTGCCCATTAGAATGTGACGTGTGTCACCCATTGATGGTGTCACGTGTCATCTATGTCTTTCCGCATGTCATTCCCCTGGCACATATTCGCTTTGCCTATTGGCGGGTGGAGTACTCGGGACCCATATGTCCTTGTCGCTATGTTTAATACACCACCACATGTAAGGGTGGACCCTTTGAAAATCCGAGACTTCAGAACTCTGGAGGTTTGGGGTGTAGTAACTTAGATAAGATGAAAGGGTCGAAGGTCGGTGCCACGTGGAAATATTTTGTGCCCCTTTGGGAGTTCAAGATTTTGGGACTCCGGAGGATATGTGCATAGAAATAAAAAGGGGCATTCAACACCGAACGTCGAATTTCCCCTTAAGCCTATGTGTTAAACGAGGATCAAGTCTTGCTATTGGATTTGAAGGTGGATGGATTTCCACCATAGATGCAGGAACGTTGGGGAATCTCTAGGACTTTGGGGAACTTGGGATGGTACGAGTGAGATGGAACTATGTGGTTTCCACATGGCCCTTGACTAACAACACCCGAAGAGCTTCGGGAGGCCATAACTTGCAATCCAAAGATCGGATTTGAACTTGGTAGCAGTGGTTAGAAAGATACGGTTGAGTAGAAGAGGATGAAAACCTCAGAAAGAATATTTGAGATGATTAAAGTGAGCAAAATTTTGATACCCCATTCCTAAAAAGGGTACTTAGGGGTCGGGTGTGTTACAAATTGGTATCAGAGCAGGAAACAACACTTGGTCTGCTTGGGCTCATGAACGAGTCACATAAAATTATTATTAAAGAACTTTTAGGGGTGACACCCTATCTTACCCTTTCATAAGAAGCTTATTTAAAAACACTACTGAAGAGAGGAATGAGACCTTTTGTTGTTGTTATATGTTTTGAAAAATCTGAACTATGTGTTGTTCATAAACTAGTAGATAATTAACTAACAAAAAATGTTTTATCAGCACTCAAGCAGTCAGTGGACAGCAAGAAAACTACAATGTAAGGGATGGTGGCACACCATGAGTTGGGGGAAATATCCCACAACAGAGAAGAGGAATTTGATGAGAGGAGGGCGGTGGAAACCCCTCCAGATTTGGTTGAAACCGTAAGAAGCCTCATGGAAGAATTATCGAGCTGTAAGGCTAACAATGAAAGGTTGATAAAAAAGCAAGAAAAAAAAACTGAAATTAGTGCAGTCCTACTGCAAAGATTATCATATATACAAAGGCAATTGCAACATGGACTAGCATCCAGTCATGTGGACAGACATCATACTAAGAAAAATCAAATTCCACCTAAGATACGAAATTATGGCCCTAAAATTTTCCACACAAGGAGGAGCACCTCAAAGAAGGCCCAACATGGAACCAAGAGACACTCATTGAAAGAATCCTATGGTGAGGAAACTGACAACTCCAAGGAATCTTCTAGTAGCAAAACTAGTTCACATTCCCAGAGGAAAATAAAAAAGAGGAAACATTCCAAGATCCATGACCCTGAAGAATTTAAGAAAGCCAAACCCCCCACTTTCGATGGAGAAATTATGAAGGGGGAAGAAATAGAAGTTTTGTTGCTTGGCTTGAAGAAGTACTTCAGAGTCCATGACTACTCTAAAAAATTAAAGGCTCGAATATCCATTTTCAACCTGAATGGAAAGGCCTCCATTTTGTGGGAGGACCTTAGGAATGTGAAAGGAATCCATGAGAAGGAATTTTCATGGAAGCAATTTGAGAAACACTTCAAGAAGAAGTATCTGTCAGAGATACTTTGATGGGAAGACCAAGGATTTCTATGAACTTAAGTTAGGAAAACTCACAATAGATGAATATATCAACAAATTTCTTGAGCTGATAAGGTATGTACCTTACATAAAGGATGAAAAAGTAATTATGCAATGATTTATTAGTGGATTACATTAGTCCTTCCAGGACATAATTGAGTTTGATGAGACAAATACTTTAGAAGACACTATCTAGAAGGCAAGGTATTTCTATGAGCAATTCAAGAATAAGACAGAACCTCATGAGGACTGGAAGAAGAAAAGTAGTTCAGGATTCAAGAAGAAGAGGTTTAAACCCTCAATATTTAAGAACCATGGGAAAGGTTCTAAGATGAGTCTTCCTACTAAAAGTGTATATTAGAAAAATTTCCCATCTCAGAGTGAAAATAAACCCTTTGGATCAACCTCAAGTAAGATTGATAACACAAAGAGAGAACACTTGAAATGTTGGGGTTGTGGAGAAGAACATATGCTGAGAGACTTCCCACATAGGGAACATAGCAATAGGAGGGTCTACAACGTCCAAGAGTATACTACAATCAATGATGTGTCTAGGAGCATGCCACACGTTTATGCATCCTTGGATAATAGACAAGATGACCACCAAGCTTCAGTGGTGGAGATGGAAGGTACGATTTCCAATCATCTATTTTCCATTTAATTGACCCTGGTTCTAATTTGAGTTATGTTTCTCCTCAAACTATTGAGAAATGTAAATTGCATTAAATTAAACATGTTAAATCATGGTTGGTACAAATAGCCACTAGAACCAAAAGAAAAGTAACAGAGGTCATACCAGCATGTCAATTCATTATGAATGGATTTCCCACCCAAGCAACCCTAAACATGCTCCCTTTGGGATCTTATGACCTGTTAATTGGCATGGGACCGGTTGGCTACCCATAAAACCAAGTTGGATTGTTACAATAAAACTTTGGAGTGTGAAGATGAAGAAGGGAGAAAGATAACCCTACAAAGGATTCAAAATCATGTCTCAGAGAGACAAATATCAGCCCTTCAAGTGAAAAAGTATTGCAGAAGAGGATGTCATTTGTATGCAATATAAGTGTTGAACTCTGTTGATAACAGTAAACCAAGCCTAGAGGACCATTCCATATTAAGAGAGTATAAATATGTGTTCCCAGAAGAGGTACCAGGTCTACCTCCAAGAAGAGATATTGAATTTTCAATAGAACTTGTACTAGGAGCGGTGCCAGTGTCTAGAACACCCTATAAAATGAGTCCACCAGAACTGGTTGAACTCAAACTACAGCTAAAGGAGATGATGGAAAAATGCTACATTTGGCCTAGTGTGTCTCCATGAGGAGCACCATCCTTGTTTGTGAAAAAGAAGGATGGCACACTCAGGTTGTGCATAGACTATAGACAACTCAATAAGATGACCATTAAGAATAAGTATTCCTTACCAAGGATCGATGACTTGTTTGGCCAATTAAGGGGTGCTACAATTTTCTCCAAGGTTGACTTGAGATCTGGATACCATCAGGTCTGAATTAAAGACGAATACATCCAAAAAACAATATTTAGGACAAGATATGGTCACTATGAATTTGTGGTGGTGCCATTTGAGCTTACCAATGCACCAACCACTTTTATGTGCTTAATGAATAATATACTCAGTAAGTTCTTGGACAGATTTGTATTGGTTTTCATTGATGATATCCTAATCTATTCTAAGAATAGGGAAGAGCATGAAGAACACCTCAAGCTAGTGCTTCAAATGCTAAGAGAACATCAACTCTATGCTAAGTCTAGTAAGTGTGACTTTTTCCAGAAACAGTTCCATTACTTAGGCCATGTTATTTCTGAAGAATGAGTGGCAGTTGATCCCAACAACATCAAATTCATTATGGATTGACCTAATCCAAAGGATGTATCTGATATTAGATCCTTTATGGAACTAGCAGGATACTATATGAGGTTCATAAAGGGATTTTCCAAGATTGGTTGCCCAATCACCTCCCTTCAAAAAAAGGGAGTTACATTCATTTGGACATTAGAATGTGAAGAGAAATTCCAAGAGCTGAAATAACTTATAACCAATGCACCTGTGTTGAAGATTGTAATCCCAAACAAGGAATTCCTTGTGTGTACAGATGCTTGCAAGGAAGGGCTCGAAGGATTCCTTATGCAAGAAGGACATGTAATTTGCTACGAATCCTAAAACTTGAATGAGCATGAAATAAATTATGTGACCCACGATCTAGAATTGGTTTTCATAGTACATGCCTTAAAAATGTGGAGGGATTACTTCCTAGGTAGAATATTTGTGCTTATGACAGACCATAGTGGGTTGAGATATTTGTTTGATCAACCAAAGCTCAATGCTAGACAAGCTAGATGGATGGATCTCCTTAGTGAGTTTGATTTTGAAATCAAACATATCAAAGGAAAATAAAATAGGGTGGTTGATTCCCTTAGCAGAAGTATGAAAGTGATTCACTTGGAATTTGTAAGCACATGTGAAACGAACATCAAGGAGAGAGTAAAAAGTGCACAAGAAACATATTCATTTTTCAAGACCGTGAAATCATACTTAGAGCAAGAACCCACATGGCTGAAGTATGAGGGTTATCAATTGTTCAATGATGGCCTGCTAACTTACAAAGGTAGGTTGTATATTCCAAATTGTGATGACTTGAAGAGGTTCATAATGGATGAACTACGCAAAATACCATATATTGGTCATCCTGGTTATCAGAAAATGATCACAGCCACTAGGAAACTAGTTTATTGGCCCGGACTGAAAAAAGACATAGTTGATTACTTAGCCAAATGTCTAGAATGTCAATAAGTTAAGGCAAAGCACCGACATCCAGCAGGATTGTTGCAGCCCTACCAATCCCAGAATGGAAATGGGAAACCATCTCCATGGATTTCATCACAGGGTTACCAAGATCAACCAAACATAATGATGCCATCATGGTAGTTGTGGACAAATTGAGCAAGGTTGTTCACTTCATTCTCGTCAAGTCAACTTGCAAAGAAATAGATATTGCCATTATTTTCATGAAAGAAATATTTAGACTGCATGGCATGCCTAAAGAAATCATATCTGACCGAGATACAAAATTTACTTCAAACTTTTGGAAATTTCTATTTGTTCGTTTTGAAACTAAATTGCTATTTAGTACATCCTATCACCCCCAAACTGATGGACAGACAGAGAGGGTAAACCAAGTGTTAGAGGAAATGCTAAGGATGCATGTGATGCATCAGCCCAAGAAGTGGGAAAACTACCTACCACTCGTAGAGTTTACTTACAACAATGGCTATCAAGAGTCATTGAAGATGAGCCCTTTTGAGGCCCTCTATGGTAGACAATGCAAGATTCTCATCAGTTGGGATAACCCAGTAGTTAGAATTACAATCGGTCTAGATATGTTAAAAGAAATGGAACAACAAGTAGTTCAGATAAAACAGAATCTGAAAATGGCTCGAGATAGACAGAAAAACCATGCAGATAGAAAAAAGACTCCTAGAGAGTTCAAAGTAGGGGATCATGTGTGTCTCCGAGTTAGACCCAAGAAAGGCTCCTTGAGAATGGGTGCATGTGTCAATATGGAACCTCGGTATTGTGGACCCTTTGAAATTTTGGATAGAGACCTATAGCATATAGACTAGCACTTCCTCCCACAGTGAAGGCACATAATGGTTTCCATGTTTCGTTACTGAAGAAATATTTATAATCATATAATTGATTGATCTGTGATTCGGGTGGAACCAGAGGGAGAATTCCTGCCAAATCCAAAATGCATAATAGACAGGAAGGAAATCCCACTCAGGAACAAAACCATTGCACAGGTCAAGGTGTAGTGGAAACACTTTGGTCCAGATGAAGCTATATGAGAAATGAAAGATGTCATGAAACATGCATTACCCATTTTTGTTTACTTTTGTACATACAGAGCACATCGGAAGGTAGAACATCAAGGATGATGTTCCTTAAGGGGGAGAGGATTGTAACACCCATGTTTCCCCCGACTTGTAAATATAACTATAACTTGCCAAAAGACTATGGAACACTGAATATTTGTGAATGTTGGTTTTGATGAACCTTTTTGTTATAAAAGGTAATGTATGTATTTTTGTTATTAATTAAAAATGGATAGTGTTGCATAATTGTTGAAAGGGGGGGTTTCTAAGATAAACCATGATGCTAAAAGAGAGATGATGAGGGGAAACTAGAAATGGTTGAGAAGACCCCCACCAAACCAATACCTTACTTGATTTAATTACTTCAACCCAGAACAATCCACTGACCCAGAAATAAATTACCAATCAGGCTGGTAGTTGGGAAGCCTCCTCAAGAATTAATGAGGAGATGGGAGGAGTACCCATATGAAAGACTCCCTTCCTTGGCCATGAGTTGGGGATTCGGACCCATGCAATCTTGCTGAGGAAGGAAAGGAAATAAGGGAACTCATGGGCAGAGGGGATTGCTAAGGAGAAGAGTGTGTGCAGCTCAAGGGTTTTGAAGAGAACTGAAAAACAAGTTCGTTCTGGGTGCAAGAAGATGTTGGCGGCGTTTTCAATCCAAGCTGATAAACGAGGCTACAGAGAAGACAAGTGATTGTGGAAATACTTGTAGCAGACTCCCTTGCTTGGTAGAGAGAAAACCATTTTTTCAAGTTCCTATGGGAGGAGGAGAGTAACCTTCGTCCCTGACTCTTTCTGAACAAGAAGAAAGAGTCTCTCTCAGAGCATCATGGTCTAGCTAGGGGGTGGCCAATGGTAAATCCGTTCAGGAGTGGTTGTGCCTACGATTGGGTGGAAACAGACACCCCTCTCAATAGTTGCTTCACCATCTGGTTTTCATGATAAGTATTCTTATGCCTGCATACTATAATTGAAATGATGATTGAATATACATGTCTATGACTAAAATATGTATTGAATGATTAAGGTAGAAATTCTTATTGGTTTTCTGTGAACCCATGCTTTTGAATGATCTTTTGTTTTCCTCAGCTTAGCAGCTAGATAGTTATGGGACGTGGGTCTGTAAGTGAGTCTGACAATAAGCTACGGTCTCTGCATTGGCTGCGAATATCCTAAGTGAATTTTTCCCAAGGATTGACCTTGTAATGTAAGAGACTTGAGGTAGAGTTAACTATAATACTTAAGTCCTGCAGACCTCTCGAATTTACCTTCACGAGAATACTAAGTTCGAACTCTGTGGAAGGAGGGTTCCTCCTTCAAACCCTTCACCTGTGTGACCGAGGGCTTATGTCCATGATTCTAACCAAATCGCGGCTAAGTGTTGAGCGTGTAGCCTTGATGCTTTTCCAAGAATCCATATGATCGGGACCTTGGAACCCTTCGCTAGGCCCGTAAGGAGATAAGTTTTTCTGGCTTCGGAACTCCGGGAGTTCGGAGCTCCAGGACGCTATGAATTTATAACCTCCAAAATCAACCGAAGGCAACCTGCTAGTTTGGTTACCAACGAGGTTGACCGACATCTGGCGGTTTCCCTATCTATGACCATGGGATCTGCTCCACCATTAAAGCCTGATCCAATTTCCGATCTCGAAGTCATGCGAGTCGTAGATTCGAGGATTCTTGGGATCTTCCCTGACCGTTGGATCTATGTCGTGGTTAGTCCAACGTTGACCACTTCGGGAGAACAACGATGTCATGACACCAAATCCCCTGAATGTTAGAGTTGTGAATTAATGTGAGTCGTGGATCTGGGGAGTCCATTGAGAACCCCTCTTAACCGTCCGATCAACTAGTGGAGGGACTCGCGTACAACACTTCCGCGAAGTCCTACTTCGGGAGAATGGAGTTGTCATAACATCAAAACCCTCGAATGTTGGAGCTGTGAATTAACGAGAACCGTAGATTCGAGGATTGTTGGGATCTTCCCTGACCGTTGGATCTATGTCGCGGTTAGTCCAACGTTGACCACTTCGAGAGAACAATGATGTCATGACACCAAATCCCCCGAATGTCAGAGTTGTGAATTAATGTGAGTCGTGGATCTGGGGAGTCCATTGAGAACCCCTCTTAACCGTCCGATCAACTAGTGGAGGGACTTGCGTACAACACTTCCGCGAAGTCCTACTTCGGGAGAATGGAGTTGTCATAACATCAAAACCCTTGAATGTTGGAGCTGTGAATTAACAAGAACCGTAGATCTAGGGATGCTTCAAGATCTTTCCTGGTCGTTGGATCCACATTGCGTTCAGCCCAACGTTGACCACTTCGGAAGAAAGGAGGTGGTAAGTGAGCGGAACCCCTGAACACCGAACTCACGAAGTGACAAGAACCGTAGATATGAGGACGTTGCGGGGTTGTTCCTGACCGTCAGATCTAGACTGTGGTCAACCCGATGCTAACCACTCTGGGAGAAAAGAGGAAGTTATATGGTGGATCCCCCGAACATCGAAGTTACAAAGTAACAGAGGTCGTAGATCAATGGATCTATGTGGACACATCTCGATCGTGAGATCTAAGGGCGTTGGAAGGATATCAATCCGGAGTGACATGGCACACTGACGTCATCGAGGGTGACGTGGACCCATGTTTGATGTGCCATGTGTCACCATGATTCGTACTTTTTGCATACCCCATGTGCCCATTAGAACGTGACACGTGTCACCCACTGATGGTGCCACGTGTCATCTCTTCCTTGCTGCATGTCACCCCCTGGCACATATTCGCTTGGCCTATTGGCAGGTGGAGTACTCGAGACCCACCTGTCCTTGCATGTACGTTTAATACACCACCACGTGTAAGGGTGGACCCTTCGGGAGTCCGAGACTTCTAAACTCCGGAGATTTGGGGTGTAGTAACTTAGATAAGTCGAAAGGGTCGAAGGCTGGAGCCATGTGGAAATATTTTGGGCCCCTTTGGGAGTTCGGGATTTCGGGACTCTAGAGGATATGCGCGTAGAAAGAAAAAGGGGCATTCAACGTCGAATGTTGAATTTCCCCTTAAGCCTATGTGTAAAACGAGGATCAAGTCATGTTGTTGGGTTTGACGGTGGATGGATTTCCACCATAGATGCAGGAACGTTGGGGAATCTCTGGGACTTCAGGGAACTTGGGATGGTATGAATGAGACAGACCTACGTGGGCTCCACATAGCCCTTGACTAACAACACCCGAAGAGCTTCAGGAGGACATAACTTGCAATCCAGAGCTCGGATTTGAACCTAGTAGCAGTGGTTAGAAAGCTACGGTTGAGTAGAAGAGGATAGAGACCTCAGAAAGAGGATTCTAGACGATTAAAGTAAGAAAAAGTTTGATGGCCCATCCCTAAAAAGGGTACTTAGGGGTCGAGTGTGTTACACAGTTCAAAAAACAATATTCAAATGATTGGAGAGATGGAAAACAATATAGACCTCCTGCAGCCAACATTGAAAAGATGGAGATTGAGAAAGAGAATGGAAATGAGGGTAATCAATCAATGGCTCGTCCTTCCCTTTCAGTGGGTTCATTTGGAGCAAAAATTCTGATGGAAAATGAGGATGCTACTGTGCAGCAGCCATTAACCCAAGCAATGAAACAATCCTATGTCATTTAGTCAACCATGTCTGGAAACAATGGAGAAGCCCATAATGGGCTTGATTTTCATTAGTTTTTAAATTATGTAATATTTTGGAAAGTAGTAATTTTGCTAGGACATTGAATACAACTATATACTTTCCGAATAGATAAGGTAGATTGGAAAACTTTATTCTATTGGCTAGAATAAACACTGGGAGTGATATTTTGGAATCTTGTTTATATATTTTGGCACTAGATTTTTTTATTTTTTTTATATTATTTTATTGGACAATTTGACCACAAAGCTACTTGAATACAAACTTATTGCATATTTCAAAAAAAAAAAAATACATATACACTTACATATATAAATATTAATTAAAAATATATAAAAATTAGTGTTATTATTTAAAATAAATCTTTTAAAAATTAAAAAAAAAAAACAATTATATTTTGTTTATTTAATTTATCTAAATACTTAATCTGAATTGATAGTATCCCAGCTAAATCAAAATAAGTGAATCACCCATATAAACTCTATTCATTTATTAATGTTCACAATACATATAACTATAAAACAAAATATTTAAAAAATTTAAAAAAAAAATCATATTTTATTTTTTTCATTTTCTCTAATAATTAATTTTTGTTGGTATTATCCACCTAAATTAAAATAAATCTTTTATTTTTTATTTTTTTAAACTATATTTTATTATTTTTAATTTCTATGAAACACAAATCTTAAAAAAAAAAAATCATATTTTATTTATTTCAATTTCTAAATAATTAATTTAAGGTGATATTATTCTACCTAAATCAAAATGAGTGAATTGTCAATATAAATTATATTTATTTATTAATGATCACACCCTCATAGTAGGGGTATTAATAGAAAAAATATATAATATATTTTCTCTGTGTTAATGCCTTCAAACAAAATCTTTAAAAAAAAAAATAAAAAAAAATCATGTTTTATTTATTTCAATTTCTCTAAATACTTAATCTACTTTGTTACTAATCCACCTAAATCAAAATGAGTGAAACACCAATATAAATTATATTCATTTATTAATGGTCACATTACTTATAGAAAAAATAAAATTAAATCATATTTTATTTATTTCAATGTCTCTAAATACTTAAACGGCTGAGATACTATCTCACCTAAATCAAAATGAGTGAACCATCAACATAACTATATTCATTTATTAACTATCATGATACCTATTAAATAAAGTAGTAGGGCTAAAGATTCTAAGAACTGAATATTTTTTTTGGGAAATATTTGTCCAAAATTGGATGAGAAATTGTTGAATTGATAAATTTAAGTCATTTCGTAGAAACAAAAATCTTAAAAAAAAAAATCCTATTTTATTATTTTAATGTATCTAAATACTTAATATACTTTGACAATCTCACCTAAAAAATAATAAATCACTCATATAAATTATATTCATTTATTAATAATCACAACACCCCTAAACCTCCCTAAACCTAAATAAAGTCACAATCAAACTACAAAATAAGGTAGGTTAAGGTTAAAATCACTCATATAAATTATATTCATTTATTAATAATCACAACACCCCTAAACCTCCCTAAACCTAAATAAAGTCACAATCAAACTACAAAATAAAGTAGGTTAAGGTTAACCACATTGAAACTGGCAATCCGACCCAATAGAAATATTGGCAAGTAAGTTAGAACATAGACACAAGCCATCTGTGAGTGACCACTCTATTTCAAATAAATATATAGATATGCATTGGGTTGATATGCATTAAATATCAATCTCGACATTTTGCCAGTGCATTCACATGATCAAATGATGGTTCTAAATTTAATGGTGTGAACACATCCAAAGTCATTATAGATTGACCACTATCAAATATATATCAGGTGATATGCATTAAATATTAATCTTGATCATTTATTTTTTAATACGTGAACAAATAATGGCTCTAAATTAAATTAAATTAAATTAAATTAAATTAAATTAAATTAAATTATATATATATATATATATAAAATTAGAGGAATTTGATAGATTGAATGCTTGATCAATTCAAAAAGTGATATTCATAATAGCATGATGCAAGTTAGGTGATCAAGCTTCGAGAATTACAGCCCCGGGTTTAGAATTTTTTTAAGTGGGATGAGGATGAAGTTAAATATTTTTGATAACATAATATTTTTATAATTTGGAAGTTTATATGAAAAATAATTATATAATATAAAATAAAAATCTTTTAAAATGAATATTTATTGAAGTTTTAAGTAGAAAATTTAGATATCTATATATTATAATTTGGAAGTTTATATGAAAAATAATTATATAATATAAAATAAAAATTGTTTAAAATGAATATTTATTGAAGTTTTAGGTAGAAAATTTAGATATCTATAGATATAATCATTTCAAGAACATATTCTTAATACCCTAAAAATTTTAAAGGTATTTCAAACTACCCAAAACCTTGAAAGTCCTAAAATAACTTGGAACTATACCATTTATTAATTTTTTGCTTTACCAAGCCAAGAAATTTTATAAAAAATTTTGAAAAAACGATACACAACACCCAATTGTACTATAAACTACAATGCAGCGGCTAAATTGAATGGCAGATATCATAATGCAGCTACTGAACTACTGAAAGACAGCAGTACTATCAACAGAGCTCAAGGATAGTTGTTATTTGGAAGAGGATGATCAATATTCATCTTGTTACACAGTATTGAATGTTGAGTGAAGGTAGGTATGCATTGTCAAATTTGAATCAATACTGAAAGACAGCAATATTATCAACAAAACTTAAAGATAATTGTTATTTGGAAGAGGGTGATCAATATTCATCTTGTTACACAGCATTGAATGTTGAGTGAGGGTAGGTATGCATTGTCAGATTTGAATCAATTTAAATCCTATGGTAGATACCTATTCTTAACGTAGATACCTATTCTTACACATCATTCAATTCAAATGGGATGGTACATACCCATCTTCACTCTTACAGCATTCAATTCAAATCCAAACAGCATTCAATTCAAATCCAACAATGCATATCGACCCTCACACAAAATTCAATACTGCAAAGCATAGCAAGATGCTTAATGTTTCTGAAAAACTGCCATGTTAACTGAAAAACAACAGCTGTACTATAAGCAGCTTTTATAAAGAACAGCTAAATTGAAAGACTGCTATAAATTATAATAAGGTTTCCAAAAAAAAGGGGCCCATTTTTTTTTTAGCTTAATTATCAAAATTAAACTTGAGCAAAAGGAATGAAGAGGTGGGCAACGCTGGGAAAATTTGAGGGACATACTCTTTTTTTTATTACTTAAAACCGTGCAGTATTCATTCACATGATCAAATGCTGGGAAAGAAGAGGTGCGCAATGCTGGAAAAATTCGAGGGGCATTCACTTTGTTCAATCACATGCCTTTTAGCTGGGAAATAAAAGGCAGGCAATGCTGGGAAAATTTCAGGCACATACTTTTTTATTACTAAAAACTGTACAGTGTTCATTGACATTATCAAATCTACCTTATAGAACCAACGAATGTCATTATCTGTGCACTTATTTGCTGAAGATGAGAACTGCTTGTACTGCTGAACAGAATTCTATTGCAGTCCGTTTGTATTTGACAAAAGTTCTTTGGAGCTCCTATGCATTACCTGCTCCGTGCCACAGGGAAGCTTGAAATGCAGAAGAGGCAGCACAGACACTGCAACCAGAATGAATTTGGGGTTTATTCTCCCTCTCGACTTCTTAGTGTTGGTGTTGAGGTTCCTAGCGCTGCTCCCCACTAGGATTGCATTATAAGCCATTCCTTCCTGTTGCTTTGAGAAGCTTCTTCCAAAGAGACTATATTATGGGATTGAAAATTGCAATTATTCAGGCAATGATAAGTATTTAGTAGGCAATTGAATCTGTAAAAAACTAACGAAGGAAAGGTTAGAAAAAAAGCAGAAAATGTCTGTTGCATCTGTTTGGGCTGGTGGCTACAGCAAAAGAGGAGAATGATATTTAAGAAGAATTTCATGATAGAGGAATGAGTTATAAGTGAGTCGTCTACTCTGCATCTACAATTCTTCCTGATCCTTTCCCTAAGATTCGGAAAGACCCTCTGCTTCCTCCTCCAGAGCCAACAGAGCATTTGCTAATGCTACCCAAGCTTTGCTTCTTGAATCTCTTGGACCTGCTCTTAGCCAACTCTATCATGTCTTTGTCCTTCATTTCCATGTGTTTGGGCTCTGCCAAAACCAACTGTCCAATGGTACCACGACAGAAAGGGCAGGCAGGAGGAGGAGAATAAGGAATTAATGGATTGGGCTTGTTGTGGCAACACAGCTCCAGAGTGCAAGATGCACACATTTGATGTCCACAGTCCTTCACTTCAATAGTGCAGAACTTCTCAAAGCAAATACAGCATATTTCCATCACACCTTTTCCTCCAGTCTGATTGATAACAAACCAAAACAAAATGAACTTGTTAGATGAATTAACCCAGAATTATGCATATATGATGAGAAAAAGTGGGTTGCTAATTAATTGAGTACCTCTATGGGCTCTTCCTGATGCTCACTCTTAAATCTCCCAGAGACTGATTGAGAATCCCATTCTACATCTTCTTTCTGCTTGGTGACAACAGGAAAACGCTTCTCCCTTTCCCGATTAGCCGCAACAAGAGCAGCTTGCAATATCGATTTGGTTTGGGGTTCTAAATTGCTAATGAATTTCCAGGGAGATGGCCACACCATGGGCTCTGCAACATCGGGGTTCAATATGGCTGCACATACCATGTTGTTGTACTTCACTGCTACTTCGTATGGAGTATACCTGCCGAAATTCGGTGCAATGGTTACAAGCTCTTTCCTATGAGACCATTACAGTTCCAGCCTAGACAAAGCTGGCAGCTAGTGATGAATACACTGCTGCCAAAAAAAATTGCAACCTTTAAATTACTATCAAGAAAAGAACAGGTTTTTGTTTAGTGGCTAGGGGAAAGCAAGTCAGCATTATGGTTCATGAAATGAAGCTGAAGCCGACGCTGATATTTCTAAATGACTCTACTCTAGTCTACTAGATCAAAGATCACAGTGCACAAGTTCTTTATGAGATTCAACAGAAGAAAGACGGATTATTGTATAGGTTTGTACAATTTCTCAAGACCCTATGCCCATCTCGAGGGCTTCTTTATTTTAGACATTTCCAAATTGTCATATTATTATCATTCCAGCTTTGGGCAATTTAAATTTCTGTTTGAATTTGCTGAAACATCGCATTTCTATACCTGTTCTGAACTGCAACCCTTTAGTTTCTTCTATCAATCTAGACCCTGTAAGATCCTCCCTGACTTTTTACTTGCTGGAAACTCTTCTGCCATATTTATTTATTAATTGATAAAGACTGAATAAATGGAATAAAGGAAGTAGCAGTCACCCCATAAGGTCCTTCTGCTTGCGGTCAGCTCCCCATGCGAGCAACTCATGGATTACTTCTACGGATCCTCCCTTAGCTGCGCTATGAAGAGTTGTGCTTCCATGCTTTGGCCTTCAACAAATTACCAGAGAAAAAGATCAAATTAAAGGAAACTTAGATCACAGAAATCAAGTGCCAGGTTCTACCCACAGATACGCATTGATCTAGTATAAGGGCACATGCTCTGGATCCAGAGATCTCAAAGAAGTCACGATCCTATACGCAACCCCTTGCAAATGTTCCCATGAGAATAGAAGAAGCAACCCTAAGGGAGACCAAGTCTCTCTTACACATACAGGTATATTTTCACTCAAAAAACTATAAAACAATTACCTGGATTGATCTTGATCTCTGCATCATACCCACCCACTCTAATTCTGATGATCATAGTTGGGATTATTGAATTCACACATAAAAGTTTAGAAATCTAACCCAAAACCAAATGTAGAAGTGGTTGCTGAGACAAATGCCCCATTTTCCAACAGCAAACGACAGATACTAGCCTTCCCAGCTCGGGCAGCCATATGAAGAGGGGTTGTTCCGATAGAATCTCTTACATTAACAAAGCGGACAAATCCCCTGCTAAATAGAAAATAGTGAGAATTAAAGAAGAAATTAAGAAATTAGCAAGGCAATCAAGCGAACTAGTTAATTAGCTTAATCTGTTTCTCAATTTGTGTACAACCCATGTATTTATTTGCTGGTTGGCTTACCAAGACTCGGCAACTGGTCCTGTCCGTGAAGCATCTATGATTCTTTCAACGCATTCGTAATGGCCTCCTCTCGCAGCGTAATGCAGACAAGTTCTTCCATTAGATGTTTCAAATGCCAGCACCTGAAATTGTGTGAAAACCCACATGATCCATCTTTTGTTTTCCTAATTTCAAATTAGTTAATAATAACTATGCATCATTGATCTCTCACATTTGCTCCGGATCGAAGCAAACGTTCTACGCATGCCGCTTTCCCTCGCTTGCAAGCCACCATCAACGGAGTCTGCCACCAAGTGGACAGGCGACACTATCAAATCTAATTCCAAAAAATACAACAATGTGTTCAAACTTTTCATTCATAATTGAAAATTATTATTACTCTTCTTGCAATTCGTTACCCTTGCTTTGGTGCCACACACATTGGGTTCGGCTCCCGCCTCCAGAAGAACTTCCATAACCTGTAAACCCAATGCATCTGTTACCATCGTATTAAGTCAAGCTGCTTCTTCTATGAAGGAAGTGAAACAAGTGGACCGTCGGTCAGTCCAAATGGGTATCAGCAATAATCAAATTTAAATGTTCACGAATCTCAGAAGAGCTTATCCATTCACGAGTAAAGATTCATTATTATGTAAGAACGAAGCATTCACTGAAAAATAAGCTTAGCTTACATGAGCGCGGCCATAGAGTGCAGCAATGTGCAGGGAGGTGAGCCGCTGGTAAGAGTTGAGAGGTTTGTTGAATAAGCCTGGATCCTTTTCTATCAATTTTCTCACCAAATCAACGTCTCCCGACCTGATCGCATCGGACAAGAGCTCCCCGCCTCTATTCCCACAGCTAACCACCAGCCCCATGAGAGATCGCCTCCCTCACTTCTCGTTACAGATATAAAAGTTGATACTTAAACTCAATGTATAAACAAACGTACAGGGGACTGATGGGACCCCGGTTCTCAGCAGCCTTTCCTGTCAAATCTCGAAGTTTTTATTTATTCGGACATCTCAAATTGGAGGGCATCACGAATGAAAGCCTCCTTTCTATTGAATTATGGCCTAATCAATGTTTTAATATTGTTTGAAGAAGTCATTATGGTCCACGCAGCGGCTATTTTGGTTGAGGCAACTAAAATTCAAACGAAAACAGAAAGCAAACCGTCTCTGGTGGTGTG
>JZKD02S1673249.1:277908-299381 GCA_000966675.3 Picea glauca
AGCCCACACTGGGTGAACCACGTAAATCTGTGTCTCTCTTGTATTGTGTGTCTTCTATGTTTTGTTTCTGCATTTGTTTTATTTTATTGCTCCACGGTCCTGTTTTTCTAACAACCACTAGATGGGCCCTTCTAAGGGAATATTTACCCTCCAAGAATAATATATTTTCTCCTATAATTCCTTGGATAGTAGCCATGGTATTAATTCTTTTCCAATGGGTAAGGGAGGAAAATAAGGCCCTTAACCCCCATATGAAGATTTTAGGGACCAAGCACTATGAAGAAGGCCACAAATCACAAAACATTCCCTATGTAGGAGATCATTGTCCTTAGAGTGGGATATGGGTTCCATTAAAAGGTTGTTTGCATTGGGTATGAGTGTTAAGGCCTTGACCATCGTTGGGGGAGAAATCAAGGAAATTTGACCATAAATTAAGATTCTTGAGATAATGGGCTATAATCAAGGCCTTAAACCACAACATATACCCTTTAAAGTGGATATTTGGCATAGAAGTGGGATATGGGTGCGATCAAGAGCTTTTGCATAGTAGATATGTGTCTCAGGGCCTTAACCATAATCAAGGGAGGAAAAAAAGGGACTTACACCATAAATGGATCTCTAAGGCTCATGTCCATGAACATGACCTCTAACCATGAAACAGTCCCTTTAGAGGTAATCTTTTTCCTCCAAGTGGAATATGAGTACCATTATGAGGTCTTTTGTGCTATGGATGGGTATCTTAAGGCATTGGCATGGTTAAGGGAGGAAAATAAGGCCCTTATAATCTTGATGAAGAATTTAGGGATCAGGGGCCACAAACAACACCATAAACCACATACCATGTCTTCTATATGGAATCATTGTCCTTTGAGTGAGAAATGGATACTATTACAACATTTTGTGCATCAAGTATGGGTATTAAGGCCTTAACCATTGGGGGAGAAATCTAGGAAATCAGACCTTGAATAAATATTCATGGGATAATGGGCCATGATCAAGGCATTGAATTACAACACAAGCCCTCTAAAAGGGATATTTTGCATACAAGTAGAATAGGGTTCCATTAGGATTTTTTTTGTAGTACATATAGGTCTTAGGGCTTTAAACATGATTGGGGGAGGAAAATAAGGTCCTTGATTTCTAAATTAATCTTATAGGTTTTATGAGACATAAAATATTCCTCAAACCACCACAAAACCCTATAGAATGTACCTTGTCCTTGAGTGGGATATGGGTACCATTAGGAGGTTTTACACACAAGATATGGCTCTCATACCTTTGGCCCAAAATGAAACTTCTAGGGCCCTAGTATTGAAATAGGCCTCGAACCACCACATAGACCTATATCTTTAGCCTCTTGGTGGGATATGGGGATAATTAAGATATTTTGTGCACTAGGAATGGTTATTGAGACCTTGGCCATGGACCATGAAGGAAAATAGGGGTTGTATGATATAAATTATTCTTCTAAGGCTCATATGCATTAATGACACATTCAACAACTGTAACAACCCATTAGGGTGTTACCTTAACTATAATATTTTTTCTTTAAGACCACATACAATAATGAAAACCATATCCAAAACCATCAAATTACATATATAAAATCCAACTAGTACATAAAATAAATGGTTATGCCTTGAACCCATGAAGTATATAACAATTATGTAATTGAATCAACATAACCAACAATAAAAATCAAAGCATAGTACCAACTACCTGGAATTTTTATCTCACAAAAGTCCAAGTGTTGAGACAAATGTTCTCTAGATCTCATGAACCAATCTTTAATCAATAGGGGGGAATCATTATAGGGTCAATTTTCTTCCCAACCAATGCAACCACTTTCATAGGTGTTTCCCCCAAGTAGGGCTCAAGTTCAATGAGGTGAGAAAGATTAGGAATATAGAAATTCTCTTTGTAGATAACTCATTCCATACCTTGCATAGATCTGAGGTGAATGAATCTTACTACCACTCTATCCCTTGGTGTTCACAACCACTCTCGATAGTAGCATCCTCTACAAGTAACTCACACAATTCCGAAAGGATTATCACAAATCAAATTCCCAGTTGATTAACCTTGGTGTGGTAGAGAGGCTCCTAGACTTGCAACACTCAGAAAACCCATGGGATTATGAGGTTTAGGGGTCTTACTACCACCTTTAGTCGTTGGTTATCAAAACTACACTCGTTAGTGGAGACCTCCCCATAAAATATCTTACTACCACCTTTAGCCACTAGTGATCACAACCACACATGGTAGTGCATCTTGTAATGGTACCAAAATAATAGTACAAGGAGAGCTAGGCATAATTTGAGCATAAGTACCCCCCATTGGTTAGGTCACCCCCATCCCCTTAGTCCACTCAAACCAATTTAGAGCAACCAATACTTTGCTCAACTAGGTACATAATTCCAATCATAGGGTTTAACACAATAATGGTAAAATCATAAAACATTTCCTCATGAGCCAGTTAGATTCATCAATGGGTAGGCGTGTTCTTTTTTAATCCTTCTTAATGTAACATATTCCAAATATTTGGCTATTGGATTTCCCCCTTCTCATGCAAGGGAGAAATTGGGCTTTAGGGTGAATTTACAAGTGTTAAGAACAATGTAAAACTATGTTACAACTCTTTCTCTTTTTACATTTTACTTAACTTTGGAGGTCACCTTCACAAGTTTTTTCCCTTCCCCGAGGCTTCCCAAGCACTAGGATATGATGGTCATCCTCATTGAATCACGATCCCTTCCCTTGAGTTCATTCCCCACCTTTTCCATCAAGATCATCGTAATATGGAGCACATCAAATTATAGGCATGTTATTCAGCAAGAACATATAATATCAACGACATCATCATAAGGACTAATAATTCTAATAATCACTCAATAATTACCAATGTTATATATCCATTAAGAAGAACATTTGATGCTAATTGAATCATCAGTTAAGGAAATATTGGTGCTCATCACAATCTAAACAATCACATATATGTCTAGGTATTTCATAATCAATCATCAATAGAAACATGCTATGAGGGGATGATGAGTCTAGAAAACCATCTTCTAAAACACATCAACACATGTATAATAGTTGCATCATATAAACATAATGCAATATAGAGGGACACTAGCCTGACTAAGTGCATATGCCCTCTAACCATTAGGTAATGATTACTCATCATAAGCCATCAAGGGTAGAATCATCAAGTCACACATATGTCCAACTACAAGTAAATATAAAACACAAAACCATCCTAGGAATGAGGATTCCAAAATCTCCATCTCCTAATTATCATAATCAGGCCCACAATATCTATCCAAATGGTAAATGAGACAATATTACTAGTCCCACACTAGCGGAGTCTAACCATGTAAATGAGGGGAAAAATCATCACATGTCAGAAAATCACAATTCATCATAATCATTAGGTAAGTATCTACAATCCATCCAGAACCAACCATCAAGGAGAGTTGGTATTTAAGGAACACTTAGTGATTATGCACTAAGGATGGTACTCATGCATTGGCTAGGCCTTGTTTAGATGTTATTAAAAATAATTAGTAAGGATTCAACCATCCATAATTAATAATAAACTTAAGGGTCTAATCAATAACACATCTACTTAGTAGTACATGCACATCAAGGGGAGTTTCCACCCTTTTCCATCTTGAGTAAATACACATACATCAAAAAAGGATAACGATTCCATCATATACAATTGAAAATAGAATCTCACAAAGTAGTCAACATGCACCAAGGGGTGTTACAATTCTCCCCCTCACAATAAGGCTATGGCCTCAAAGCTAATTCAACATTAAGTAACCAAGTATAATTTTATTTACTCAGGATTCCCGATGCACACATAAACCTTTTTCAATTTCATCATTATATCAAAATCATCGGCATCAATCAAATCAATATTATCACATTACCATCAAATGGTAATAACATCATCTTCAAATATCATTAGATCATTATCCTCATCATTAGTCAAAATAGTCAATATCCTTAGTGTCACAATCATCATGAGATCATCAACAAATAATCAAGGCTATCAAATTAGGCATTATCGCCCAATACTAACATTTCCATCATTTATATCAATATTATCCAGATCATTAATATCAATTTGTGTATCTTTAACATCATTGAATCATCATTAATAAAATCGAATCACAACATCATTTTTGATTAATCATAAATGTCCCTGAATAGTATTTTCAAAATAATCCATGCATTAATATCAATTTCTAAGGCTTTGCTCCTAACATTATATTGTCAATTAGGTGATGAACAATCATCTCCAGTTCAACATTGATCATTGTAGTTGCAATAATTCCCACACACAATGCAATGATAATAAAATAATTACTTGATGTTGTTGTATTATCAATTAATAGTCATGCGTATTCTTAAGCTGTAAGATCCCCAACCAAATCTAATATAAAAATCAGATCTATGTGGTTGAGAACTTTCGTCAAACGCTTTGATGATATGATCTAAATACTTGGAAAATTTAGTTCTCTTGCTACCCCAACTTCCAAGGTAGTCCACTAATGTGTTTATGGGGGAAAATGGATGGGTTCCAACCTCCCTAGAACCCTCTAAGTGACTGTTGTTATAAGTGTTTGCTTGTTGTTTGGAATTTGTTGTAGGTTCTTATTGAAGAGTTTTGTCAAACAATTTGCATGCATTAGTTGTAGCTTGCATTCTAAGCATGTTTCCTAATTATAATGATTTAAAAAAACATATAACACTCACAACATACATACCACATGAATACAAGAAATTATACCAAGTATATAACTTGAGAAAGCACAAATACCTCCAAGAATCCTTGCTTATTTATTTATTTATTATATATGGCTATCCATAGAAGTAATTTCCAGATCTGATCCAAGTAATACAACAACCACTTTATTGGCCTATAATGGCTCCAAAATGAAAGAAATGGTGACAAAGATCCTCCTTTACGATCCCCTAATGATGGATTCCCAAAGGGATGTTATATCATGAAAAAAATCCATAATTCCCATGCCAAGAAATGCCCCCTCCATGAGACATACGACATGCTGAAATAAAGCATGTTTTCCTAATTATAATGATTTAAAACAACATATAACACTCACAACATACATACCACATGAATACAAGAAAGTATGCCAAGTATATAACTTGAGAAAGCACAAATACCTCCAAGAATCCTTGCTTATTTATTTATTATATATGGGTATCCATAGAAGTAATTTCCAGATCTGATCCAAGTAATACAACAACCACTTTATTGTCCTATAATGGCTCCAAAATGAAAGAAATGGTGAAAAATGTCCTTCTTTATGATCCCCTAATGATGGATTCCCAAAGGGATGTTATATCATGAAAAAAATCCATAATTCCCATGCCAAGAAATGCTCCCTCCATGAGACATATGCCATGCTGAAATAAAATTCACAAACCAATGTAGATGAAGGTATGACTGGCCTAGATGATAAATCTAACCAATAATAAGTGCAAATTTTAGCTCCACCTAAGAATTATTTAACCTCCAAGTCTCCCTCCTTAAGCTAGTCACACCCAACCTCAAAATAATAGTTTCCCCCAAATGGAAAACCCTCCAAATATACTAACAAGGTCGCCCAACTATGGCCACACAATCAAGAGTGGATCTCCTCTAGATCTCACTACCAAAACCCCAAATTGACCCCTTCTCTTGATGACACACTATCTGTGTAGAAACCCCAATAGATGTGCGTCCCACCTCAAATACAGCTTGTAGAATGGTACCTATAACAAATATTTCTAGAGTGGGATCTCCCACTGAAATCAATCCCTCTAGCTAGAGTGGATCTCTCACCATTGAAACTAGATCTAAGGTTTTACTCCAAACCCTAAGCCTCCAAAGCTCCTTGAGCTCTCCATAATATCAACTCAAAAACATAACATGCATAATGAGAGGAAATGAGCCCATATCTCTTCTTTATACCCCTCTCACCTTTTTCCTCCTCAAGATACTTTTTAATTCATCTCTAATATTTTCTCTAAAATCACTTTATTAATTTATTTACCTTTTTAACCTCGGAAAGTGATTAATTCTCCTTAACGATTTCTCCTTCCACTGAAAGTCAATTTTCATCATCCCATCTTGTAGATATTTTCTCCCTGGTTCTAACGATATATTACACTAAGGCATTTCTCCAAGAAACAAGTTCCAAATAGTACCTTATTGTAATTAATTAAAATTTGCCCAATAATAACCCTATTTTACAAAAATTGTCGGAATGCAATAGAACCAAGAACAAGTTGTGAGAAAATGATCCTGATTATGATTAATGTTAAATAAAATAGTTGGGCCCATCTCTTACAATAATTAAAGTGACTTATAAGGTTATTTTCTCTATTAATCATAGAGTCACTTTATAACCTTATGTTAAATAACTATGTCACTTTAGGATTTGACTTTAATGAGCTAGTGACATCAATTAATATTCATAGACTCCTCTTTCCCACTGATTATAGCCTATGGGGAGAGTGTATAGGCTAATCCATCATCCTCCCTCTAGTCATTTGGAAAGGGACATTACAGTCCTCCCTTCCAAAGATTCTTTTCCTCAAGCAATCTATGACCAAGGCTCTGCCTAATGTGGCTCTCACCCCATGTAATATCCTCTACGAGCCTTCCTCCTACCATGAAATTGTTCCCCAAGTATCTGACCAATGGTCTCACTTCCTCTATGGTAACCTCTACTAGTATGATATCCACCATAAATGTGCACACACTATTTGTGACTGAATGTCTCCCTAAATGAACTGTACCATGTGCCCACTATCTCTTCCTGGATATCCCCTCATAATATTTTCGCCTCATCAATGGTTGCAACTCACTAAATTTTGTGCTATGCATACCACCGTCCCAACAACATATCCATATTTTGTGTTGAATCATCTTTAAGAGCCTTAGTGGTCAGTTCCCTTATAACTACCCTTTTTCTTCCTACAATCTTGAACTTCATATTCATTTTTGGGTAGTCCCAAGAGATCATCCCTAATGTACTAAGCCATTGAAATCCCATGACAATAACCATGTCCTCTAAATCCATTACAAAAAAATTATCCATCACTATATGGTTACCCATGGACAACTCTAAGTGTTGAACCATCTCTGTGCATGCCAAACTATGTCTACCTATCACCAACAATCTAAAATCTCCAATATAAATCATAGGTAAACCCAACCTCTTGAATAATATTGATTCAATGAAGTTGTGGGTGGCACCACCATCAATCAATATCACGACTTGATGTCCCTATACTCCTCCCATAATCCTGAATGTATGAAAGCCAATAATGCTCAGTAGGGAGGTGATAGTCATCCCCTTAACCTCTCCACAAGGTTTCTCCTCATCACTTCTACACATTGTTCCCCGAGTTTGTCTTTCTCCCCTAACTTCGTCACTATTAGAATGTATGTGACCATCCTCCAAACACCTCTGACTCAAATTCCAAGACTGCTGGAACTGTAAAAAAGACCCTTTTATCTCAATTCCCCCTGAGTCTCTCTATCTATCTACTCTATCCCAAACCTCTCTATCTATAAGTATCTCCTATATGTGTTATTTTGATGTGCGAAAAGTCTAAATGTCATGTGCACTGCGTGCTACGTATCATCCATGAAACACTCCCTCCTCCAAGATCTGTTTGAGCTCCTGTCTATTCTTTGTCGATGTGCGGGAAATATATATGTGACCTACTCTGTGGGAAATACCTAATCTATGCCATGTGCTCTCCTCCAAGATATATCTGAGCTCCTGTCTGATCCTATGGAAGTGGAAATCTCCATTCTCCTTTCCTCATGCCCTGAGCTATAGCTTTGCATTCCTCTGTTGCACCTCATAGGCCCAAGCCTGCACTTGACATGACAATATTCTGCTAATGACATGGATTTGTGGAACTCATCACTCAAATCCTCATACTCTCTCCGATACTTCTCAAAGATATCTCTAGAATCTGTTTCACATATCCGTGGCACATCCAAAAAGTCAACATAGTAGGCCTAAGTGTCATCCTACTGATAGAGTACATGTGTGGCTGTGCCATCTTAAATCTACTGTCACTCACTTTATGGTACATTTCTCCCCACTCCCTGCTCTACAAGGAGATCCATGTTCCATTGATCCACTGGGAGCTCCCTGCTCCACCAAGTATGCATCAGTCCTAGCCTCCAGTGCATCCCTCTGCATATCACCGTACAACTTTGCATGATTCTTCTCACTACCACTCATACTGCAGTTCCCGATATGCCACTATCAAGCATTGTTCCTCTTGGTAACATCCTGTGACTGTCAATAATTCCTACCACTATAGATCCTGTAACCCCAGACATTACTCTATGTCTCTACTATAACAAGGTATCACTTAATCCATGAGTGTCAACTATCTCTAGACACTGAATGGATGTGTCCCCATATGAATTGTCTCCACTATCCGTGAGTGGATGCTAACATGTCTCATTGTGATTCGTTAATGAGCTCTCTAAAGGTGGTGGCTCCTCCAACTCCAATGCATCCATAATCTCTGAGTCTAGACACTCCTCATGCTCACCCATCATCTGAGGCTCCTCCAACTCATGAAGCTCCTCCATCAAACTATCCTTGTCACTTATATCCTCTAGATTTAATTTTGATATGTATGAATGGTCATCCTATGGAATGGGTGGAAGAGATACCTGATTCCACTCCTCTCGAAGTTGCTCCACCTATGACTTTGATTCTTGAAGGGCCCTCAATGTGCTCATCAAGGAACCCTGTGTGCTCGCCAAATCATAGGTAAATATATCCACCTCATCTTATTTATTATTTAAAGCACCATGGTACATCTCACTAATCGCTAGAAGATAATCCCTATCCATAAGGAGATGTTGGTAGTTGGACATCATCATCGCCACTACTTCTCTGAGTATCTGAAAGTCTACAATAGAAAACTCTCCTCCCACACCATCCTATGTCACCATGTCTCTCCAAACATACTCTGCCATCAATGCATGTGTATCATCAAGGTGCCTCATGGTGTCCACGATCATATCCTCTCTGACCTTCAACTTCCCTGCCAAATAATGTGACTCATATGATCCAACATATCTACCTGGCTAAAATATCAACTCACCAGTATTGCTCCTAGGGTCACATGTGTAACCCTCGTCAACATACTCACCAACATCCGTTTCACTACTCTGATCATCACCCATATGCATATTATTTAAGGTGATCCCTTGCTCCAAAGGTGAATCATCCTGAACCTCATCATGTGGTGAAGGTGTTATTTCCTCCTCATGATCTGACCTACTAGCAAATTTTCCATCATATGTGTTGGTGTCTTTAACCTGATTGGAAAATTCTATTGGTTTACTAAGGAATATTGTATGGTCATATTTATTTCACACATCTTCAGCGTGACTGAATGCATGCACCTCCAAAGCATCCACCTCATCATCAACCTTCCTCACCTTGGATTTTTTGTCTTTCTTCCATGATGATAATTGTGGTCCCTTCCACATAGGGTGCTCCAAAACCCCCGTCATGTTTTTATGATATTGAAGAATAAGTGGAAACAAATTTTCTCCAAGTTCTCCTTTCATCATCTTGACTCCCTCTCACTGCTGAATTGAAGTACTATGAGCGCTGGTCACTTAATTGTGGCAATTTGTAATATTTCTGCACACTGAATTCCCCTTGTTGTTTTATCTCTCATTTCTCCTTTACAATCCTTTTAAAGTGTGTATGTTGTTTCCCTTAAAAAATTCACATATGTCTAGTACCATGCTCTGATACCACTATAATATCCCCAACCAAATATGATATAGAAATCAGATCTATGTGGTTGAGAACTTTCATCAAACACTTTGACAATATGATCTAAATCCTTGAGAAATTCAATTCTCTTGTTGCCCCAACTTCCAAGGTATTCCACTAATATGTTTAGGGGGGAAAATAGATGGGTTACCACCTCCCTAGAACCCTCTAAGTGACTTTTTTTATAAATGTTTGCTTGTTGTTTGGAATTTGCTGTAGGTTCTTATTGAAGAGTTTTGTCAAACAATTTGCATGCATTGGTTGTAGCTTGTATTTTAAGCATGTTTTCCTAATTATAATGATTTAGAACAACATATAACACTCACAACATACATACCACATGAATACAAGAAATTATACCAAGTATATAACTTAAGAAATCACAAATACCTCCAAGAATCCTTGTTTATTTATTTATTATATACGATTGTCCATAGAAGTAATTTCCAGATCTGATCCAAGTACCACAACAACCACTTTATTGGCCTATAATTTCTCCAAAATGCAATAAATGGTGACAAAGTTCCTCCTTTACAATCCCCTGATTATGGTTTCCCAAAGGGATGTTATATCATGCAAAAATACATAATTCCCATGCCAAGAAATGCCCCCTCCATGAGACTTATGCCTTGTTGAAATAATACCAATAAATATGACCTCAGATATCCATGAAATTCATGAACCAATGCAGATGAAGGTACGACTGGAATATATTATGAACCTAACCAATAAGAAGTGCAAATTCCGGCTCCACCCAAGAATTCTTCAACCTCCAAGTCGCCCTCCTTAAGCTAGTCATGCCCAACATCAAAATAATAGTTTTTCCTCAATGGAAAACAATTGAAATATACCAACAAGGTAGCCCATCTATGGTCACACAAGAAAGAGTGGATCTCCTTTAGATATCACTCCCAAAACCCCAAATTGACCCCTTCTCTTGATGGCACACTGTCCCTGTAGAAACCCCAATAGATGTGGATCACACCTCAAATACAACCTGTACAATGGTACCTGTAACAAAGATGGATAGAGTGGGATATCCCATTGAAACCAATCCCTCTATCTAGAGTGGATCTCTCACCACTGAAACTAGCTCTAGGGTTTTACTCCAAACACTAAGCCTCCAAATCTTGTTGATCTCTCCACAATCTCAACTCAAAAACATAACATGCATAATGAGAGGAAATGGTCCCCTATCTCTTCTTTATACCTCTCTCACCTTTTTCCTCCTCAAGTGACTTTTTAATTCATCTCTAATATTTTCTCTAAAATCACTTTATTAATTTATTTACCTTTTTAACCTCGAAAAGTGATTAATTCTCCTTAATGACTTCTCCCACCACTGAAAGTCACTTTTCATCATCCCATTCTGTAAATATTTTTTCCTCTGTTTCAAAGAACTATTACACTAAGGTATTTCTCCAAGAAACAAGTTCCAAATAGTACCTTAAGTGTAATTAATTAAAATATTCCCAATAATAACCCCATTTTATGGAAATCATCGGAATGCAACGGAACCAAGAACAAGTTGTGCTTAAATGATCCTAATGATGAATAATGGTAAATAAAATAGTTGGCCCTATTAGCACTCTGTAAATTTGTTCGAATGATGAAAAAAATGACAAAGGTAACCTACAAACCAAGTTTAGAGCTGGGTACTAGCGTGCTCAGCTTAGAGAGGGCTCTCTCATGTCACTTGGCATTTCTTTGACAATCAATGGCTAGTTTTTTTTGTTTTGGTTTTTTTTTTTTATAATTTTTCTAGCAAGGAAGAGGAGGGACACTTAGGGCTATGGAGTCAAACTTCTGAAAATAAATGGAAGCACTGTCTAGTCTGTAGAACTCTCCATAGTATAAAGGATAAATGAGGTGATAAATATGAGTTATAATTTGTAAATTTGTAGAGTGTAGGAAGAAAAGAAAACTTATAACTGCATCAGAGCATTAAATAAATGAATTCTGAATTAGTTAGGAAGAACTTAACATAGTTTAAATTACTTCAACTGAGAGCAGCACAAAATGAATTATGGGACTTTGAATATCCAATTTAAACAGAAGACAGTGAAAATGAAATAAAAAATAAAGGAAATAAATACAAAGAGAGGAGACAAAAATCAGATCACCACCATTAGAATCTTTTCATGGAAACTTCAATACTTCTTCATGTGTATTCAGTTTAGCTTCATAAAATTATAATTCAAGTTTGAAGTAGCTAAAATCGTGCCCTTGCACTTCTGCCAACACTTAATACATTTGGAACTCATAATATTTATACAAGTTGAGTTCCTTCGGTTTGAAACCAATTACAATGACTACAAATGAAATGTTTTAGTTTCTGAAACTGATTATAATAATTGCAAATGATAGTTTTGGAATTGGAACCGATTATAATGATTAACAAGAAAACGTTTGATGATATGGTTTCTAACTCCTCTGATGCTTCAGTTCCTTTCTTTTCCACTTGTTTTGTTTTGGTCTTCCACCTAATCTACCATCTTCAGTGAGGCCTAGACATCATCTACTGGACCCTGGAAAACTACACTTTGTCTTACCCAACCATACTATCTCCTTCCATTGCAAGTCAAAAGGGATATCATAGTCTATCATTTCCTTGATTAGGATCTCCAGGTCAATGCAGGAAGCGTATGTCATGACTGGGAGTCCAAGTTTGACTACTTTGAATTGATTCAGAATTTCAAAGTCTGTCATAAGATGCTAAACTAATGTGGCTCCTTTCAGAGTTTCTTCTAGGGTTTTGAACTTGGAGTGATCCAATATGCACTAAGTGAGGAGAGCATTGTATTCTTCCTAATCATACAATTTTTCCTTTCCATCCCAAAATGGTGGGAGGCCTTTGATAAAAAACTCTTCAAACAAATCCTTAAACTCTTGCACACTTTGCTCCATCTATGTTGCCTTGGTTTGAATTGATTTCAACAGGTTATGTATAGAAATAACCCTCCTGGCCCAAATGATCATTGTAGTTCTGTCTTTAACTCCAATAGTCAAAAGTTATGCAATAGGAATGGAGTTGAGTATATTTATGGCGTTTTGTGCCCATTCTAATGGATGTTTTGCTAAAGGCTCATTCACAACAGTGCACCTGCTTTTGGCTGTTATGGCCATGTTGTCTTTATCATTGATCAAATTCAAATACACTATGAACTTGGTAGATTCAATAGCTATAGAGTCCTAAATGATATGTTTTTTCTCTTGCAACAAGCCTTTTCCCTTTAATATCATCTTCAAATTATCTATGCTTTCCTGCAAGGCTCCATTCTTCTTTTGAAATTGATCCATTCTTTCATCCTTTTCTTGCATCTCTTACTTCAATTTATCTATGCTCCCCTTTATCCCTTTGATTTCTCCTTCTTTTAGGATAACTTGTGACATATCATGGACAAGTCCTTCAATATTTGTCCCAACTTCTTCAATTCTATTTAGAAATTCTGTTTTCCCTTGTGACCAATTCACCTTTTCTTGTTCTAGCTGCAATTCCCTAGCCTTGTAGTCCAATGCCTCTTGACGAGGTGTTTCATTTTCTTGTTCTAGAGAAACCAATTCCGTTGTTTGTGGATTCTCTGTGGTATACATCTTCAATTTCTTATTTAAGCTTTGAATTAATTTGTCTTTTTCATCCAATGAGGATTTCATCCCTTGGGGACCTTCAGATTCCAACATCTTGACCCGAGTCTGTCAAGCTCTGCTAGATGCTTTTTCTTTCCTTAGCTGCCCTTCCAATTTCATTGCATAAGATGACAGCTTTGAATTCTTCAAGCTTAAACTCAGGTAATCATAATACAACATATCACTGGATTTCTTATGGAATTTGACCTTGTCTGGAGCACTGATGTTGTCATACCTTATCTTGATCTCAGATAATTTGTACTCATCTTCAACTGTAATGTTAAAGATCCTCTTTTCAATGTCCCTTACTATGAACATAGAATATTTGTGCTGAGAAATATTTTCCACTTCAGGGACTAAATCCCTCATCTCACCCAGAGCTAGGTTTCCCTTCTCAGCATAATGTTTTGCCAAATCTTCTTTAGATTGATAAGTTTCCCTAGATGTCTTATCAAAGATGTGTTTCTTGCTGCTAAAGGTTCTTGAGCTTCCTTCACTCTGGAGTCTTCTTTCCTTTTCAACCTCTACAGTGCTGGTGCCACTTTACACCATATCTATATTAACTTGTTCTCTCGACTCTTCCTCCTCCAAATCTACTATCTGTGGAGACTATGAAATATTTATCTTCTTAGGAGCAATCTACTTATCATTGGTTCCCATGGCCTTTGAATTGCTTCTCTTGCTATAAACACTCGTCTTAGGAACTTTGACTATCAGTTTATGAGGAGTTTGATGTGTTTGACTTTGTTGCAAGGTTGCCTCTACTTGCTGTGTTTGATTTGGTTGCAATATAGCTTCCATATCAACACAAACTTCTAGGTTTGTCATCTTATCAAAACCCTCAACATGTTCATGCTCATAAGGGGCATGTTTTTTCATCAATATTCTCTTGGATATGATATGGTGTGGATCATATCTTCTTCTCTGTAGCTGTGCAAAACCAAAATCTTTGAGCTTGGATTGAATTTGAGATAAGCATGATCTATTTTTGGCAATGAAGGGGCCGATGATAAAAGGGAATTTGAGGTTGGAGGCTTTGCACAATTTCAGGAAATGCTATGTCTTAGATATAATTCTTTGCCTAATGAATTCAAGGGAAAAGACCCCCGGGGTTAGAAAAATAGGCAATATATAGGGGGATTCTTGACAACCATAGACCCAGATTACCGTTGAGTGCACGAATAATACCCAATCCCCCACTATGTTCTCTGTATTTGGCTGTAGATAGCTCCTCATCTCATCCAAAAATATAGGTAGGCTGGTGTTGAATATCAAACTGTAAAATCTGGACATGACTTTATTGATAAAGATGAGCAATGCAATACTTTTACATTTAGTTGATATAAATGTTGCTTCAAGAAATTCTCTCTTACTTGTTTCCAGGAAAATCTTCAACAAATAGGTGTAATATCTAAAATGCCTTAGAGAGATAAAATTCACTAGTTGTTTATGGCTATTATCATCTATGAATTGATCAAAACTGATGCAGACTAATAGACTAGACTCTAACTTGAAAAATAGCAATAGGAAACCGAGCATGACTTCAACCACATGTTTGTCATTATCTAGACTTAAGACCTGACTCAAAAGGGAACAGACCCATTGGACTTCAATGACCATTATACTCACATTCATTGGCAAAGACAAACTCTCTGAAAGATGTTCTGGTTTGACAATTGTCTGTAAGAAAAAAACTCAGACTTCTGATGGACATTCTCTATATACCCTAATTAGATTTTCTTCATTGAAAGGTTCAAACACTGCGGAGAAATACTCTGTCATACTGAGGGAATCTTGAATTGATACTCTCTACCCTACACATGACCTCATACACTTGTTTATTTATGACGACTATTTCTTCATGTGAATACTATTCGACGCACCAACCTATAAATTCAGGGAAGGGGAAAGCAATTTCGACAACATAAGGGACTATGGTGGCCTGTACTTCTTCAAGGAATAGTATACACCTTCCTGCATTATTGGACAGGTTTCTTATGGACACAGATATGGGTGAAATGGTGATTTTGATGTCAAAGACGCATGAATCTCGATTAATTAGGGCTTCTTCGTTCACCACAAGATATTGTTCTGTTACTAAAGTTATGATAGGATCCATGACTGCAATGAAAAATACCTGGAAATGAGCGGAAATGGTGTGTAATTGGTGTACTGTTGATCTGCAGTTGAATGAGGGTGGTGGCGCCAAGTTTCAAACGGTCTAGTTGTTCTAAATAATAATAAACTAAATAACAAATTTCCTTTTATACTTTCCAAATTTTGGGGGCATGAAGAAGTGGTTTGGGGAAACCCATTTTCACCCTGAAATGAACCTGGTGGCTCCACATCTCCCCAAACCAAAACCACAGTTTAGATTTCAGCCCGCTTTATGAAATTATCCTCCATGCAATTTCTCTCCTCGAAATGATGATTGACCATCGATCTTGCAATTTCACGATCTACGCTGTATCGGGTGCCATCCTCTTAGCGTTCCTGCTAGCTTTAGCTATTTCCTGCCATATTTATCCCCTTCTCTAGTTTGTCGGGCTTCCAAACTGGTTTAGCACCTTGCTAGATCTTGAAATTGCAATTTTACATAAAACATTTATGGTGACTAACATTGGATCCAACTGGGGATGATATCCTCCCAACAAGGTAGCAAATAACGATAGACCAAGTGCCTTCCCATTGGGCTTTATTCTACTCATGCAACTAAACTGATCAACATATTATTCACAAAAATTCATTCACATAACTCCAATTATACTCAGCATAACTTAGGGCCTTCACTTCGGGCTTCAATTTATTCTGGTTTGATTTCTATTACTTCAACTGAAAAAAAAAAATGGCTATGTACAATGAATGGAAAGGGTGAAAATTCCTTTAATCGAGATAATGCTTGAGAAACCTGCCATCCACAGGTCCTCCACCAATGAGATCTCCATTATGTTCGTGTAGCAGATAGGCATTATTTCCATGGTATGCCACAATTTTGAAAGGTCCCAGCCATAGATGGTCAAATTTCCCATGCTTTCCTTTGTCTTCATTCCTGGCATCCCATCTCAACACCAAATATCCCACTTTGAAATAATCTTCCTTAGTATGCCTATCAAAATTCTTTTTAATCCTATCTTGGTGTAATTGAGAGTTGTTGAAGGATTTCTCTCTTGTTTTTTGGACATTTATTAGTTCATTTTGTCCTCCTTTGAGTGGCATCTAGTTCAACATCTTTCTCTTGTAGCAATGCCATCACTGGTAATCCTAATGAAGTAGGAAACAATTCTTCTGTTCCATACACAATCTGGAAGGGTGATGTGGCAATAGACCTTTTAGTAGTGATCCTGTCAGCCCATAGTGCATGAATGAGATATTTGTGCCAAGCCTTTTTGTTATCTTGCAACAACTTCTTGATAATTCTGGTCAAACTCTTATTGTATGACTTAGCCAACCCATGACCTTGAGGGTAATAAGCTATGGAATGACCAAGAGTTATATTGTAATCACAAATTTCTTTTCCCATCTTTTTGGAGTTAAATGATCTTGCATTGTCTGTAATGATTTTGATTGGACAACCAAACCTAGACAAAATATTGTTCTCCAAAAACTGAATGATAATAGTATATGTGGCTTGCCTGGTGGGAACTGCTTCAATCCACTTGGTGAAGTAATCTGTGGCTGTCAGTATCCACTTGTACCGAGCTGAGGACTGTGGATGAATTTATCCTATGAAATCAAGGCCCCATTGTCTAAAAGGTTCTTCAACAGAGATAGGATTCAAGGGAAAAGGATGCAATTTTTTGTTCCCATTAAAAAATGGCATTCATGATAGCTTGAAACATCTTTGTAAACTTCAAAAAAAATGCTAGGCTAATAGAAAACCTCCCTTAGTATCTTGTGCGCAGTATTTTTCGAATAATGGTTCCCTCCACAATCACCTTTATGAAACTCTCTAATGTTCTTTCTACTTCTCCTTCCAAAAAACAACTCAATAAGATCCCTCCTAGATCCTTCCAATACATAGATTGATTTAAAATACAAAACTTTGCTTCTTTTAGATTAAAAAACCTGGCCTTGGTTTTTCTTAATTCAGGAGTAGCCTACAAGTTTCTCAACACATAAATAATGTCAACATAGCATGGGGTGTCAAGGAATTTTTTGGATACCTGAGGGATCTTTCCTTCTTCTAAATCTGTTGACAAATCAACAATGAAATTAATTCCCAAGAGCTCACAATTTGTCTGTGCCATCATATTTGCAAGTCCCTACCCCTTGATCAACTTGGTAGGTTTTATCTCAAGGTCATACTCCAGCAACACATCTATCCACTTTTCCCTTTTTCCCTCAGGATCAAGCTGAGTTAAAATGTCCTTCACAAAACTGTTGGGCACATAAGCAATGGTATGAGAATGAAAGATATAAACTCTAAACTCCTTTGGGGCCTTGACCAATGCATATTCCTGCTTTTCCATGATATCATACTTCAATGGGGAATCCCTCAATGTCCTTCTATAGTATGCTATAGGTCTCTCAAAATTCTATTCATCTTTTTGTAATAAAACACCAACAATGGTGTGCTCCGAGGAAAAAGAAAACAATATAAAGACTTTTGCAAAATTGGGAATGGCCAACACTGGGGCCTTAGTCAATGCTACTTTAATATCTTCAAAGGATTTTCTGTATTCAGGGGTCGAATTTATCTCACTTCCTTTCTTGATCATGTTAGTGATATTCTTTATGATTTCATCCAGGTTAGGGATGAATCTTCTCAGAAAATTTACTTTCCCCAGGAAAGATTGCACTTCTTTTTTGCTTCTGGGTGTGCCAATTTTTAGGATTCCTTCAACTCTGCTAGGATCTGTCTTTATTCCCTTCTTTGAAATAATGTGACCAAGCAACTTCCCCTCTTCCATGCAAAAATTAGACTTCTTGGGGTTCAATGAAATGCCAAACTTCCTACATTTTTGAAAATATCTTCTTAGATGTTTAAGATGCTCTTCATCATAAACTGAATATACAGTGATATCATCTAGGTAAATAACAATAAATTTATCTTTCTCATCAATGAAGGCTATATCCATAGCTCTTTGGAAAGTTGATTTTGCATTCATGAGCCCAAAAGACATTTTGGCATACATGAAGGTGCCCCAAGGTGCTGTAAAGGTTGTCTTTTCTTGATCATCAGGGTGTACCATGATTTGATTGTACCCAGAGAAACCATCCAACATTGATATCTTTTGATAACCAACCACTTTATGTAGAATGTGATCCATCTTAGGCAATGGGTAATTGTCCCTGAGAGATACCCTGTTTAGATTTCTAAAGTCTACACATAATCTGATCTCTCCACTCTTCTTTCTAAAAGGTGCCAGATTTTCCACCCACTTAGAAAATCTCAGAGATACTATGATCTTGGTTTCAAACAACTTTTTAATCTATTTTTCAATTAATGGAAACAACAAAGGGTTAATTCTTCTTAATTTATGTTTGAAAGGTTTATGATCATCTTTGATTGGAATCACATGCTGAATCACCTTGGTATCATAAACTTTCACATCTTCATAAATTTAGGCAAAACATCAAGAAATTCTTTCATTAAATTGATATACCTTTGCTTGACCTCTAGGCTAAGTGTCTTGGACAACTTGATAATCTTGGTATCTTCCTGAGTCCCATTGTTGCAATCTTCAACATCTCCCTCATTTGTAGTAATTTAGGACTCCTGGCCACATCATTGTTGTCAAAGAGTTTTTCTAATGGGATCAGGCCCTTGGGAATGATGTTATTTTTTAGCTTCATTATATCCTTACCAACAATATGATTCTTGAAATAGCCATCATTTTCAAACATAGATGCATCTTCTTCTTCACCACAATATTCCTCATCAATATTCAAATTTGCAAATTCACCATCCATCTTAAGGAATATTTTTGTTTTCTTATCATCTTCAAAAACCTACCAGTACTTAATGTTATCAGGCACTGTTGGTCTGTGCTTGACCTCAATCTCATATCCCTTTTTAAGAAAAAATGGAATTTTTAAAATTGAGGCTGAAGTGTCTAGAGAATCAACAATCTGATTTTGGCCTCTTGGAATTGTTGAGAGACTATATTCTAAAAATTCTTCAGGAAGGTCAAACACTATATTCCTATATTATCTTAACATGGGGTGCTTTTCTTGATATATTCCCTTCACCTGATTTATGATCAACTAAGAATCTCCATGAAAAACTATCCTCCTAGCACCCATTTCTTTCAAAGTCTTCAATCCCAATACTAATGCCTCATATTGAGCCATATTATTTGTGCACTCAAAAGAAAGATTATAAGAACAAATTTTTGTGGCCAGTTTGGGGGGTTAATCCACCCACCAACTCCTTCTCCTTCTCTGCTGACAGCTCCATCAAAGCTTATGTTCCACATATAATTTTCTGTACTGTCTTGCTGTTCTAAAATTTTCTCAACTTGTTGATCATATTTGTATTTGACATTCATATTAGTCTCGGACACCTTCTCTTCAAAACTCGAATCATTAAAGAAAATAGATAAACCAATCTTAGTTTCCACAAAATAAATGGGATGGTTGTTTGGATGGGATTTGTTATTGACCATGTATTTGAGCAATACTTCCCTGTACAACCTGCTATCTTGACCAAAAACAAGGATAATGGCATATGGCATATCCATTTGCAGAGTCCCTTCCAACTTTGTAGCCCATGATCTAGATAAAAGCATGCCAAATTTGGGAGGGATATCAACAACCACTACATCGATGACCATATTTTTTATTGGAATTTGAGACAAATATACCCCTAGATCTTTGATTAGGCCCAAGCATTTCACCTTCCTTGAATCAAAGGAGAAAATATATTTTTAAGGCCTTGTAATGTCCAGGCCCAATTGGTCCATGACCACCTTGGGAATCAAATAATGGGATGCTCCCGAATCCAACATAGCATTATGCAGAGTCATATCATGAATCTTCAGAATAACATAGAAAGGAGGGACCTCATCAACATCACTACTCTCCTCTACATGTGGGCCAAACAAGATGGAAATATGATCATATTGTATATTCAAAGTATTAGAAGTTTCCTCCATCTTGAGAATCTTAATGAACTGATTTTTGTATTCACTATTCTTTATCAGCTCATTGAAGGGAACATAAATTTTAATTTTGTCCATCTCACTTTCAAAGTTAAAGGAAGAAGAGGTTTTCTCTACCTCTTTGATGACTGTATCCTTTCTTGATTCATGTACTTTCTTTGGAGGTTCTTCCTTTTGCTTTCCTTTCTCCACAACATCCTTTGCAACATAGTCCTTCTTAGGCTGACTTGAAGAAGGTATACTATTTTGAGCTTCTTTGGAGGGATTTCCTTTTGGAGTATTTGCAGACACATTTTTGTTTCAAAGATTATATTGTTTCTGGAATTGCATGATGGCATTCTACAACCCTATTTGGTAATATTATTTTTCCACTGGCAACCTTTCATCATTCTCCTGCATGAATATTTCATTTGCATCCATGAACTGGTCATGTTCTTCTTTAGTTAAAAATACTTCATCACCATCACAACAATGCACATTGTCTTCAAAATTTTCATCAAAATTCTCATTTACATAATTATTTTGAAAAGGTGTTATTTGCTCATTAGCCTAGTTCCTTTGATCTCTTTGTCTGATTTGTGGAACTCCTAGTCTCCTCTAAATCCTGGGTGGAACATCAACCTGCTCTCTGGTGTTAGGATTATTATCTAAAGACATCCTTTCCATGAGTTTCTCCATGATCTTCATCATCAACTCAAACCTCTCTTCTGATGAATGTGAGGTTTGTTGGCAAATTCAGTGGACAGAATGCAGTGAATGCTTGTCATTGATGACAATAGTGAGGATAGCAGAATAAGAAATTTGAATGTAAAGCTCAGGAGGAACAACATGGAAGAAGATGCCCACAAAAGCTCGAGATACAGAAGTTTGCTGAGAAGAAGGAAGATGGTGA
>JZKD02S1673249.1:342927-376083 GCA_000966675.3 Picea glauca
AATAAGAAATAACAAAAAAAAAACAAAAAAAAACAACATATAACAAGAAATAACAAAAAAAACATGTAACAAAACCAAAATAGAGAGACAAAAGCTCTGTTTGAAGATATTCACGCTCACTCACTGTTTTTGAAGATATTTGCGCGCTCTCACTCGAGACTGCAACAAGGAGACAAACACCCACCATCGAGGAGGCCCTGTTCATCCATAGCATGAATGATTATTGCAACAAGGAGACATGACCACCATCGTTCCCACACAAGCCCACCATTGAGGAGGTCCTATTTGGCCATAGAGCGAGCGATTACTGCAACAAGGAGACAGGTCACCCATCATCATTCCCATACGTGCCCACCATCAAGGAGGCCGTATTTGGCCTTAGCACAAGTGATTACTGGTGAGAACCTCTATGAGAACACGAGCCCACCAACAATGCTAACCAAATCGGTGAGAACCTCTTCATTTTAATTTTTCTAGGGTAATTTTATATGTCAAAATGGTTTTTTTATGCGTGAGTGATTCTTTGGACACGATTTTGGGGTTCTAATATAGGATGCAAGCTTTGATTTAGGGCCCATGGAAATTCCAACTGCAAGGGTAGTCATGTCTCCTCCTTCGTCCATGCCATCTTTTTTAACACCCTGTTTCCCCCAGTATGTAAATATAACTATATTGGTCAGGAACTATGGAAAACTTGAAGGTGTGAATGTTTGTTTTGGTGGACCTTTGTATAAAAGGTCGATAAATGTAAATTATGTTATGAATATGTGTTACATGAATGCTAAGAGGGGGATGTGCTAAAAGAGACAATGATGGCTAATGAGAGGTGGTGGAAGGGACCTGGAATGGTTGCGTTAACTTCCACCGAGCTAGTACCATACTGGTTTTTCCTTGTTCAAAGACCAAAGAGACTCTCTGACCCTAGAATGAATTTCCCGTCAGATTGGTAGGTAGGGAGGCTCCTCAAGAGTTAATGAGGGGATGGGGGTGAACCACCCATCCGTAAAAATCTCTCAGACTTGACCACAGACGGGGAAATTCATGCCACATGCAATCTTCTAGAGAAAAAGGCTAGAGAGAAAATGTGGTAAAGGGTAGAGAGAGTGCGTGCAACATGGATCATGAAAGAGAACTAGATAAACTTTGGAAACATAGGGAGTTCTCAACATAAGAGACAGAGAGTAGCCTTCATATTGGATTATTTTTCTGTATTAGGAGAAGGAGTGTAACCTTCGTCCTTGACTTCTGTTGAGCTAGAAGTAAGAGATTGAATCTCAGAGCATTGTGGTGTAGCTCGGGGGTGGCTAGTGGTAAATCTATTTGGAGTCACTAAGCCTACAGTTGGGTGGAAACGAGCACCCCTCTCAGTAGTTGCATCACACCTGGTGGATATGATAAGTGTTTTATGCCTTATATTTTGAATTGAATATCATGAATACACACCCATGTTTATATGCCCATAATGATTAATGTGTGGAATGATTGCCTCGTGTTTTAGACTGGAAATAATGGATGCATGTATATACTTACATGCCATAGTTGGTTTCTATACAAATGATTAATTCTAGGGCATGCGTGCACTCCACCGAGAATCATCTTGTTTGCTTGATTCTTGTAATATTCTAGGAAGGCTCCTCGAGAGAACTCTTCCCTGGGAATTACCCCATAAACCTTGGAACTGTACCGAACCTTTACCCAGAGACTCGACTAAGATCAAGTAAAATTTCCCAAGAACCATCTGAAGGTTCATGCGATCCGGTTCTGGAAACCTTATGTAAGAAATAGTAGCTCTCTAAGGTCTCGGAGTCGTGGGAGTTTGAATCTCTGAGAGGTTGAATTTTGTGATTCAAGCTCAGAAAGGATAGCGAGTCCAATTATCAAAAGGGAGTATTCTGTCATTTAGTTTATGAATGGTTGGGATCCTTTCGAAAATACCCCATATCTATCAGGACCAATGGATCTAGAGGAGGAGTGCAGGCATTAATGCCTCGACCCCTTCAGCCTTCGCAAGTAGCGATGGCGTCTAGGACTATAGATCCAAGTATGTGTCAGAGTTCTATTGACCATCGATCTTAACCTTGGCATAGGAAGGAGAATAGACTCGACAATGTCCTGAAAATCCCGAAGAAATTGGAATCTTCCACCGACAGAGGACACATGGTGGTCGGGTAGCATTTCTCTAACTCGCGACATGGAGTGGTCAAACAGTAGGACCACACAAACTCACAATTCAAAAAATCATGACATGATTGTGGTCATTGATCTAGGAGTGATCTAGGCCATCGATTTAAGAGCGAACGAGTTTTCTCATTTTGGCAACTGGGAGACCAAAGGGAAAGACCCCTCGGTTTAGTAAGTCGCAGAATCCTGGTATATGAAACCCCAACGTGCTCTATGGATTGGCCCTAGGTCATAGGACAGGGTCATGTGGTAGAAGGAGGAGGTAGGTGTTGGTAGTTGGCTAAGGGTCTAACTTAGGGATCGACGTTTCGGGACCCGAGAGTTCGAGGAAATGATAAGTCGAGGGATGCAAAGTCCCGACAAGATCGAAGACTCAGCTCCTAGTCATGCTGAGCAGTCACATGGGCAGAGGGTTTAGATAGGTGTTACGGGAATCGATATTTTGGGAATGGAGAGTCAGATCTGGCTCACGTTCATTATCCCAATACGTGAAATTATAATACAATCACAATTGTTGATCGAGGGGATAACACAGAACCATAGATCCAATTTCTTGGGAGGGAACCAGAGGTCGAGAGTTCGAGAGTGAGATTCTATGTGGCTTCGCATCCTGAAAGTACCAAAATGCGAAGCATCTCTCATAAGCACATGATCATACCTTGTGGTCGTATGGGGAAGGCTCATGTCTTATGTGGGTTTGAACAGTTAGGGTTCAATGAGGTTTACGGATTTGTTAGCAGGACCCCAGTAGGGAGTCAAAGAGCTGATTTGGCTCGAAAATGAGAATAATAAAATTTTTATTTTTATTCATGCCCATCGTGGGGGTGTTACAAATTGGTATCAGAGTATGGTTACAACACTTGGCCTACTTGGGCTCATGAATGAGTTGCGTAGAAACTCCATTTGAAGTAATCTTAAAAAGAGTAACCCTCTATCTTAACCCCCTTTAGCAAAAGTCGAAGTTAAGAATGAAATTCCTATTATGTGTATGAATTTAGGAAATATGAATTATGTGTTGGTTGTGAATGAATATAGTGTTCACTAACAATAAGTGTTTTTGTCTTCACACAAGCGGACAATCAAACGCAAGAAACTACAAACGTATAGAATGGTGACATGCCACGAAGTGGGGGATGGCTCCCACAATAGAGACCAAGAGTTTGACGAAAGGAGGGTGGTATATACCTCTACAGATCTAGCTAAGACTATGAGGAGCCTCATGGTCGAACTACAGATCTGTAAGGCTAATAACGAGAGGTTGATAAAAGAGAAAGAGAAGAAAATGGAAATTAATGCAGTCTTTCTGTAGAGTTTATCCGACATACAAAGACAATTGTAGCATGGACCTGACACTAGTCACGCAGACCAATGACAGAAAAAGAGGAGTAAAAGTCCACCTAAGATATGAAAATGTGGACAAGCGTTGGATGATTCTAGAGATAAGGGACAAGCGTCAGACGATTCCTCTGGAAAGGAAACTAGTGACTTGGAGGGATCTTCTAGTAGCAGAACTAGTCCACATTCTCAAAGGAAATGAAAGAAATGAAAGCATTCCAAAAATTATAACCTCTAAGAATTCAAGAAGGCCAAACCACCCTCTTTCAATGGTGAGATAAAGAGGGGAGAGGAAGCAGAGGCCTGGCTGCTTGGACTAAAGAAGTATTTCAGAGTCCATGACTTCTCAAAAAACTTGAAGGCCTGAGTATCCACTTTCAACCTGAATGGGAAAGCTTCCATTTGGTGGGAGGACCTTAATAATGTGAAAGGGAATCATGAATAAGACCTATCTTGGGAACGGTTTGAAAAATACTTCTGGAAGAAGTATTTGTCGGAAAAATATTTCGACAAAAAGACTAAAGAGTTTTATGAACTCAAGTCGGGGAAACTCACCATAGAGGAATATGTCAGCAGATTCCTTGAGTTGCTGAGGTACATACCCTATATAAAAGAAGAAAAAGAAAAGGTGCAACGATTCATCAGTGGACTACCTAAGGAATATCAAAAAAAGATTGAGTTTGACAAGTCAAAGACCCTAGAAGACACTGTCTGAAAGGCAAGATATTATTATTAATAGATTGGGCATTGGACAACACCTCACGAAGGATGGAAGTAGAAGAATAGTTTGGAATTCTATAAAAAGGGGTTTAAATCCACAAGATTTAAAAACTATAAGAAGGACTCAAGGATGGGCTTCCTGACCCAAAGTGTACACCAACAGATTTTCCCCTCCCAAAGCGGAAATAAACCTTTTGGACCTACCCCAGGAAATATTCATAACCCAAAGAAAGAACCCTTGAAATTTTGGGGTTGTGGAGAAGAAAATCTACTGAGGGACTGCCCACATCGACAACAGAACAATCAGAGAATTTACAACATCCAAGAAGCTATCACCATCAATGGCATGGCTAGGAGTATGCCGCAAATTTATGCATCCATGAATAATAAACAAGATTACCACCAAACTTCAATGGTGGAGATGGAAGGTATGATCACCAACCATATAGTTTCTATTCTAATTGACCCTGGTTCAAATTTGAGTTATATAGCCCCTCATGGCATTGATAAGTGTAAATTACAAACACATAAACATGCCAAGCCATGGTTGGTATAGTTAGCCACTGGCACCAAAAGAAAGGTAGCGAAGGTTATACCAGCTTTCCAATTCACTATGGGTGAATTCCCCACCCAAGCAACCCTTAACATACTACCCCTAGGATCGTATGACCTATTGATTGATATGGACTGGTTAGCCACATACAAAGCCAGATTGGATTGTTACCATAAAACCTTAGAATGTGTAAGTGAAGAAGGAAGCAGGATAACCCTTCAAGGGATCCAAAAACATATCTCGGTGAGACGAATATCAACCCTTCAAATGAGAAAGTATTGCAGAAAGGGATGTCCACTATATGCGATACAGGTGTTGGAATCAACTGAAGATGAAAAACCAAGCCTCGAAGACCACCCCACACTAAGATAATATAGAGATGTATTTCCCAAAGAGGTATTGGGTCTACCTCTGAGAAGGGACATTGACTTCTTGATAGAACTTGCACCAGGAGCAGTGCCAGTGTCTAGGAAACCCTGCAGGATGAGCACACCCGAGCTAGTTGAGCTTAAACTACAACTAAAATAATTGATGAACAAAGGCTATATCTGGCCCAACGTGTCCCCATGGGGAGCACCAGTCCTTTTTGTGAAGAAGAAAGATGGTACCCTCTGACTATGCATAGACTATAGACAACTCAATAAGGTAACCATAAAGAACAAGTACCCCTTACCCTGGATTTATGACTTGTTTTATCAATTGGGAGGTGATTCCATCTTCTGAAATATTGATTGGAGATGTGGATACCATCAATTCCTAATCAAGGGTGAAGACATCCACAAAAATACCTTCAGGATGAGATATGGTCACTACAAGTTTGTGGTAGTACCATTTAGATTAACCAATGCCCCTGCCACTTTTATGTGCTTGATGAACAATGTGCTCAACAAATTCCTAGACAAATTTGTATTGGTTTTTATTGATGATATACTAATCTACTCAAAGAATAGGGAGGAACATGAGGAACACCTTAGACTTGTACTTCAAGTGCTAAGAGAACATCAGCTCTATGCCAAATTTAGCAAGTGTGACTTTTTCCATAAGAAAATACATTACTTGGGCCATGTCATATATGAAGAAGGGGTAGTAGTAGACCCTGATAAGATCATGCCTATCATTGAATGGCCTACCCCAAAGGACGTTTCATACATCAGATCCTTTATGGGCTTAGCAGGATACTATAGGAGCTTTATAAAAGGATTCTCCAAGATTTGTTGTCCAATCACTTCCCTCCAAAAGAAAGGAGTTAAATTCCTTTGGACCCCAAAATGTGAAGAAAGGTTTTAGTCCCTAAAAAACCTATTGACCCATGCACCCATGATGAAGATCGCCGATCATGAAACTGACTTCCTCGTGTGCACAGATGCCTGCAAGGAAGGGATCAGAGGAGTCCTTATGCAAGAAGGAAGCGTAGTCTGCTATGAATGCCGAAAATTGAATGAGAACAAAGTCAACTATGTGACCCATGATCTAGAGCTGGACACCAAGTGCATTCCTTTAAAATGTGGAGGAATTACCTCTTGGGTAGGAAATTTGTACTTATGACATACCACTATGGATTGTGACACCTGTTTGACCAACCAAAACTCAATTCTAGACAAGCTAGGTGGATGGCCCTTCTTACCGAGTTTGATTTCGAAATCAAACATATCAAGGGAAAGGAAAATAAGGTGGTTGATGCCCTTAGGAGAAGTATGAAAACAATTTTCCTGACAGCGGTGAGCACCTGCAAGACCAATGTCAAGGAAAGAGTCAGGAATGCACAAGAAACCAACACATTCTTCTAGACCATGACCTCGTACCTGGAGAAAGAACCCGTAGGGATAAAGTATGAAGGCTACTAGATGATAGATGGAGGTCTGCTAACTTATAGAAACAAATTGTATATTATAGATTGTGACGACTTGAAGAGGTTCATAATGGATAAAATACATAAAATACTATATACTGGTCACCCGGGATACTGGAAGATGATCACGGCCACCAGGAAACACATCTGTTGGCCTGGATTAAAGAAAGACATAGCTGAGTATTTAGCCAAATGCATAGAATTCCAACAGGTTAAAATATAATACCGACACCCAGCAGGATTATTACAACCTCTACCAATTCCAGAATGGAAATGGGAGACCATATCCATGGATATCATCACTGGATTACCAACATTGGCCAGGCAGAATGACACCATCATGGTGGTGTTGGATAAACTGAGCAAGTTTGCTCATTTTATCCCCATCAAATTGACTTGCAAGGAAATAGACATCACCAACATATTCATGAAGGAGATATTCAGACTACATGGTATGCCTAAAGAGATTGTGTCTGACAGAGACACAAAATTTACTTCCAACTTTTGGAAATCCTTGATGGTTGGTCTGGAGACCAAATAAATATTTAGCACATCCTATCATCCTCAAACTGATGGATAGATGGAAAGAGTGAACCAAATATTAGAAGACATTCTAAGGATTCATGTAATGCATCAACCTAAAAAGTGGGAAGATTACCTGCCACTGGTGGAATTTTCATACAACAATGGCTACAAGGAATCCTTGAAGATGAGTCCTTTCGAAGTCCTCTACGGTAGGTCGTGAAACACTCCAGTCAGTTGGAGTAATCGCGTAAATAGAATCACTATTGGACCCGACATGTTGAAAGAAATGGAACAACAAGTGATTCAGATAAAACAAAATCTAAAGGTCACTCAGAACAGGCATAAAAGTTACGCCGAGAGAAAGAGAAATCCAAGAGAATTCAAGACGAGAGACCACGTATATCTCAAAGTTAGGCCCAGGAAGAGTTCCTTGAGGATGGGAGCTTGTGCCAAGTTGGCACCTTGGTATTGTGGACCCTTTGAAGTTATAGATAGAGTGGGACCTATAGCCTATAGGCTAGCACTTCCTCCCACAGTAAATGCACATAATTTTTTCCATGTTTCATTGTTGAAGAAATATGTACATGATTCTAATCATATAATTGACTGGTCTGTGATCTAGGTGGAACCCGAGGGAGAATTCCTACCATAACCTCTATGCATACTAGACAAAAAGGAAACCCCACTTAGGAACCAAACCATTGCACAGGTCAAGGTGTAGTGGAAACATTTTGGCCCCGATGAGGCTACATGGGAAATGGAAGATGCCATGAAATAGACATATCCAATTTTTTTTACTTCTATACATACACATCATATTGATAGATAGAACATCGAGGACAATGTTCCTTTAAGGGGGAGGGAATTGTAGCACGCTATTTCCCTTAGTCTATAAATATAACTATATTGGCCAGGAACTATGGAAAACTTGAAGGTGTGAACATTTGTTTTGATGGACCTTTGTATAAAAGGTCAATAAATGTAAATTATGTTATGAATATGTGTTACATGACTGCTGAGAGGGGGATGTTCTAAAAGAGACCATGATGTCTAATGAATGGTGGTGGAAGGGACCTGGAATTATTTTGTTAACTTCCACCGAGCTAGTACCATACTGGTTTTTACTTGCTCAAAGACCAAAGCAACTCTCTGACCCTGGAATGAATTTCCCGTCAAATTGGTAGGTGGGGAGGCTCCTCAAGAGTTAATGAGGGGATGGGGGTGAACCACCCATCCGTAAAAATCTCTAAGACCTGACCACAGATTGGGAAATTTGTGCCACACACAATATTGTAGAGAAAAAGGAAAGAGAGGAAATGTGGTAAAGGGTAGAGAGAGCATGTGCGACAGGGATTGCGGAAGAGAACTGGAGAAACTCTAGAAACACAGGGAGTTATGAACATAGGAGAAGGAGAGTAACCTTCATCCTGGATTATTTTTCTGTATCAAGAGAAGGAGAGTAACCTTCATCCTGGATTATTTTTCTATATCAGGAGAAGGAGAGTAACCTTCGTCCTTGACTTCCATTGAGCTGTAAGTAGGAGATTGAATCTTAGAGCATCGTGTTCTAGCTCAGGGGTGGCTCGTGGTAAATCTGTTTGGAGTCACTGAGCCTACGGTTGGGTGGAAATGAGAACCCCTCTCAATAGTTGCATCACGCCTGGTGGATATGATAAGTGTCTTATGCCTTGTATTTTGAATTGAATATCATGAATACACGCTCATGTTTATATGACCATAATGATTTCTGTGTGGAATGATTGCTTGGTGTTTTAGACTGGAAATAATGGATGCATGTGTATACTTACATGCCATAGTTGGTTTCTGTACAAATTCTTAAGTTTGGGGCATGAGTTCACTCCACTGAGAATCGTCTTGTTTTCTTGATTCTCGTAATATTCTAGGAAGGCTCCTCGAGAGCAATCTTCCCCGAGAATTACCCCATAAACCTTGGAACTGTATCGAAAATTTACCCAGAGACTCGACTAAGATCAGGGACAATTTCCCAAGAACCATCTAAAGGTTCATGCGATCCAGTTCTGGAAACCTTATGCAAGAAATAGTAGCTCTCCAAGGTCTCAGAGTCGTGGGAGTTTGAAGCTATGAGAGGTTGAATTTCATGATTCAAGCGTAGAAAGGATAGAGAGTCCAATTATCGAAAGGGAGTATTCTATCATTTAGTAGATGAATGGTCGATATCCTTTCAGAAATACCCCATATCTTTCAAGACCAATGGATCTAGATAAGGAGCGCAGGCGTTAATTCTTCGACCCCTTCATCCTTCGCAAGTAGCGATGGGGTCCGGGACCGTAGATCCAAGGATCTGTCAAAGTTCTATTGACCGTCAATCTTAACCTTGGCATAGGCAGGAGAATGGACTCAACAATGTCCTGAAAGTCTCGAATAAATCAGAACCATCCACTGACAGAGAACACGTGGAGGTCAGGTAACATTTCGCTGACTAGCAACTTGGAGTGGTCAAAGGGTAGGACCGCACAAAATCACAATTCAAAAAATCGTGATGTGATCGTGGTTGTTGATCCAGGAGTGATCTGGGTTGTTGGTTTTAGCGGGAAAGAGTTTTGACATTTCGACGACTGAGAGACCAAAGGGAAAGACTCCTTAGTTTTGTAAGTCATGAAATATCAGTATACAAAACCCCACCCTTCTCTTTGGATTGTCCCTAGGTCATAGGACAGGGTCATGTGGTAGAAGGAGGATGTAGGTGCTAGAAGTTGGCTAAGGGTCTAACTCAGGGATTGACATTTCGGGACCCGAGAGTTTGAGGAAATGAGAAGTCGAGGGACGCAAAGTCCTGACAAGCTCAAAGACTCAGCCCCTAGTCATGCTGAGCGGTCACATGGGTGGAGGGTTTAGATAGGTGTTACGAAAACTGGGATTTTAGGGAATGGAGAGTCAAAGCTGTCTCACATTCACTATCCCAATACATGAAATTGTGATATGATCATAGTTGTTTATCGAGGGGATAACACAGAACCATAGATCCAATTTCTTGGGAGGGAACCAGAGGTCTGGAGTTTAGGAGTGAGAGTCTAGGTGGCTTCACATCCTAAAAGTCATGAAATTCAAAGCATATCTCATAAGCACATGATCATACCTTGTGGTCATATGGGGAAGGCTCATGTCTTATGTGGGTTTGCGCAGTCAAGGTTCAATGAGGTCTATGGATTTGTTAGTAGGACCCTGGTACGGAGTCGAAGAGATGATTTGGCTCGAAAACGAGAATAATAAAAATTTTATTTTTATTCAGACCCATCGTGGGGGTGTCACATATTTCCTATATAAATGAGCCACGTTTTCTTGCAAAATAGTTGGAGTAACTATGTCCAGAAGCTTGAGACTCTGAAAAACAAAAGTCCTATCCAGAACTTCATTTTTCCATTGTTGACATTGTCTTTAGTTTTGTTACTAGTTTACCAAGTAACTCAAATAAAAAGATATGTTCTCGACACTTGAATTAAATTCTAGACTCCTTTCTTATTCCTATAGCATCACTATGTGAAGAATGATCAATTCCATATACAAACCGTAATGATTTTAATGTTTCATGTAGAATTGCTAGGTACTAAAGTATTGTATCATCTAATGTCCGAATACGTGCCTTTGCTTCAAAACTCCCTGTGAAACTTATACACCTCTCAATAACTACTTCAAGTAAGGCAGTCACTTGTGGAATAAATTCTTTCATCCTCCTTACTGTCTCACTAAGCTAAACTCCTTAAACACCCACACAACGAGGAACAACTCCTTACAAGTTTAGAGAAACAATCTCAGCCAAAATAATTACATCTTCCAATTCACCATACCTCTATTTATAACTCTCATATGGTGAATAAAAAACCCTTAAAGTATTTTCCAAAACTGTTATATCAACAACTGCAAACAAGCGATTAATATTTCTAGCAACAGCTCCAGTCATATTATGCAATTCAATTAATGTCTCAAGATTTTTAGTCTTAACTCCAATACTTCTTAAGGTCTCTCCAGGTGATAAATGCGATAATACTCCTATCTAAGTCCTTATTCCAATAGAGTCTTCCCCAAGTTTACCATCAATATGAGAAACAAATCTCTCATATATGATTGACATTGTCTCAATCAACAAATTTGGTACTAGCAATTTATACTCCTTTAGAAATGCAGTCATGCACCATTTCTATTCTTGCTCCATCTCTATGTCTACCACCTCGACCTCTTCTTATTTCACCATAGCCACCTCTTCTTATATAGTCACCAATGCCTCTTCACTTTATGTGCATTCTCAAGTGCCTTTCGCCCTTTGATGAGAACACCTTGTGTGGAACCTACTCTAGTACCCACCATGACTGCAGTGGGTGTTGCAAGGCCCAAAGCACAAGGACAAGCTATAACGATGACATATATGCCAAACTGAAGAGCAAGCTCAAACTCATCCATGGAAGAAGGGATCTAAGACTTGGGGTATGAACCAATATTTCCTGCTACAAACCATGCTAGCCAGGTAGTAAAGGAGATCACAATATCCTACAAAACAATGAACAAAGGTAATTGTGCTTAGTTTCAAAAGTATAATTCCACATGAGCTAGGTTCAGCCAAACTGCCAAAGGCTCATTTTTTACTTAACTATGGAAGAGTAAGAACTTTGAAATATAAGGAAAGATGACTCATCTATGGAAGAAATAAATAAAGAAAATAAGGAAATGTACTTTTAATTTCCTGTGTGTACGAAAGAACTAAAACAAGTGTGTTGATGTAAGCAAGTGCATTTGCATATGCACCAAAACTTATAGATAGTTTCAGTTCACATATTTTGATAGAACATACATGTGGGGGTTTGACGCCTCATTCTTGTTTATCAGGGCTTCTCAAGTCTCTTCCACCCCATTCCTTGAACATGGGTGTATCATTTCTTATGTACTTAGTTAAGTCACAGTTGGGATGTACCTCAAATTTTAACACCCATATATATATGTATATGATACTGATTATGTCATATTAATATATTTTGGACATGGTTTCTTGTACGATGTTGTATTAGAGACTTCTTCATTGTCTCACTATTTATATCATGATTTATCTCAACGAGTATGGGTATGCCTACCTTGTCCCATTGAGATCATGTAGCTCACCACCATGTGACCCTTTTTTTGACAAGTAATTTTCTGTGGCCTCTTCGATGGTTGTGTGTCACAAACCCGGTGCGGCAAAATAAATTTTTGGCCTTTTTCTTATTTTCTTAGAGGGACATAGTTCCCTGAATCCCTATGAGGCATGATACAGGCCCTGCCATCCCCTTAGCCGCACTCATATGATCTATGGTTATGGCCACAGGCCAAACAACTAGGCGCCCTTTCACATTTCGTGACTTAGCGATATAAGCGAGCCGAGTCTTTCGACTCTACAAACCCCTAGATTCCGAAATGCCAAACCCCAAAAGGGTTGGCGAGTGATAAGCTCCCCGCTTGGGTCTTGTCCACACGACCATGTTCCGCGAACACGCGCTGAATCGACAAAGCACTTTACCGGCTTTTCGCAATTTGGGGAATTGCGATGCGATGTCTCCTCCTCTCCCTTTCAAATCCTCGAAATTCTATAATCTCTCAAGTTCCCCTCCAAAGGGACATCAACGGTTATAAGCCTCCCCTGATATGACGGTTTTGGACGTATCAGGATTTCATAAATCGGGAGTTCGAAATGCAAGAGAGCAAGTCTTTCAAATCTTCAAACCCCGAAACTCGATACTTGAGTCCTTGTATGAGGTCCAATGACTCTCGACGTTTTGGATCCAACGATTCAGATCTTTTCAGAGTTTCGTGAACCGGGTGTTCACGATGCAACGAATCCAAAACTCTTTGTCACTCCAATCCCCAAATCCCGATATGGGGATTCATGTAGGAGATCAACAATTCTCGAGGATTTGGATCCAATGGTCCACAGGATTTCAGAGCTTTCCTTGAAATATGAATGCTCACCACGCGTCTCCTCAGATGGATGATATAGATCCTTTCGGGACTCCTCCTTTATGCCATAGAGCGCATAGGGGTTTCGGGTATCGAGATTTTGTGACTTGGGAAGACAAGGGTTCTTGCCCTTAGGTTTCATGGGTGCCGAAACGCCGAAATACCGATCGATAGCCACATGTCCCTCCATTGGATGGCTGCAACCTTTAACCATGATCAATCGTTATGATATCCTCAGGATGATCAATGGTCACGATCAAATCCCAACTTTATCTAACTTATTCACACTTAAACCAATTCGGGGTTTCGTTTACTGGGATTTCATTATATGTGAGGACAAGGCACTTGCCTCTAGATGTCCCGCGTGCCGAAACACCGACACATTAATTCTAGTTTCTCTATACTCATTTCGGGGTTTCTTACTTTGGGGTTTCGCGACTCGCGATGACTAGGGTTCTTGCCCTTTGATTCCCTGGGTGCCGAAACACCGAAACACTTACTGATTACCACAAGTCCTTATGAATGAATGGTTCAGGTATTCTCATGGACCTTTGGATCTACGGTCTGACTTCTTCGCTACTCATGAAGATAAACGAAGGATATTGAGGCACTTAACACCCTTATTTCTTCCTCCAATATAATGGTCGTGACTGACCGTAGATATTTCGACAGAATCTCATCCATCAATTGATACTTATCCATGTGCTGTCATTTCACGATTTCACAAGTCGGGGTTTCAGGACTTGCGAGTACAAGAGAACTCACCCTTGGGTATTCCGGGCATCGAAATGACGAAATGTTGAGGTCTACGAGGACCATTCTCCCTCGTACAAGGTTTTGAGATTTAACCTCTAATATCCTTCTTCGAGTCCTCAGGTGATTTACACCAGGTTTTGAAGACTAGACTGGGAGGTCTTCTTGAAGGTAAGGGAGTGGTCTCAAAAGGGTGCCTTCGGGAGGAAATCTATCTAAGGCACCAGGTAGGACAAACACAGGAACAATCTCCCGAGAGCAGACTTGAAAATCTGTATTAGTTCATCATATATATATATAAACATAAGCCATACGTGGTATTTCCAATAAAAACATGCAACGATCATTTTTGATTAAAACACCACACGGACAGTCTTATACTCAAACCATTCATAAACTACACAGACTATGAGCATACATGTCAGCAAATAAATTTCAAGATGCAAGATGATCATAAATGCCAGAATACACATTTCAAGATGAAAGATGTAAAACACTTATCATAAAAAACACCAGATGTGATTGCAACTACTGAGAGGGGTGCTTGTTTCCACCCAATCATAGGCTCAACGACTCCCAACAAATTTACCACTAGCCACCCCTGAGCTGAGACCACAATGCTGTGAGACTGAGTCTCTGTTCGCCAGTGACCGAGAATGAATATTACTCTCCTTCTTCTCTGCTATCACTCACTCTGTATTTTTTTTCTAGAGTTCTTTTCCTTCTCCTCCCCTCGTGTCTGCCCCTTGATCACACATTCATCCTGCCTTTTCTCCTTTCGGCGAGGTTGCGTGTGGCACGATCTTCCTCGCGGTGGTCAGTTCTGAGGAGTCTACAGATGGGTGGTTTACCCCCATCCATCATTACTCATGAAGATCCCTTTAACTACCAACCTGGTGAGTCATTTAATTTGGGGCCAACGAGCCGCTTTTGGTTCTCCGGTCCAGTGAAGTCCAAATACGGTATTGGTTTCAGTGGAAGTTAACACCACCATTCCAGGTGCCTTCCACCGCCTTTATTTAGCCATCGTGGTCTCTTTTTTAGCACATCCCTCCTCTCAGTAGTCGTACAATATATATATATATTATAATATCATTCAAATTCATCGACCTTTTTCACAAGGTCCATTCACATCACACATCACACATTCACATTTCTAAGTTTGTCACCATACTTGGCCAATATAGTTATTTTTACAGACTGGGGGAAACAGGGTGTTACAATTCCCTCCCCCTTAAAGGAACATCATCCTCTATGTTCTATCAATCAAGTTGACATGCATGTACAGGTGTAAACAAAATCAGATATGCCCGTTTCATGTAGTCCTCCATTTCCCATGTAGCCTCATCTGGGCCAAAATGTTTCCACTGCACCTTGACCTGTGCAATGGTTCAGTTTCAGAGTGGGGTTTCCTTTCTATCCAGTATGCATTGAGGTTCTGGTAGAAATTCTTCCTCTGATTCCACCTGGATCACAGACCAATCAATTATATGGTTAGCATCATGTACATATTTCTACAATAATGAGATATGGAAAACATTATGTTCTTTGACTGTGGGAGGAAGTGCTAGCCTATAGGCTACAGGTACCACTCTATCTAGAACCTCAAAGGGTCCACAATACTGAGGTGCCAACTTGGCACAAGCTCCCATTTTCAGGGAAATTTTCCTGGGCCTAACTCTGAGATATACATGATCTCCCACTTTGAACTCTCTTGGAGTTCTCTTTTGGTCGACATAACTTTTTTGTCGATTCTGAGTGACCTTCAAGTTTTGTTTTATCTGAGTCACTTGCTGTTCCATTTCTTTCAACATGTCGGGTCTAAAATAAATCCTGTTTATGGGATTAATCTAGCTAACGTGAGTGTTACATGGTCTACCATATAGGACTTCGAAGGGACTCATCTTTACGGATGCTTGGTAGCTGTTGTTGTAGGTGAATTCTACCAGTGGCAGGTAGTCTTCCCACTTCCTGGGTTGATACATTACATGCATTCTTAGCATGTCTTCAAGTATTTGGTTCACTCTTTCTATTTGTCCGTCGGTTTGAGGGTGATAAGCGGTACTAAACAAAAATTTGGTTTCTAAGCCAGCCATCAGTGATTTCCAAAAGTTAGAAGTAAATTTCGTGTCCCTGTCAGACACGATTTCTTTCGGCATACCATGCTTCCTGAATATCTCCTGCATGAATACCTGCGCGGTATCGATTGCTTTGCAAGTGGATTTGATAGGGATGAAACGGGCAGAATTGCTCAATTTATCCACCACTACCATAATGGAATCATTCTATTTGGTCGATATTGGTAATCTGGTGATGAAGTCCATGGAGATGGTTTCCCACTTTCATTCTGGGATTGGTAGAGGTTGTAATAATCCTGCTGGGTGTCTGTTTTTTGCTTTAACTTGTTGGCACTCTATGCATTTGGCCAAGTACTCAACTATGTCTTTCTTCATTCTAGGCCAATAGAATTGTCTCCTAGTGGTCGTGATCATCTTCTGGTATCTTGGATGACCAAAATAGGGTCATTTATTTAGTTCATCCAGTATGAACCTCTTCAATTCGTCACAATCTGGAATATAAAATCTTCTTCTGTAAGTGAGAAGATCTCCTTCGGTCATCTGGTAGCCTTCATATTTTTCTCCGGCGAGTTATTGCTGTAGGTACATGGTCACGGTCTGGACAAAGGGATCTGTTTCTTGTGCATTTTTTATTCTTTCCTTGACATCTGTCTCGCAGGTGCTCACCGCTACCAGGTGAATTGTTTTCATACGTATGCTAAGGGCATCGACCACCCTATTTTCCTTTCCTTTAATGTGTTTGATTTCAAAATCAAACTCGCTAAGGAGGGCCATCCACCTAGCTTGCCTAGCATTGAGCTTTGGTTGATCAAACATGTATCGCAATCCACAATGATTTTTCATAAGTACAAACATTCTTCCAAGGAGGTAATGCCTCCACATTTTTAAGGCATGCACTATGGCAGCCAGTTCTAGATCATGGGTCACATAGTTGACTTCATGCTCGTTCAATTTTCAAGATTCATAGAAGATCACACTTCCTTCCTGCATAAGGAATCCTCCGAGCCCTTCCTTACATGCATCTGTGCACACGAGGAAGTTAGCTTCTGGATTGGTGATCTTTAGCATGGGTGCATGGGTCAGTAGATGTTTCAGGGTTTGAAATCTTTCTTCACATTTATGTGTCCACAGGAATTTTGTCCCCTTCTTTTGGAGGGCAAAAATTGGACAACCAATCTTGGAGAATCCTTTTATAAATCTCCTATAGTATCCTGCTAATCCCATAAAGGATCTGATGTTTGAAACATCCTTTGGGGTAGGCCATTCCATGATAGACCTGATTTTGTCAGGGTCTACTGCTACTCCTTCTTTGGAGAGAACATGGCCTAAGTAATGTATTTGCTTTTGGAAGAATTCACATTTGCTGAATTTGGCATAGAGATAATGTTTTCTTAGCACTTGCAACACAAGTCTAAGATGCTCTTCATGCTCTTTTTTGTTCTTGGAGTAAATTAATATATCGTGAACAAAAACAAGCACAAATTTGTGTAGGAATTTGCTAAGTACATTGTTCATCAAGCACATAAAAGTGGTAGGGGAATTGGTCAACCCAAATGGAACCACCACAAACTCATAGTGACCATACCTCGTTCGGAAGGTAGTTTTATGGATGTCTTCACCCTTGATTCAGACTTGATGGTATCCCGACCTCAAATCAATCTTTGAGAAAATAGAAGCACCTCCCAATTGATCAAACAGGTCATCGATCCTGGGCAAGGGGTACTTGTTCTTTATGGTTACCTTATTGAGTTGCCTATAATCTATACAAAACCTAAGGGTACCATCCTTCTTTTTCATGAACAGGAATGGTGCTCCCCATGGAGACATGCTGGGTCGAATATAGCCCTTATCCATCATTTCTTTTAGTTGCAACTTGAGTTCAACTAAATCAGGTGTGCTCATCTGGTAGGGTGTCCTAGACACCGACACCGCTCCTAGTGCAAGTTCTATCGAGAAGTCTATGTCCCTTCTTGGAGGTAGACCCGGTACCTCTTCCGAAAATACATTTCTATATTCTCTCAGGATAGGGTGATTGTCAGGGCTTGGTTTTTCACCTTCGATTGTTTTCAACACCTGTATTGCATATAGGGGACATCCCTTTCGGCAATACTTTCTCATTTGCAGAGCTGATATTTGTCTCACCGAGATAGGTTTTCGGATCCATTGAAGGGTTATCCTCTTTCCTTCCTTACTTACACATTCTAAGTTTTTATGGTAACAGTCCAATCTGGCTTTATGGGAGGCCAGCCAGTCCATACCAATCAATATATCATATGATCCCAGAGGTAATATGTTAAGGGTTGTTTTGGTGGGGAATTTACCCAACATCAATTGGCAGACTGGTATAACCTCTGCTACCCTTCTTTTGGTGCCAGTGGCTAACTATACCAACCATGGCTTGGTATGTTTTTGTGGCTGTAGTTTACACTTATCAAAAACTATAGGGGCTATATAACTCAAATTTGAACCAGAGTCAATTAAAACAGACACTAGATGGTTGGAAATCATACCTTCTATTTCCACTATTGAAGCTTGGTGGCTGGCTTGGTTATTATCCAAGGCTGCATGAATTTGCGGCACACTCCTGGCCACATCATTGATGGTAGTAGTTTCCTGGATGTTATAAATCCTCCAACTATTATGTTGTTGGTGTGGATGGTCTCTCAATATATTTTCTTCCCTGAAACCCCAACATTTCAAAGGTTCTCTCTTTGGGTTATCAGTCTTCACTGATATGGGTCCAAAAGTTTGATTTCCGCTCAAGGAGGGAAAATTCTGCTGGTGCATACTCTGGGCTGGAAAGCTCATTCTTGGGTTCTTCTTATAGTTCTTAAATCCTGGGGCTTTAATTCCCTTTTTTGGAAATCTTGAACTATTCTTCTACTTCCATTCTTCGTGAGGTTCTAGTCGATGCCCAAACTATTCATGACAATAGGTTGCCTTTCAAATAGTGCCTTCTAGAGTCTTTGGCTCATCAAATTCAATTCTATTCCAATAGTCCTTAGGTAGTCCACTGATGAAGCATTGCACCTTTGCCTTTTCCGCCTTGATATAGGGTACATACCTCAACAAATCGAGGAATTTGTTGACATATTCTTCTATAGTGAGTTGTCCCAGTTTGAGTTCATAAAACTCTTTAGTCTTTTCATCAAAATATTTTTTCGACAGATACTTCTTTCAGAAGTATTTCTCAAACCATTCCCAAGATAAGTCCTCTTCGTGAACCCCTTTCACATTCTTAAGGTCTTCCCACCAAATGGAAGCCTTTCCTTTCAAGTTGAAGGTGGCCACTTGGGCCTTCATATTTCCTGAAAAGTCATGGACTTTGAAATACTTCTTTAGTCCAAGCAGCCAGGTCTCTGCTTCCTCTCCCTTCTTTATTTCACCATCGAAGGAGGGTGGTTTGGATTTTCTGAATTCCTCGAACTTACGACCTTTGGAAGGCTTTTGCTTATTTTGTTTCTTTCGAGAATAGGAACTTGTTCTGCTGCTAGAATATCCCTCCGAATCACCAGATTCTTTCTTAGAGGAATCATCCGACGCTCGTCCTTTACCTTTGGGGTGGACCTTTTTCGAGGTGATCCTCTCAGTGTGGCCACTGATATGACCATATTTCTGAGTTTTAGGTTCATGCTACATTTGTCTTTGTAGATCGGATAAACTCTGTAGTAAAACTGTGTTAATTTCTGTTTGCTTTTCTTGTTCTTTCATCATCCTTTCATTGTTAGCCTTACAGCTTTGTAACTTGACCATGAGGCTCCTCACAGTCTCGGCTAGATCTAAAGGGGTCCCTACTGCCCTCCTTTCATCAGACTCTTCGTCTCTATTGTGGGAGCCTTCCCCCACTTCATGGTGAGTCACCATACTATGCGTTGATAATTTCCCGTGGTTGATCTTCCGCTTGGGTGCAAAAGGGAAAAACGCTGATTGTTAGTCAATATTTATATTTATTTATAACCAATACATAATTCATATTTTCACATGTACACACACAATAGGGGTTTTGCATTCTTAACTTCGTCTTTTGATTTGGAAGGTTAAGACAGGGGGTTACTCTTTTTTATTTTTTTATTTTTTGGAGTCTTTCGAGCGGAGCTTCTGCGCAACTCGTTCATGAGCCCAAGCATGACAAGTGTTGTAACCATGCTCTGATACCAATTTGTCACAAACCCACTGTGACATAATAATTTTTTGGCCTTTTTCTTCTTTTCTCTGGGGGACATAGTTCCCCAAATCCCTACGGGGCCTGATACAGACCCTACCATCCCCTTAGCCACACTCATATGATCTGCGGTTATGGCCACAGGCCAAACAACTAGGTGCCCTTTCGCATTTCGTGACTCAGTGATATAAGCGAGCCGAGTCTTTCGACTCTACAAACCCCTATATGCCGAAACACCAAACCCCAAAAGGGATGGCAAGTGATAAGCTCCTCGCTTGGGTCTTGTCCACGCGACCCTGTTCCGTGACCATGTGCTGAATCGACAAAGCACTTCACCGGCTTTTCGCGATTTGGGGAATCACTATGAGATGTCTCCTCCTCTCCCTTTCGAATCCCCGAAATTCTGTAATCTCCAATGTTCCCCTCCAAAGGGAGATCAATGGTTATAAGCCTCCCCTGATCCGACGGTCCTGGCCATATCAGGATTTAAGAAATTGGGAGTTTGAAATGCAAGAGAATCAAATCTTTCGACTCTTCAAACCCCAAAACTTGATACTCGAGTCCTTGTATGAGATCCAACGACTCTCGACGTTTTGGATCCAATGATTCAGATCTTTTTGGAGTTTCGTGAACCGGGTGTTCACGATGTAACGACTCCAAAAATATTTGTCACTCCAATCCCCGAATCCTGATATGGGGATTCGTGTAGGAGATCAATGATTCTCGAGGATTTGGATCCAATGGTCCACGGGATTTCAGAGCTTTCCCTGAACTCTGACCGCTCACCACGCATCTCCTCAAATGGATGATCTAGATCCTTTCAAGACTCCTCCTTTCTACCATACAACACATCGGGGTTTTGGGTACCAGGATTTTGCGACTTGCGAAGACAAGGGTTCTTGCCCTTTGGTTTCCCGTGTGCCAAAACACCGAAATACCGACCGACAGCCACGTGTCCCTCCGTTGGACGACTGTGACCTTTAACCATGATCAACCGTTATGATATCTTCAGGATGATCAACGGTCACGATCAAATCCTGACTTTCTCGAACTTATTCACACTTAAACAAATTCAGGGTTTCGTTTACTGGGATTTCACGATATGTGAGGACAAGGCACTTGCCTCTAGATGTCTCGGGTGCCGAAACACCAAAACATTAATTCTAGTTGCTCTATACTCATTTCGGGGTTTCTTACTTCAGGGTTTCACGACTCGTGATGACCAGGGTTCTTGCCCTTTGATTCCTTGGGTGCCGAAACGCCGAAACGCTTACTGACTGCCACGAGCCCTTATGAATGAACAGTTCAGGTATTCTCACGGACCTTTGGATCTACGGTCTGACTTCTTAGCTACTCACGAAGATAAAATAAGGATATTGAGGCACTTAAAGCCCTCGTTTCTTCCTCCAATCTAATGGTCATGAATGACCACAGATATTCCGATAGAATCTTGTCCGTCAATCGATACTTATCCATGCACTGTCATTTCGAGATTTCACAAGTCGGGGTTTCGGGACTTGTGAGTACAAGGGAACTCGCCCTTGGGTATTCCGAGTACCGAAATGTCGAAATGTTGAGGTCTATGAGGACCGTTCTCCCTCGTACAAGGTTTTGAGACTTAACCTCTAACATCCTTCTTCGGGTCCTCAGGTGATTTACACTAGGTTTTGAAGACCAGATTGGGAGGTCTTCTCGAAGGTAAGGGAGTGGTCTCAAAAGAGTGCCTTCAGGAGGAAATCTATCCAAGGCATTAGGTAGGACAAACACAGGAACAATATCTCGAAAGAAGACTTGAAAATCTGTATTAGTTCAACATCATATATATATATAAACATAATCCATATGTGGTCTTTCCAATAAAATCATGCAACCATCATTTCTGATTAAAACACCACATGGACAGTCTTATACTCAAACCATTCATAAACTGCACAGACTATGAACATACATGTCAACATATAAATTTCAAGATGCAAGATGATCATAAATGTCAGAATATACATTTCAAGATGCAAGACGTAAAACAATTATCATAAATAACACCATATGTGATTGCAACTACTGAGAGGGGTGCTCGTTTCCACCCAACCATAGGCTCAGTGACTCCCAACGGATTTACCACTAGCCACCCCGAGCTGAGACCACGATGCTATGAGACTGAGTCTCTATTCACCAATGACCGAGAACGAAGGTTACTCTCCTTCTTCTCTGCTATCACTCACTCTGTATTTTTTTTCTAGAGTTCTTTTCCTTCTCCTCCTCCCCTCGTGTCTGCCCCTTGATCGCACATTCATCCTTCCTTTTCTCCTTTCGGCGAGGTTGCGTGTGGCACGATCTTCCTAGCAGTGGTCATGTCTGAGGATTCTACGGATGGGCAGTTCACCACCATCCCTCATTACTCATGAGGAGCCCTTTACCTACCAACCTGGTGAGTCATTTAATTTAGGGCCAGCGAGCCTCTTTTGGTTCTTTGGGCCAGTGAAGTCCAAATACGGTATTGGTTTCGGTGGAAGTTAATGCCACCATTCTAGGTGCCTTCCACCACCTTTCTTCATCCATTGTGGTCTCTTTTTCAGCACATCCCTCCTCTCAGTAGTCCTTCAATATATATATTATAATATCATTCACATTCATCGAACTTTTTCACAAGGTCCATTCACATCACACATTCACATTTCTGAGTTTGCCACCATACTTGGCCAGTATAGTTATTTTTACAGAATGGGGGAAATAGGGTGTTACATTGTGCCTCTATTTTTTTCCTGTTGAATTTTTATCTGTGACATGGATATGGATATTTATTTTGTGCCTCTATTTTATTCTAGTAGTACTGCACATATAGTAATCTATCAAGAATTTTTTTCTTTACTTAAAAATTCTTGCTCCTTCCCATAGCTAGTTTTCATTGAAGTTGAAATTCTTGCATTTCATTTTCCTCTTGCATGGTTTAAAGAGTCAAGTCAAAACGCCATCAGTTTCACGACCACTCCTTTAAGTAATAATAGCCTAAAATCAAGCGCCAATTAAAATTTATCTAGCAACTTTTCTAGGGCTCTTCAAACCCATCTTAGCTTAGGTGTAGAGATTTGGAATAGGATTGTGAGAATAAATTTCCAAAGCTTCTAAACAAACATAAAGCCTTAAGTTAGAGAGTGAAATCTAGTTGCTATATCACTGACTTTAGGAAGCCCTTATAACACAAGAGTCAATCACAAGGTCGCATTGGGGCCCTCAGAGTAAGCCAACATGCTTTGTTGGTATTGGTGTCGACTGTCGACTGTCCCCCCTTTGCTTTGGTATAGTAGGTGGTACCATAGAAGCCATAATATTTTAGACTTCCTACACAAGGTGATTACATAGGGAGGATGGTGTTGTACCTAGGATCGACGTTGGCTAGACTCACTTGGACTCCTTGGAGGGTTTCCCACTGCTAGGTGAGGTAACTTGCACCAAGGAATTAATTCATTAAGCAGGTTATCAACGTAACTTTCCCACCCTCCGAAACTCATCCCCTTCGTGCATCAATTTTGCGATGTTCGATTCCATCACCAACTAGTGATTCTTTGTGAGAAGATTTGTTTGGATGCTTGACTCCTAGATTAATTAGAGTGTGTTATTTTTTCTCCTTAGTTGGCCTTAGGATTGAGTTCGTCTCTAATGGCATCAGTTCTGGGTTAATTCATCATTTGATCAATACAAAATATGGATACCATTAAAATAAAAGGTAATAAAGAGGTAACAAATAGCTCATACCTAACTTACGTCTTATAATTCTCCAACACTTCTCTTTACACTTAGTGAAACAAACACCAAGTGGAATGGTTTACACAAGGTCAATGGAGAATGTTATTGGAAAATCCAAAATATTATCATAAACCCACATCTCATGTATTTGTAGATGCACCATAGATTCACAATCTTTCATGAAGAGGTCCGGGAGAAATGCGTCCATGCAAAATTGTCCACATTAGAATTGTCCATGTCCTTGATGGAAATATATAAAATTCCCTTGAAGATATTTTAGTCCTTGTCCTGTTTAAAATTTCCAAGGCATGGTTTCATAAATTGGACCCCTAAATCCAAATGTTGCATTGCTTCTTACTGAGCAAAGCACTAGTTATCGAAATCGATGAAAAAAGCAACTTCTGAGGGGTTGAAACCGAGAGCGAGGGATTCTCTAACTAAAATCCTATGCCAGGAATCCAACAGAGATGACGGTTCCTCAATCTGAGTCTCGGTTTTCATTTTATGCCCAGTTGCAAGTCGCATCCCAAACCATTTCAGGGACTCTTGGCCAATTCCCGCTCATGGCATAAAATACTAACAAAGAAACATTTTTGAGTTCTATAAGATGTTGCAAGCTTGTTTAGGCATGGACTAGGTGACCAAATTATCCATCCACTCCCAAGGCAGGGTTTCGTAAATTGGCCCCTTAATCCAAATGCTACATTGATTCAAATTGAGAAAAACACTAGTTCTCGAAATCAATGATTAAAGAAACTTTTGAGGCATGGCACCTGTGAGTGAGGGGAGATATAGATGAAATCCTATCCCATTTTTCCATCAAAGTCGATGGTTCCTTAATCCAAGTGTCTATATTTGTTATATGCCCAGTTGCAAGTCGCATCCCAAACCATTTCGGTGAGTCTTGGCCAATTGCTACCGAGGGCATAAAATCCTAACGAAGCAACATTTTTGAGTTCCGTGAGATGATGGAAGATTGTTTAGGCATGGAATAGGTGACTATATTTTCCATATTCTCTCGAGGCATGGTTTCATAAATTGGACCCCTAAATCCAAATGTTGCATTGCTTCTTACTAAGCAAAGCATTAATTATCGAAATCTATGAAAAAAACTGCTTCCGAGGGGTTGGAACTGGGAGTGAGGGGTGCTCTAGCTAAAATTCTATGCTAGGAATCCATCGAAGTCGACAATTCCTCAATTTGAGTCTCAGTTTTTTTTTTAATTCCTAGTTTCAAGTCCCATCCCAAACCATTTCAGGGACTCTTGGTAATTCATCCTTAGGGCATAAAATCCTAACAGAGCAACATTTTTGAGCTCCATGGGATTTTGCATGTTTGTTTAGGCATGAACTAGGTGACCACATTGTCCATCCTCTCCTGAGGCATGGTTTCGTAAATTGGACCCCTACATCCAAATGTTTCAATTCTTCTTACTGAGCTAAGCAATATTTATCTAAATCGATGAAAAAAACAACTTCCGAGGGGTTGGAACCGGGAATGAAGGGTGATATAACTAAAATCCTATGCCAGGAATCCAACAAAGATGAAGGTTACTCAATCCGAGTCTCGGTTTTTATTTTATGCCCAGTTGAAAGTCACATCCCAAACCATTTCAGGGACTCTTGGCCAATTCCCGCTCAGGGCATAAAAGACTAACATAGCAACATTTTTGAGTTCTTGATATTTTGCAAGATTGTTTACACATGGAATGGGTGACCAAATTATCCATCCTCTCCCAAGGCATAGTTGCATAAATTGGCCCCTTAATCCAAATGATGCATTGCTTCAAACTGAGAAAAACACTAGTTCTCAAAATCAATGATTAAAGAAACTTCTGAGGCATGGCACCCATGAGTGAGGGGTGCTCTAGATGAAATCCTATCCCAATAATCCATCAAATTCGACAGTTCCTTAATTCGAGTCTTGATATTCATTACATGCCCAGTTGTAAGTTGTATCCCAAACCATTTCGGGGACTCTTGGCCAATTTCTCTCGAGGGCATAAAAACCTAACGGAGCAACCTTTTTGAGTTCCGTGAGATGCTGCAAGATTGTTTAGGCATGGACTAGGTGTCTATATTTTCCATCTGCTCCCGAGGCATGGTTTCATAAATTGGACCCCTATTTCCAAATTTTGCATTGCTTCTTACTGAGCAAAGCACTAATTATCGAAATTGATGAAAAAAACTACTTCTGAGGGGTTGGAACTGGGAGTGAGGGGTGATCTAGCTAAAATTCTATGCTAGGAATCCATAGGAGTCGACAATTCCTCAATCTGAGTCTCAATTTTCATTTTATGCCCAATTGCAAGTTGCATCCCAAACCATTTTGGGGACTCTTGGCCAATTCCCGCTCAGGTCATAAAATACTAACGGAGAAACATTTTTGAGTTCCATGAGATGTTGCAAGATTTTTTAGGCATGGAATAGGTGACCAAATTATCCATCCTCTCTCGAGGCATGGTTTCGTAAATTGTACCCTTAATCCAAATGATGCATTGCTTCAAACTGAGCAAAACACTAGTTCTCGAAATCAATTATTAAAGCAACTTCTGAGGCATGGCACCCATGAGTGAGGGGTTCTCTAGATGAAATCATATCCTAGTAATCCATCGGAGTCTATGGTTCCTTAATCCAAGTCTCGATATTCGTTATATGCCTAGTTGCAAGTTGCATCCCAAACCATTTCAGGGACTCTTGGCCAATTGCTCTCGAGGGCATAAAAACTTAACGGAGCAATATTTTTGAGTTCGGTGAGATGATGAAAGATTGTTTAGGCATGGAATAGGTGACTGTATTTTCCATCTGCTCCCAAGGCATGGTTTCATAAATTGGACCCCTAAATCCAAATGTTGCATTGCTTCTTACTGAGAAAAGCACTAATTATCAAAATCAATGAAAAAGACTACTTTCGAGGGGTTGGAACTGGGAGTGAGGGGCTCTCTAGCTAAAATCCTATTCTAGGAATCCATCGGAGCCGACAATTCGTCCATCTGAGTCTCATTTTTTTTTTATGCCCAGTTGCAAGTTGCATCCCAAACCATTTCGGGGACTCTTGGCAATTCATCCTCAAGGCATAAAATCCTAGCAGAGCATTATTTTTGAGCTCCATGGGATTCTGCATGATTTTTTAGGGATGGCCTAGGTGACCACATTGTCCATCCTCTCATGAGGCATGGTTTCGTAAATTGGACCCCTAAATCCAAATGTTGCATTGTTTCTTACTGAGCAAAGCACTAGTTATTGAAATCGATGAAAAAAACAACTTCCGAGGGGTTGGAACCGAGAGTGAGGGGTGATCTAGATAAAATCCTATGCTAGGAATCCAACAAAGATGACGGTTCCTCAATCCGAGTATCGGTTTTCAGTTTATGCTCAGTTGCAAGTTGCATCCCAAACCATTTTCGAGGACTCTTGGCCAATTCCCGGTCAGGGCATAAAAGATTAACGAAGAAACATTTTTGAGTTCCGTGAGATGTTGCAAGCTTTCTTAGGCATGGACTAGTTGACCAAATTATCCATTCACTTCCGAGGCATGGTTTCATAAATTGGCCCCTTAATCCAAATGTTGCATTGCTTCAAACTGATAAAAACACTAGTTCTCAAAATCAATGATTAAAGCAACTTCTGAGGCATGACAACTGTGAGTGAGGCGTAATTTAGATGAAATACTATTCCAGTAATCCATCGGATTCAATGTTTCCTTAATCCGAGTCTCGATATTCATTATATGCCCAGATGCAAGTCGCATCCCAAACCATTTTAGGGACTCTTGGCCAATTGCTCCCAAGGGCATAAAAACCTAACGGAGAAGCATTTTTGAGTTTCGTGAGATGATGCAAGATTGTTTAGGAATGGAATAGGTGACTATATTTTCCATCTACTTTCGAGGCATGGTTTCATAAATTGGACCCCTAAATACAAATGTTTCATTGCTTCTTACTGAGCAAAGCACTAATTATCGAAATCGATGAAAAAAACTACTTCCGGGGGGTTGCAACTAGGAGTGAGGGGTGCTCTAGATAAAATCCTATGCTATGAATCCATCGAAGTTTAAAATTCCTTAATCCGAGTCTCAGTTTTCATTTTATGCTCAGTTGCAAGTCACATCCCAAACCATTTCGGGGACTCTTGGAAATTCATCCTCAGGGCATAAAATTCTAACATAGTAGCATTTTTGATCTCCATGTTATCATGCATGCTTGTTTAGAAATGGAATAGGTGACCACATTGTCCATCCTCTCCCAAGCATTGTTTCATAAATTTGACCCCTAAATCCAAATGTTGCATTGCTTCTTAATGAGCAAAGCACTAGTTATCAAAATCGATGAAAAAAACAACTTCTGAGGGGTTGGAACCGGGAATGAGGGGTGGTCTAGCTAAAATCCTATGCCAAGAATCCAACAAAGATGATGATTCCTCAATCTGAGTCTCGATTTTCATTTTATGCCCAATTGCAAGTCGCATCCCAAACCATTTCAGGGACTCTTGGCCAATTCCCACTCAGGGCATAAAAGACTATCAGAGAAACATTTTTGAGTTCCGTGAGATGCTAAAAGCTTGTTTAGGCATGGAATAGGTGACCAAATTATCCATCCACTCCTGAGGCATGGTTTCATAAATTGGCCCCTTAATCCAAATGTTGCATTGCTTCAAACTGAGCAAAACACTAGTTCTTGAAATCAATGATTAAAGCAACTTTTGAGGCATGGCACCTGTGAGTGAGTGGTGATATATATGGAATCCTATCCCAGTAATCCATCGAAGTCGACAAATCCTTAATTTGAGTCTCGATATTCATTATATTCCCAATTACAAGTCGCATCAAAAACCATTTCGGGGACTCTTGGCCAATTGCTCCTGAGGGCATAAAAACCTAACGAAGTAGCATTTTTAAGTTTTGTGAGATGCTGCAAGATTGTTGTGGCATGAGATGCGACTAAACATTGAGTTTAACAACCACTACTTCCTACATAAAAATGTGGGTTGAACTATTGTTAACCATCGCCATAACTAACTTATTCTTCATCTTGGATTGAACAAAACTTATATTTGTATAGTTCTACTCTTGGCTTGAACAAAACTAATATTTGTATAGCTCTACTCTTGTCTTGAACAAAACCAATATTTGTATAGCTCTACTCTTGGCTTGCCTTAGACATATTTCCAATTAAAGCACCCAATATTTGCAACACACCAACTGATGGTTGGATTTCTTACTCCATAGAATTGACCTTCATCTTCAATGGATATTTCTTATAATAATTCTAATTTGCACAAATCCAACAAACAACAACCTTAATACTATTTTTTTCTTAGATCCATATGATAAATTTATCGTGTCCTTAATGTTTTCACATTTTTAATATGTCCAAAATCAAGAGGAATATCACATTAAATTAGGTGGTTGACCACTAATATTGATAATTGCACCCTAGTCTAATTGTGCATCCAAAACTAAAGATATAATTTTTTTATTTAAAAATATGAATATGATGATGGACTACTAACTAACAACATGTGCACATGCAACTGAAGGTACAACCAAATAGGTACCCTTCATATGTTTCTTCATCGAGTGAGGAAAGCTTAGGAAAAATAGAGGTCGTAAATGTGACTACATCTAGTAGATATGATAAGCAAATAAGGACCAGAGGTGAAAAAGTCAGAATAAAATTTTGTTGACACATGAAATTTTTTCTTACCAAAGGAGGATCATGCTCTTATGATGATGAGAGCATAGGAGACATAGATGTTCCACTCAGGTATCAGAATATGGTGAAACAATGGGTACCTAAAGAACTACATCCTATAGATGTTGACTTTGTTGTCAACAATAGGACATATCACATTGCACCATATTCCCTGCATGGCTTGGGGATATTTTCCATGGATGGAATAATTGTAAAATACAATATAATAACTGAATTGATGGACTATGTCAGACCGTGTTACAATTATAACTATTGGATGTGGCTGGTCCAGTACATGCGAAGTATGCAGAGATATGAACTTGCCGCAAATTATATACAACTAATAAACAAGGATAAAAATAAGGGATCGACTATCTATATTGATGGAAGGCCTAAAGCTTCTGACAATATCGCAGGGTTTATAAATAGAACATGACCCGGGACAACAAACAAACAACCGAATTGCATATATGAGGGACGTGAAGAGAATCAGGTAGTCTTGCGCGCAATAAAAATGATATCTCCTGGAGAAGAGTTATTAGTGGATTACCATTTGAATCGAATAGAAACATTGACTAATAGTGTGCAGGTTCTTTTGCAACACCTCTTTAAGAAACCTGTACTTATTGCATTATATTTTTTTATTATCTTTAACATTGTTGTAAATATTATCTCTAACATTGTTTTTTTGTTATCATTAAAGATTTTTTAAATATTTGGGGGTTCTAATTATATTATAATGTGGCAGGATGATCGTGGAAAAGGGCTAGTCACAGAACATGTAAATGATTATCAATTTCCACTTTCATTTTACGTTGTTTTTATTATTTTCTTATATAATTTTATTGAAATAACATTGTTTTTGCTGAAATTATATGTAGTCAGCAGGCCATGTGGATCATGATTTCGCCGATGAGGAGGTGTTTTTTTCTTGTGTTGATCCGATGCTCTTATTAAAAAAAAAGATCATTAAAGCTAACAAGGAACTTGTTAGCTTGTTAGATCGTCTAGAACAAAATTCTGACATCAAAGAAAAGATCAATCTCCTTATGTCACAACTTAACACATATAAGGTAATAACCATAATTTAACGTGTTTTTTTTTAATGCACTCATATGTTCAATTATGATACTTTCTTCTTTAACTTTTACATTATCTCTCGAAAAAACATTTTTTTTTTATTATAAAGAAATATTTGGAGCCTGTTCAGCCTGATGTTGGTAGTAGTGGTGCTACAGAGACGCTACAGAGTCCTGATGCATGAAGTCATACAACTGCTAGAGCACTATTTACTTCTCCATCTTCCACACCTCATTTAGATAGGAGCCATGACATGCACTGACATGCATCCACACCTCGATCAAAGTCTATAGATGGTGGCAGAGATGAGGATCATAGTGATGTGGTTGAGATGGTTGCATTTCTTGGAGCTAGACGTGTGACAAGCATGGGGACCCTTCCGTGCACAGTTTTGGTCGACGATTATGGACTTCCATTAAAACAATCAAGCCTCCCAGGTAGTTTTAATTCATATTTTAATCATTTAATGTTGTCCTCATACATAAATCATCTAGATTATTAATTTTAAATTAATGATCATATCTTTTTGTGTGTAGGAAACAACCTTTTTTATAGGCACGTAGAGAGAAAGACCTTGTCTATTTTTGGGGAAACCTTACGCATGAGGTGGAATTTCCAGAATTCCAACCTCAAAAAGGAACTTATGGATTATCTTGAAGGCCTATTTGGTGTAGACACATTCAATAAAAAATGATCACATCTGCAGAGGGTGAATATTTAAAATATATGTGGGATGTTTATAGATGAAGATTGGCAAGAAATCCTAGGTATGAGCGTCCTCCCTTAATTCCAGAGAGGGAGTGGAAGGATATCATTGATGATGCAAAAGAGAAGATTTTGAAAAAATCAGGAGAACAGATAACTGGTACACCAAGGTAAATTACAATTATTTGAATTCAATATTAGCTTTATTTTTCTTTAGATCTAAATAAAAGTGTGGTTATATATAACATACTTGAAATTTTTTATGATAGGTTGCCTAACACTTCAAAGGAAACCAAAGAAAGTATTTCCAAACATGGACAACACAAGCTAGCCCAGGGCGGCTACTCGAGGTTACAGTCACGAATCATAAGTACCCAAACATCTTAAGAATATTAAAAGACCATACACTGATGCAATGCAAGGCGATGACTTTAGAACTAAAACCATAGAGGAAGACCTCCAACTTGGTTACAAGTAGGTTATAAAGCTGTGGTTGATCATAGGAAAAGCATGGGGCAGACCCCAAGATCTAATTTGTGGGATAAGGTAAATAAAAATCAGTCCACATTAACCTTTCGTTACTTATAAAATACGTAAATGTTTGATATCATCCATAATTTAATGTCTTATTTTGTTTTAATCAGGGGAGAAGCACTATCAACGAAACCATTAGTACTGAAAAATAGAGTGTTAACTAGAAGATCATGGTTCTCCCCAACAACCCTATCCCAGTGAGGTGCAACCCCAAAATGTTCTTGTGACTAAGGCCCATGATGGTAACATGTCTATATATTAATCATATACTTAATCATTTTGTACTTATAAATTTTTATGTTTCAATGGTAGAGAATGTCATAGATGACCCTCCTTGATCTAAATATCAGGTGAACAGGCCGACAACCATTCCAACAATGCTAACTAGAGGACCAGGTAAATAATTACACTGCAGAGTTTTTTTTTAATATTAATGAACTAATTCAATGATATTTAAAAATTGGCCATATAAATTTAATATTTTTTATTTTTTTTAGGTGATGGCCCCTCATAGCAGCATCCATGCCGTGGGTACGAGACCAGATGTACTCAGTGTGAAAGGACTGGAAAAACATCAACTGCTGAAGAGCACCTAGTAAACGAAGACATGGACATGGATGATTTGCTTAAGAACTAGAAATCACAAAAGAAGACTAAAATAAATTCATGATGTCATGTAATAATTTTATAAAACAGTTAGATGTACATTATATAGCTGAACATGTAATGATGCATATAATGCATTGACATTATGCGTACTTTTTCATCTGATAATATACACAAGGCTATTTCTATGGCTTGTATATATCTGTGAATGTAATTTTGTTATACACTTAATGATAATTTCATCTTCTCTTAATGATGAAACTTCCAAAATCTTGTGACATGATATATGCAACTTTGAATGTCTTGTGACATGTTTCATTGTGTCTCACATGACAAAGAGCATTACCATTCTTTTCATTGTGTCATGGACATGGTGTTGCTACTCAACATTGCATCAAAGCCTACTTATGAATTCCTCTATGATATGTACAATGATGTTGAACCTTCCACAAATCATTGCGAGCAAAAAAATAAGCCAAGGACAAGAACCCAAGGATTTCAATGTTAAGGTCTTGTGATTCCACAATGTAAGGTAGCTAGAGAGGTAGTGGGGGGGCCCAGAGGGCCCATAGTGATAATAGTGGAGGTTATTCAATGTAAGGTGGACTAGGTCCACTATATTATTAAATAAGGCCCATTATGGTAGTTAGATATAATAAATGGGTAATTAGATATAAT
>JZKD02S1673249.1:379622-406473 GCA_000966675.3 Picea glauca
TATATTGCATTATTTATTTTATATGTAACCTTGTAGGTTAGAAATATTTAAGCAATTTTAAACTATAGTGAACTCCATATCATCCAACCATTTTAAACATAGCATGCATAACACATAATTTTTTAATATAGTTATGCGATATTGATAGTTACTAATATGGTAATATTAATATTAATATTGCAACCTAAAATAATTTTTTTATTTTTTATTTAAATAAATATTTTTCGTCTCACTTTCTACGACAATAATATACGTGCGACGAATTCGCTATATAAAAAAATGTTGTCGTCTCAAGTGCGATGACAACAAAAATTGCTGCGACACATTTGCTATATAAACAAAAAAATGTCGTCGTTCCTGCGACACATTTGCTATATTAACAAAAAATTGTTGTCGTCTCAAGTGCGACGACAATAAAAATTGTTGCGATGCATTTTTTATATAAACCAAAAAATGTTGTCGTTCCTGCGATGAAATCGCTATATAAAACAAAAAATGTTGTCATCGCAAGTGCGACAACAATAAAATTGTTGTAACGCATTTGCTATATAAACAAAAAAAAATTGTCGTTCCTGCGACACATTCACTGTATAAACAAAAAAAAAATGTACTCGCAAGTGAGACGACAACAAAAGTTGTTGCGATGCATTTTCTATATAAACAAATAAATGTTGTCGTTCCTGCGATGAATTCGCTATATAAAACAAAAAATGTTGTCGTCGCAAGTGAGACGACAATAAAAATTGTTGCGAAAAATTCACTATATAAACAAATAAAATTGTCATCCCAATGGTCATCGCAATTGAGATAATTTGTTGGTTTCACTTATTTTTCCTATATTGTCGTATTGGCGATGGTATTTATTTTTTTGTCACAATTGTGAGAAGTTCCCGAGGGTCATCGCGCTTGTGACGTTAATTCAATTTCATTGAAAATGACACATGCCATAAAACGAAGATTCAAATATTCAAGATTCATTGCAATATCAACAACATAATGTCACAATAGTGTCGAAATAGCCCTCGCAAAATTACCCAAATTTGCTAGTGACTCAGAGTAATGTCACAAGCAGTTTAGTACTAAATCAGTCTAGAAACCAAGGAAAATCAATGGAAGATGAAATGAGGTTACCTATTTTTAGAGGATATGGATATGAGGATCCTGACCAACACTGGTTCTTATGCGAAGATGTATGGAGCATTAAGCAAGTCACCAACAAAGTTGTTAAGAGAGCTCTGTTTAGTACTACCTTGAGGCACCATGCACTGAGATGCTATATGAATTTTGTTATAGGATCTATACAGTCTAAACCACTGAATGACATTAAAAATGCATTGAGTGTGGAGTTCAATAAGCCTAAGTTGGAGTCAAAATGGATTACGAAGTTGAAAGGAATCAAGAAGAAGGTGATTGAACCTATTTGATAGTTTGATCAAAGGTTTAAGACCTTGACATGCCATTTAAGTTTTCAAATTCCAGACGAACAACATAAGGAATGGTTCATCATTTCCCTCTTGCCACACATTAGATTTCCTCTGATGCAACAGAAGGTTGCTTCATAGGCAGAGGCATTAGAGATTTCCATGAAACTAGAAGCATCCCCTGTAGGAGAATACAATCTAGGTATGCGTCATATTTTGAATCAATTAACTAGTTTATCTTTACAGGTTGAAGACATGAAGAAAGACAAAGGAAAAGAGAAAAGAGAAGACATCTGGTGTATCAGACGTAAATCAAAGGTCCATGACAATGAGCATTGTCCTTTATTTAATGAATACTTGGCCTCTAGATCCCCTAACCCTTTGAAGAAGGCTACTTTACCATGGTGCGAGGTATGTAGAAATAGACATGTCCCTGGTGAATGTTATTATATGAAGAAATATGTCGAGACACCCACCAATATTTATTGTACATTCTGTAAATCTATGGGGCATGATGAGAAGGACTGTAGGGATTATGACCTCATGCATGAAATATGAAGGGATGCATATAGAATTCAAGGAGAATTACATTCAGAAAAAAATGTTGTGCAGTTCAATTCCCCAGGAAGAGGAAACTTCAAACCTCGAGGTGGGTTCAAAGGAAGATGACGAGGACAAGGCATGGGTCGAGGTTGAGATCATATTATTTTCTATAACTGCACACAACCACGTCATTTGGAAAGGGATTATCATAACCTTTGCACTACTTGCAGCTATTGTAATTCATTCGACCATGTCATTGAATACTATCCAGTATTGCTAGCTAAAGTTCAGAAAAGATGAGGTGGAAAACAATGAGTCCAACTAATATCAACTGAACCTCGCAGTGAGGAACCCAAAGTCATTTTTATTACTATAGGAGGCATTGTCACAGGAGAAGATAGGGCGAATCCAAGAAAGACTACAGATGGATCGGGGATCAAAAGAGATTCAGAGAGGGCACCATTATTTGATCCAAGGAAAGAAAAACATACTTTTGAAGAAGCAAGAAGAGAATTTTTAGGTGAACATGCTTCTTCATCTTGAGCAAAACTAGAATTAAGGGAATGTGAAATGCCTCCATCATTTGATCAGTCTTCCCCACCTAGACAAGGAAAATAGGTAAGCAAGCTTGTGGACTTCTTGTATACTTGTATTAATTTAAATAAGGATGAAAGAGCTGTGTAGGAACTAAAACACCTGATAATACAATATGGAATTGGAAGAATAGATCCTCTGCTGAGCAGAGATGTGAATCAAGTATCTAGGAGGACAAGCAAGGAATTTCACCTTAGTTCTCATATTGGAGACTACGACATAGACTATGTGGTCCTCGACTTGGGATCAATAGTAAATGTTATGACAAAGAAGACTTGGGAATTGATGGGAAAATCTAAGTTGATTTACTCTCATATTAGGCTTAGGATGGCTAATCAGCAGGCGGTGATCCACTTTGGAAGACAAGAACATGTCCCTATGGGCATCAACGAAGTGAGGACATTTGCATACTTCTAAGTGATCGAGATTGTTGATGATAACTATCCCTATCCTGCGTTGTTGGTATTGATTGGGATTTTGACAATTTTACTATTGTTGATCTGAAAAAGAGAAGAATGAAATTTGAAGGTGATGGCCTTAGGGTCATTGCACCTCTTGATCCCGATGAAGGTCACATATACACAGAACCTATAAGAGAAGAGGATCATGCCTATGAGCTAGAGAACATATATAAACTAACAGCATGACAACATGATTATATTAATCCTACAATTGATGGAAATGTAAGTTGGTGAAGTGAAGGTTCATGCTCGTTAGATTTAGAGGAAGCATGGGAAAATTGGTAGAACGTAATGTATGAAGTCTCTACGTGGAGGTGTGCCAGATTGACTAAGGCATTTTGTTGGATTGGCATAGAAGTAAGTAATATTCCTATGTTTGATGGATTGAATAATTTAGATACATTTCTATTTTAATTTGAAGGAATTGTACCAGTACAACAAAGATTGTTGGCACTAGATGAAGCCTTGAAAGAAACACCATCTAGATGGTGGGAAACACAAAAGAAGAACATTGCGGAATGGGTACAATGTCACACCTTGTTGACAGTGCGCTTTTCAGACCAAGATGAAGGTTGCGAAGTTTGATACATAGGTCAGAGTTGTCCTAAGAACCATGTGCGAATTTGTGAGGAATCCTGGAGCAACATTCCTAAATAACAATAGGTACATAAGTTCATTAACACCCTAGATACTAGGCCTATCAATTGGTATCTTCAAGTAGAACTGCACCTAGTCACTAGAGATTGGTATGGTATGACCCAAACATTTATAGCTACATTCCTATTTGAAGGTTAGTTCCCCAGAATAGATCAGAATTTACAAATTGTAAGATATAAGGTATTTGAGGAGGCACCTAACCTCCCTCTTGAACAAGAGGAAGAAGAATGGATTGTGCCTCTTCAACAGTTATAGGGTTGTTATAATATTAATGTTGATGAGGATGATGACCCTAGGAATGTGAACATTTCAAAAAATGAAGGACAAAGAGACATATAAGGGCCAAGGATTGAATTACCTTTTGTTGGGCAGGCTATTAAAATTAACAAGGTTAATATTGGAACAGAGCAAGAACCTAAGTGGGAAAATGTTGGAGACTATTGAGATGATGCTACTATTAATAAGATTACAGAACTATTGCATGAGTATCAGGACTTGTTTCCAACCAAGTTCACAGACATGAAGGGAATTAAAGGGCCCATGGGAGAAATGAATATTCCTTTGAAAAGATATGTAAGGCCTATCAAGCAGAGGCCTTACAGACTAAATCCCAAGTACAAGAAGAAAGTTAGTATTGAATTAGATAGAATGTTGGAAGTAGGAATCATATAACCAGTCAAAGAATCTGAATGGATCAGCCCTACGGTGGTCCAATATAACAAGAGAAGAGAAATCAAAATCTGTGTAGATATAAGGAAATTGAATGATGCATGTTTACATGATCCATTTCCTACACCTTTTACTGATGAAGTTCTAGATAATGTAGGAGGACAAGAAGTTTATTCATTCATAGATGGATTTTTCAGGATATCACCATATCATAATTGCTAAGGAGGATAGACATAAGACTACATTTGCAATAGAATGGGGTCCTTTTCAATACACTGTGATGCCTTTTGGTTTGAATAATGCACCAACCATCTTTACCAGGGTGGTGGTTGAAGCATTTAAGGAATTTTTACATAAGGTTTTAGAGGCATACTTTGATGACTAGACCATTTTTAGTCTATTGAATAATCATATTGAATGTTTGAGACTAATGTTGGATAAGTGCAGGCAATGCCAGATTTCCCCAAACCTGAAGAAGTGTATTTTCTTTTCACCTTTCAGAGTGTTGTTAGGAAACATTGTATGTAAGCAGGGGTTGTTGGTAGATCCTTCCAAGATTGATATCATTGTTGATCTACCTCCTCCTACTTCGGTTAGACAACTGCATACTAAATTGGGACACACTAGATAATACATAAATTTTATTAAGGGTTACGCACAGATAACAAAACCTATGGAGAAGCTATTAAAGAAGGATAGTAAGTTTCAATGGATAGAGGAATGCCAACAGAGCTTCAACACATTAAAGAAGAAAATGGTCATTGTGCCTATTTTGGTTTTTCCAGATTGGAGCAAGGAATTTCATGTTCATGTTGATGCTTCATCGATTGCACTAGGAGCAGTTTTAACACAACCAGGTGCAAGAGATATTGACCACCCTATAGACTTTGCTAGAAGGAAGATTTCTACATCTGAAATAAATTATACTACCACTAAAAGAGAAGGCTTAGCCATGGTATATGCGTTGTAGAAGTTTAGACACTACTTGTTGGGAGGACATTTTAAGATGTTTACTGATCATTCTGCATTGAAGTACTTAGTTAGCAAGCCAGTGTTGGGGGGAAGAATATGCAGATGGATATTACTATTCCAGGAGTATGACTTTGAGATTGTGATCAAGCCAGGGAGAATGAATAAGGGACATGGCCACTTATCCAGGTTAGAACATGGAGACGAACCTACTAGTTTGGATGACAGTTGTTGGCCATTAGGAAAGTCGATGATCACTTCACCAAGATAGTCCAGTTCCTGTCCACAAGAATGGCACCTTGCGAATATATAGTTATTCAGAAGAAACAATTGGTAGTCCATGCTGCAGATTTTCAACTTATAGTTGGACAGTTATATAAGATGGAACTAGATGAGATATTAAGAAGATGTGTTATGGATTCATAAATACCATTGATTCTTGCAAAATCACATGAAGGCATCCAAGGAGGAAATTATGTAGGAAAAGAAAAAATGCAGAAGGTTCTCAGAGTTGGCCTCTGGTGGCCCACTTTACATAAGGATGCTAATGAATACTACCAAGCCTGCAATGTATGTCAAAGAGTAGGGAATCCTTCTAGAAGCTATGAGATTCCTTTAGCACCTCAATTAACTTTACAAGAATTCAATAAATGGGCTATTGACTTTGTGGGACCGATTAACCCACCAGGAAAGCACACAGAAGATCAATATATCATCACTACTACAAAGTATTTGACCAGATGGGTAGAAGCAAGAGCAGTTAAAGATTGTAGTGCAGCGACAATTGCGCGGTTCATCTTTGATGATATCATAACCAGATTTGGATGTTCAAATATCCTTATGAGTGATCAAGGCACACACTTCAATAAGAAAACTATTGAAGACCCGACTCAAGAGTTCAAAATTCACCATCAGAAGAGCACACCATATCACCCACAAATGAATGGTATAGTCAAAGATTTCAATAATATTTTGGAGACAATGTTGACTAAGATTTGTAGTGTTAACAAAGATGATTGGGATTTGAGAATTCCAACAGTATTATGGGCTTGTCGAACTGCTTGAAAAAATTTAACAATGCAGACTCCCTTTAAGTTAGTTTATGGCCAGGAAGTAGTAGTACCTATGGAATATTTGGTTCCTATTTTAAGAATTGCATCATTTATGGGTATGGATGAAATTGATGTTGTTCAAGATAGGCTCGTGTAGTTAATAGAACTAGAGGAAGACACGTTCATTGCAGGATTTCATTAGCAAGTACAAAAAGAACGAGAAACGATTACCATGAAAGACATATCAAGAAGAAAGCATTTAAACAAGGAGATTTGGTACTTTTATATGACAACAAGTTGATGAAGAATCCGGGAAAGTTTAGGACACATTGGCTTGGGCCATTCGAGGTTTTCTATGTTACAAAAGGTGGAGCTACGTAGTTGAAGACTCTTAATGGAGATTGGAAGGATGGTTTAGTAAATGGGAGCCAATTGAAGCGGTATTGTGACAACTAGTTTCCTCGCAAGTCTTAGTAAAAGAAAAGGAAGAAGGGTCTAGGTACCAGGTGCAGTTGAAATTGGGTACCAAACATAGAAAAGACAACCTACACACGATAGGGAGGGACAGAGTAGAAAGCATTGGATTCTCCACGTAGTCTGCAAACAAAGTAATACAGAAGGCTCAACCCTACATTAACTCGGGACGAGTCACATATGAGTGTTGGGGTCATGTTGGCCCTTGGTCATGTATTAAGGAAGAAAGAAAAGATTAAGGAATAAGAAAGAAAAAGTATGAATTACACGAAAGGCACACAAACCAAGGAAGGGTCGAAGTGGTTAGAGAAGCATAAAAGAAGGAACGAATTAAAGGAAAGAAAGTTGTTGAAAGAGAAGATTAGGGAAGACAAAACAATAAATAAGATATATCGTGGACAAGTCAACAAGTGGAATAAGATATTAACAGCTTCTTTGGAGCACCTCGTGAAGAATAAGGAAGAACAGGTCGATGAAGTCCTTAAAAGGTGGGTTATGTGGACCTAGGGTTTTGACACCTAGGGTTTTTGACCTAGGGTTTTGGCACCTAGGCTTCGGTATAGGGTTGTCTAAGAGTTATGGAATGTATAAATAGAGGTCTAGAAGAGTTGAGAGAGGTTGATAGTGATATCGAAAGGTAAAAGTGTTGTACTTTAGTGTATTCTTGTATTTTGGATCTTCAACTGGGTGTGTAGGGAGAGGAAATAAAGAGGAAGAGAGCAAAATATTTGCAGCTGAGTGCACACATATAACTGTATATTTTCATCTATTCTATCAATAAAGACAGTTATGTGGATGTATCCCTAGGGGGAGGGTGAACCACGTAAAATATTGTTGTTCTATGCGATTGATGCCTTGTGATTTACTTCCTTTTATTTTGTTATTGCACTGTTATTGTTCCTATTGAAGATAAGAAGTTATAATCTAAGTCACGAAGTTAGCATAATACTATTAAGAATCTATAGGTTATTTGGCGTTTTTTTTTTTGAATCATCTTGCATCTCCTCTAGTTGTAGACAACTGTGTCCTGCAACTCCCCTATTGCTACTTCGGGTGAGACTTCATCTGCTTCGCAGATGTTTCTGTAAGCTCTAGTATTTAGGGTTTGTTGGTGCGTTGTTAGAGTGGAACCTTGGGTCTACCCCGTGCCAACAAAAATTTAATCCTTATACATTCAATTGATATAAATGCTTCTTTAGGAAATTCTCTCTTATTTGTTTCTAGGAAAATCTTTAGAAATAGGTGTAATATCTGAAATGCCTTAGAGAGATAAAATTCACTAGTTGTTTATGGATATTATCATCTATGAATTGATCAAAAATGATGTGAACTAACATACCATACTCTGACTTGAAAAAGAGAAATAGGAAATTGAGCATGACTTCGACCACATGTTTTTCATTATCTAGACCTAAGACCTGACTCAAAAGGGAACATACCCATTGCTATTCAATGACCATTATACTCACATTCATTGGCAAAGACAGACTCTCTGAAAGATGTTTCGATTTGAAAATTGTTTGTAAAAATAGATCTCAGACTTCTAATGGAAATTCTTTGTATACCCTAATTAGCATTTCTTCATTGAAAGGTTCAGACACTACAGAAAAGACTCTAGTATACCGAGGGAATCTCGAATTGACAGACTCTCTACCCTACACATGACCTCATACCCTTATTTATTTATGACAACTCTTTCTTCATGTGAATACTATTCGGTGCATAAACCTATAAATTCAGGGAAGGGGAAAGAAATTTTGATAGCATAAGGGACTATGGTGTCCTGTACTACTTCAAGGAACAATATACACCTTCCTACATTATCCGACAGGTTGCTTCTGGACACAAAGATAGGAGAAATGGTTATTTTCATGTCAAAGACGTCTGAATCTCGGTCAATTAGGGCTTCTTTTTTCACCAAAGGATCTTTCTCTGTTACTGAAGTTATGATAGGATCCATGACTGCGATGAAAAATACTTGGAAATGAGCGGAAATGGCATGTAATTGGCGTACTGTTGAGCGATAGTTGAACGAGGTTGGTCGCACCAAGTTTCAAATGATCCAGTTGTTCGAAATAATAATAAACTAAATAACAAATGCCCTTTTATACTTTCCAAATTTTGGGGGCGTGAAGATGTGGTTTGGGGAAACCCGCTTTTCACCCCGAAATGCACTTGAGGGTGCCACATCTCACCGAACCAAAACCACAATTTAGATTTCGTTCCACTTTCCAAAATTATCCTCCGCACAGTTTCTCTCCCCGAAATGATCCTCGATCGTTGATCTTGCGATTTCACGATCCGTGCCATATTGAGTCCCATCCGCTTAGCACTCCCACCAGCTTTAGCTGTTTCCTACAATATTTAGCCCCTTCTCTAGTTTGTCGGGCTTCCAAACTAGTTTATCACCTTGCTAGATCCTGAAATCTCGATTTCAGATAAAAAATTTAATGGTGACTAAGAGGCCCCATCAATTACAATAATTAAAGTGACTTTTAATGTTATTTTCTCTATTAATCAGAGAGTCACTTTATAACCTTATTTTAATTAATTAATGTCACTTTAGTATTTAGCTTTAATGAGCTAGTGACATCAATTAATCTTCATAGTCTCCCCTTTCCCACTGATTATAGCCTACAGGGAGAGTGTATAGGATAATCCATCATCCTCTGTGTATTCATTTGGAAAGGGAAATTACATAATCCATCTTAGAATTATTAGTGTACCACCAATATCAAAGAAATAAACAATTAAAGTTAGCTATATCATCAACATCAATTTCTCATGGTGATCATCAATTAAGTTTGAAACATCCCACTATCATCCCAATCATTATCATAATAAAACTTTATAGACACTCTTGTCATGAATTATTATGAGGAAAATCTCTATATGGATAGGGTAAACCACAATAGATGTATATGACTATAGAAACCAACTCTATCCCAAAAGCATGCTATATAAACCAATGTGCAAGAGAGATAAGAAAGGGACCTACCTCGTCATGTTTGATGATGTCCACCATTGAGAACTTTGACCCAAAGATTTATACCTGCAAGAAGTTCTCAACAAACAAGCATAGAAAGCATATAGTGATAATATAAAAGGTTAGCACATTAGATAGCATAATCCATTAATATACAAAACAAACATGCCCATGGATAATAACTCATATATTTGCAAGATATAAATTGGATGGGAAGAGAGTATTTCTATTAATAAATGATCAACAGAAGTGAACATATTATAGACTTCCATGTCAGCATGGTTCATAATCGAGAAACCAAGTTCCTTCCATCTCGACCTCCACCACTTCAATCCTCCACCAAAGGAAAGCTCATAGAAGGGAGACAATGAGGTTCTTCATCAATAAGGGAAGATCTTGGGGGCTTAACACTATGTTCAGACTTAAAGGACAAAGGGATGCAGACTCAATATGAAGTAATAATTTCTCCAGAGTAAATTTTCTCTCAAAGTTGAATTCTTTCTCTTTTTCCATCACTCAGAATTGGCCTCTTTATAGCCTTCAAAATGCAACTGAAGGGCCGAGTCAGAAAGTTTCTAGTATATGGAAGGCCAAGGATCAGAGATCTCCTATCGTGACATGGAAAACCGACATTTAATTTTGATTTTCTGGCACAAATCTCGATGTACACGGGCTGTAGTGGAGAAGCCTGTGTATACGCTTGTTGTATAAGGTGCATGATGCGTATAAGTGGAAAAAATTGTATTTTTGTCTCTGGATTTATCAATAAGGGAAAATAAGTCTGCATAGGGAAATGGAATAAGGCCCTCTCTACAAGATTGCAAAGGGTGAGGAAAATATTTCTCTAACATGACTAATATCATTAACTCAAGGAAATTATCACTATTATCAATTCATATATTTCCATCGAATCAAATGTCGTTAAATTGTTATATATTTTCTCTTTGTCATAAAACTTATATCGTCAGACTTCATTATTCAGAGATCAATATTATTGACTCCATTAACCCACAAGTTCATATTCCAAATCCATCAATACTTTCAATATCATGAACATTATCAAATGTCAAATCAATTGCATTAATACCATAAAATCCTCACCATTCCATGAACAATATCATTATCGAATCACTCGTCAATCACCAATTCCACTGAGAGAATTAATATCATCACCATGATCATATAGTTTTCATCATTAGCATCACTAATATCTATGTCACTATTGATTTAATCAACTTCAATATCATCAATTCATTATTGACGTAGTTAATTCCATCAAATCATTATCAATCTACCAATGCCATTATTGAACATATATTATAACACAATCACGACATCACACATCATTCATCAACATCATGCATCAAACATTAAATTTCCTCTCAGTTATCATCATTGACATTCAAATCAATCATACACTGTTGATATCATCAACCTATTAGTTTCCTCAAGGTCATGAATGTCTTTCATGTCATCAAGTCATTTTTCATCAAGATCGTTATTAATCAATAAATTGTAAAGAGTCATAATGTCATTATATCAACGCATCAATTAAGTATTTATGATTAACAATCATAATTAAGAAAAAATCATGGTCATCATTGAATAGAATCATATCGTTGTCACCATTACGCCTCTTCACTCATCAAAACCTTCCAATTATTTACATATTTAAGTTTAGTTTCTTCATTTAATCTTTATTATTAGGGTTGTATCAATCATTATCAATACAATCATCAGATCAATTTATTGTTAATAAATACCCACACTGTTGTTGGTCAATTAATTCTCCAACCATGATTATGTTATCCAATCAATACCAACATCAAGATGAATAACTCATAATACTAATCACTAGATTAACACCCTACATCATTCTCTTTCTACTAAATTGAATTGTTATCAATCTAATCAAATTATTTTTATTACCCTAAGTCAACAAATTAATATGACATGATCATCAAGATTAGTTTTTTATCCATTATACATCAATCAAGGATCTCATGGTTTCATTGTGGGGGCCTACACGAGCACAAAAAGTTTGAATGTTAAATACTTATCACCCATATTTCTATATGTCTACCTATCAAATACTTGTGAAATGGATATATGAAAGGTCCATTGGGTTGCTAAATCTATGAAAGGATGGGGTATACAAATTCCACATTTATAGGATTTATAGGAGGAGAGCTTACTCAAATTAATTCTACCTTAGGTCTTTGTTCTAGGGGAAGGGTCTTTCACAGATGCTTCATTAAGGTGGCTAGGTAAGGCATAGAGGGTCCAACATGATATAATTCATATTCAAATTAATCAAAATGTAGTTAAGTTAGGGAACACACATTAATCTCTTCTCTACATCCTTGTATATTGAAATGCATTTTATTTTCTCTAACATAAATGCAAAGATGTAATTAAATTAGAATCACACAATGCACCTAGAGGAAGTCCACCCAAGGTTTTTGTTCTCTCTAGTGATGTGATTTATTATTTGTATTGTCTCACTTATATTGCATCTGAAGAAACATGGGATAAACCTTATCTCCTTCGACATCTCAAAATATTACAACCAAATGACAAAGGGTCTAAGTATCATAAATATTTTCTTAGAGCCTTATACCTCAAAACTGACTTATCCACCTAGGTGAAATTTACTTATCACTCAACCATTATCAACTACTTAAATATATTATTCCTTGGGATGCCACCAGGGGTGTATGAACCTTCCTCTCACATCAATACAAATTATATTGTCAAGAATGTTGTGTTTCGTAACATAGATAGTGTGTGTAGGTTGATGTATATGTTTTATCAAGAAAAGCAAATTATAAATTTTTCTAAGGATATCATGCATCTATTGTGATAGTTAAAATCATATGAAACATCAAGCTATACTAAACTAAAAATTAAATTTGACAACCATATTGAATTTGTAATTTTATAATGATAATAAAAAATAAAGTCTGATGATTAATCTATAACAAAACTTAAAGAAATTAAATCTAGCACAGAGTTTGACAATTGAAATTCCTTTTGAAATTGATGACAATCAACACTATAGTAGTAATAATAAAAATAACTAGATGTAATATCCATAGTGAAACAAAAGTTAAAATTATAAGGAATGCCAACATGTTAAAATTATGCAAAGCCAATGATCTGTAAAGTGTCCTGGATATTCAACTGGAACAATTCATCATAATAGATCTTACAACGTATTGAAATATTTTATTTTGTAGTTTATTACCTTACATCTCAAATTTATTATTGCTAGATTAGTGCTCAATTTATGGAAATAATTGAAACCAAAATGAAAGAACAAGAAAATGAACACACCATCCACACAAATATGGGGGGGGGAATCTAGGTAGAAGGTTAGGCCCATTCTCTTCTCTCTTTTCCTCAGTTAAGAAATGACAATACAAAGAAAGGGGCACTCCTTATGGATTTTCCATGCACACTATGGCTGTAATGGCTACCAAAGAATCTTCTACCCGCTCTACTATGCTTAAATAACCCACTCCTAGATGCTCTACTCAATTATGGAATAATAAAAATGCTAAATAATGGAACTCCTCTTCCTAGATGCCTAGTATTTAACATAACTTGGTAGCCATCCAGGGTTAGGGTTATGGATTTTGCATGCCTCAACCCTCAATTAATGTTAGCGATTTTAACCCTTTAGAATATTATTTAAATTCCACATGTGGCTAGCCCCATGTGTGTGAGTAATGGGGGATAACATGGAATCCACTAGGTTCCATGGTGGTCAATAGGGAAGGTTAACTTGTGGGGGGCATAAATTTCACACACAATATCTTATTGAAGTGATTTTTGCAATGTTGGAAAGATTTCATTGTATAGAATAACATCAAGGGGATGAGAGCTATACCTGAAAATATTTGACCCACACAAATTTCTATTTGATGCCTCAAACTGACTTTGGAAGGTTTTGGACCCCAAATCACCAAACTGAGAGCTTCCCTTAAAATGGGCCTTGTAAACCAATTACTCAAATTTTTCCACCCAAAAAGTACCAAAATAGATGGTAAATTATATAATGATCCATTTTGGATCATACCTCCCCATTTAGGGAGGATTTTGGTCCCAAAAATATTTTACTAAATGAGGTGAGGAAACTTTTCCTCTACCCACTCCCTAGAGTACCATTTGACCTTGCATGGAAGTTGTCCTTTCAATCCTATTTGCTAGATTTCATGCTAACAAAATATGGTAGTTCTAGGATTCTTCTACAAAATTGTATCTCATGCCAAATTTAATTGAGATTATGGTGCTAATTCCTATATGGTAGGTGGAACCTACTACTTAGTTTCCTAATCCAACATGAAAGGCTCATAGCGTTTTCCACATTCACTACTGAGTAAATGCACATTTATAAAGGTAGACCGAGTCTATAGGAATTATCACCCACCTTTTCCAATACTTCAAAAAGGCCATATTGCAAAGCCTTGATCTTATTTCCAAGACACGATACCCTTTCTTTGTAATCAAACTCTATCTCACACCTTGATTTTTTTTCAGTTATGTGTTGATCATGTCAGGCCTTGTGATTTTCTTATGAATTTTTAAATGCCTCCTGTACTTGCAAAGGGGTTTCCTAATATTTTCTACAACTATTTTTTTTCTTTCAGTGCATATCATGTGATGTATTCCCCCATTCCTCCTTTATATCCATATAAAACATCCAAGGGCGAAGGTGACAAATACTCAAAGCAAGTTTCAAAATGGGACTTACCCGCAAAAGTTTGGACTACTCTATGGTAAGAGTGTTGAATATAGATCAAATTTTCATCCTAGGTATTTGGATGATTTTGATTGCAACCCCTCAAAATATGAACCAATGTCCTATTGAATACTTTTGTCTATCCATATTTTTATTAATGGAAAGTTGTAGATCTCTTCAACTTGATATTCATATTCTCCCAAAGTGTAGTCCAAAAGGCATAGATAAATATGGTATCCCTATCTGAGATGATGCTCCTTGGTATCCTAAAGTGCACCTATCAACTTCCACAAACAGATAGTCATGTCCCTTCATCGTTGTGGGTGAACCACTAAAAAAATCCATGGAGATGTTATCCTAGGGTCTAGTGGGTATAGGTAAGGGATGGTATAAACCTTTCTTTCATTTACTAGACTTGATGGTACAACAAAGTATGCATCCTCGAATAAACCAAGCTACATCTTCTTGCATTCTAGGCCAATACACATACCTTTTTAAGTTGGAAACTATCTTCCTAATGCAACAATTTCATGAAACCTTGGAGGTGTGATCCTCTATAATAAGATACAATCTTTCAACTTTAGTGATATAGATCTTGTACAAGTTGTAGAGAAACTCGTTATGAATATTATAGTTATCCTTACCATCACCTTCTTTTACATGAATTTGTCTCAATAGATGTTGAAACACATCTTTAAACTCCTCATATTTTATGTATGCTTATTTGTATGCATCATGGGTAAAACACCCCATGTGCATAAGAGTTCCCAAAATTGTAATCTTAGATGTGGGTGGCCTTGAAAACATTTTTTCCAACTTGTTAGTGTTTCCCTTTTTATATTTCATGACTAGATGAAACTGCAACAAAAACCCCATCTACTTGTAGTGTTTGGTTTGTTGAAGCTTATTTTGGGCTTCCAAATATTGTAGTGTTTGGTGATCAGTGTGGATAATGGTTTCCTTGCCCATTAAATGGTGCTTCCAATTCTTAAAAGATTGAACCAAGGCATAGAGTTCCTTATCATATGTAGGGTAGTTTAGGACTCCACCATGAAACATTTAAGAATGATAACATAATATCTTACCTCCCTACATCAAGACCACTCCCATAACATATCCACTTGCATGCATACCCACTTTGAAAGGATTATTTAAGTTAGGAAATGTAAGAACCGGTTCTTAGTTTATCTTTCATTTCAGCTCATCAAAATATTTGTACTGTGTTGAGGAAAATATATGAAATGATCTTACTCAAGCATTTTCAGATTCTTCTGGGCTAAAGAAAAATAGACTAGAATGTCTCCCTATGTTTATAGCCATAAAAAATATTATCCTAACTCACAAGTATTTATTACAAGTGCTTAGGCTAGTGCTTTTATAAATAAAAGCTCGCTAGAAAATTCATTATTTATATGATTTTTTGAATATAACAGTTGGTGAAATAAAACTAGAGACAGAAGTAAAGACACCAAGATGATAATCAAGACAGATGAGACATAAATCAATCCTTTCTTTCATTCCAATTCATCAAAGCGTCATTCTCTTTACAAAATTTCGTGAAGAAGTTTTGGACCAAAGTCAAACTTAGACGTCCCCGATGAAATATAGAAAGGATCTTTGACAAAAAATCAAAAACTGAACTCTAAAAGTTGGATTGGCTTGCCACAGATTGCTTCCCACTCGCATCTTCACAATAGCCTTTGTCAATCATGAAAAATAATTCACAAATAGACAAGTCTACACAGACTATTAAAGATAGATCAACACCTCTAAAAAACAAGTGTTTCAATGATGTAATTCAGCCTTGAATCTTGTTTTCTACAATAAGACCCTGCTATCATAAAAAAGAATTAGGCTTATGATCAATTAAGGAATGAATGAAAACTAAACTATCTCAATACAAACTCAAAGAGAAAACCTTAGTATTCTTCTCATTCTCTCCTCCTCTTGTTCCTCCCTTTCCTTTTGCCTTTAAGAAAATTAGAATTGGTTGAAGTAGTTGAACTACCTCATTAGTTAAGTTAACTAAAAACTCAACCAAATTTTTAGTTATGGGGAAAATTAATAAATCATAATAAGGGTTTTAAATAAATAATAACTAGTAGGTGGGAACCCTTGTGACTCCCATTTAACTCTTAACAATCATAACATATCTAGTTAATTAAACAAGAACATCTCTCCTTGTGACTCCCATCACCACATGCATGTTTGACAATTTATCTCATTGATATTTGACATTATTTAAAAAAATACATTACTCATATATCTGAAAAAAACATGTTGTCCAAAAATTATGAAGTCAATTGTCATCAACAATAAATAAAATGAAAACCTCCTTGAGTAAGATCTTTTGGGAACCAATATGCAACACAAGCGAAATGAAGCGAAGTGGAAGCCATCGTGGCTAGGGCCTAAACCTTAGTCATCCTGCTCTGGTTTCTCGACTGCAGGAGCGCGGATTCAACAACAGATCATACGCCGCGGATCGGAGTGAGCGTTCACGCATTTTGGAGCAGCGATCGACCTCCCTCTTGCTGGTGGTCGACACCTCTTTGCTGGTGGTCGGCGCCCTGCTACAGTTGCTCCAAATCCGACTGCCGAGATGGAAGAAGATCCTTTGGAAGAATTCAAAGCGTTAGTCTGCTCGGCAGGACCGAAATGCAAGCCTTCTTTCTCGTCTAAGTTCGTTAAGAAGAGAGAAGAGATCCCTTCGCTGGAGCTATCTCCAGAGGAGCCATGCAATCTTGCCCTTCTTCTAGCAGAAAATTTCCTCATTGGAAAGTTTACGGGGTTATGGCCCAGCCCCAAAATGGTGGAGGCATGGATGGATGATCATTGGAAGTCGCTGATACAAGGAAAAGTCTCTACGTACGCAGTAGGCAGGGTTTTTTTTGTCTTCAGCTTCTCGAGGACAGAGGATCATGATCTAGTTTTCAGATTTGGACCCTATTTCATGGGGGCGAGAGGGTTGTTTTTAGCCCCCTGGACTCTTGACTTCAATCCCGGAGCTGAGATCACCGTAGCCCCTATTTGGGTTAGGCTGCCCCATCTTCCCTTGCATCTCTGGGGGAGAATTTCTCTGGAGGACATCGACAATAAGCTAGGGCGTTTCCTGGACAATGTGGAGACGAAGGGGGATCAGTATACCTGCGCTCGAATTTGTGTGGATTTTAACCCCGAGGAAGGCCTCCCGAAATCCATTAAGCTCTTCCTGGGGGAATGGTGCCATATCCAAGAGCTGGACTATGAGCAGATTCCTTTTAAGTGCCTTCGGTGCCATGCTTACGGTCATTTTGCAAAAAGCTGCCCCAAAGCCTCTGAGGTGTCGGGACCAGTCAAAGAAGATGATTTTCAGCCAGTATCTAACCGATGAAGGCAGCCAAGGCGAAAGGATCCACTACCCCAGGCTCAGAAGGCCACTCATTCAGCAGAGGCAACTCTAGAAAATAAAAACAGCTTTGATGCGTTGAAGGAAGACGAAGCCCCATATCCAGAAACAACAACAGTTAAGGGAAATCCTCTGGCAGATGAAATCCTTCCGGATTCCATCCCCCCAGAGTCAGTAGCAATGAGAGAAGTTCGGGCCTTAGATCTGAAGCCCCCTACCGCAGGTCTGTTTGTTTCAGCCCCCTCTAGCGGTTCTGTGGAAATTTCTGAAACTGAACACATCCTAGTTCCGTCTCCACCCCTTACCCGAGGGTGAAAGACCAACAAAGAGCGCAGAGAAAAGGAGGTGGCCTCCAACATTTCTTTAGGTTCTCAGAAATAGCTGGACCCCTTTTTTAAGGGGAAAATTTCATCCTCCGCAGTTTAATGCTTTGCTTCTGTCTTCTACTGTGCTCACAGTTTGTGAGAATTTACTCATGTATGCATTTTTTGTCATTTTCTCGAATTAGCTCAAGCAAAAAATGGGAATGGACTCCCAATACATTCACAAGAAGGTTGGCAGCACTGTTAGAGGTCACCAACCTTCTTCAGATTTGTAACTTTTTGATTATGGCTTGCCAAAAAGCTGCTTAATACAACCTAACCGTTCTCATAAAAAAAATAAAAATAAAAAATAAAACTCAAAATCCATATTTTCCACTTTGAGATGCAATTTTTCCCTTGTTGCTGCTGTAACCTTTTGATTTCTCTGAATTTTCCTTTGGTTGTGTTGAGCCTTTAGGAAAAATCTCACTGATCACATGAGAACAATCATCCATCAAATGCATCCAGGAGAACACAGATATATCAGAGCTATTCGAGGGAGAGGAAGGGGTAGTAATGGCTTTTCCTTTGTTAGGGGCATGGTGGGCCTCAGTTTTCAATCTTTTGCTAGCATGGGAGGACTACACTGGTGAGTGGGAAGGGGAAGATTGGACAATATGATTGTTAGGTGGGGGAGCAGGTAAAGACAAATTGGGCCATCCATGATGTTGGGAGAGTTTCGGGTGAACAATCTCTTGCCATCCATCATTTTCGGGAACCTCAAGTTGCAATGAGACATGAGGGGACACGAGAATACCAAGGGCTTGTGGAACTTGTAAGGGAGGAATTCCAGGCCTCAGTTGAACCACTCCTTTCCCAATCCAATTGAAAAACCCAGCCTGAAACAACTGGCTTAAATCTTGCGAGTCAACATCAAAGTGTATGGTGAATCTTTGCCTTCTTGGGCCTCTGTTCCAATTAACTCTCCCTCGGTTGCCTCTTCCATGTCTACCTCAGCTGAAAAATCTCATTCCTACATGAATTATTGATTAGAAAATAGTTCCTTTAACAACCATACATGACAACTCCTTTAAAAATATGAAATAGATTTTGGCTCAGCAACATATCAGACTCATGCAATCCAATCCATACAAATTGATTAACTGTTGTCGATGAGCAGGGGGTGAACAAAAGGTTCTGGGATATGTGAGGGGTTTTTATTGAGTGAAAAATTATAATATGAGGGGGGAAAAGAATCCTGGTTACTACTCACAGACAACACACAATCAACTGTAATGTAAACCAAGGAACATGTCACTGTAATCCATCCAAGAAACTGCGATTTCAAACTATTGCAATACATAATTCTCTTATCTGTAATTAAATTTTAGGAGCAGGGAGTGAAAAACAGATGTGGGAAGGTGAGGGGGATTGTAATTAGCAAAAAGCGAAATAATGGCAGGGAAAGAGAGAAGATATTGTTCATAAAATTAATTAAGTAATCCATAAAACCATTCTATATCAAACACAAAAGATCCAATACCAACCAAGTAATCATTGTGATCAATTAAACAACTACTGTGTAATATTCAATCAACTCTGTGTATTATCTTGCTCACTATTCGTAATTAAATATTTAACATAGTTTCATCAAAAAAAGACAATATGCCTTCCACAACAACCCGTAGAGGAGTTTTGTTTATTTCCAATTTTCCATTAATATATTAAAACAATTTCCAAATGAACAAACCGTCACTTATTTCCTCTCTGTTCAGCATAAAAAATTAACCATTGTCCATGAATTATTTTCTTAATCAAACATAGACAGAAAAAGCATGCCTGATTTCATCCCTCAATTCCATTTGGTAATTAAATTGTAATGAGACCATACTATCACAAAACCCGTTCCTATATCTACTACGATGCATGATCTTCACCAAACATATGTAGTGGTCAGTCAAACAAAATCATCAATTAAATACTCCTAAATTTCCATTTAAACACATAGTAACAACAATCACCATTTCAAATCATACGAAGTTGTAGGATGCACAAACCATTCGACAAAACACAAGAGCATTTATGTGACTATACATGTTTAATTACTCCAAATCTAAACATCAAATGATGCTGGGCCATGAATCTAATACAAGGAGGCAACAACAGTATGCCCAATCCCATTTCTTAAATCAATCGAATTGCAACAAAACCATACTGTTTAAAAATCCGTGCTCATCTCTCATGGTGCAATCAAACAATATCCATAACATATACAGTGGACAATCAAACACAACTATCACGCTTGCAATATTTCCATTTGGAAATTAAAACACAGAGCAACAACAACCCTTATTTCAATCAATATCATTCTATAGGAAACAAAGAACCTAGCGCATAAGCAAAGAGGCATATTCCCAGTCAACCATAAAACCATGTTGGACTATTGAATAAATTGCCATAATAAAAGAACACAATGACTATAACCAATTAAAAAACCACTATCAACACTATTAATCAGGGACAACCAATAATTAACCACTCTTGACGATACTCCACCAAATCATAACAGTCGACCATGCGTCCAACCAAAAACGATTGTTTCATTTAACAAAATCGGGCTTAAAATAATCAAGGGTGGACCCTGAGTAACCAACATAGGGAGGTTGGAACCGACCATCAACCACAGGTGAGAAACTTTGGGATAATGTTGGACCCACAAATCATATCACCCATAGCTTTGCAAGACACTGAGATAATTGAACAGGCAAGATAGATTATGAATACAGGAGCATAGGTCCCTCATGTGCCAATAAATAAAACCAGAACATGAAGGGCATAACCCTCGTGGTTTTCCCCAATCAACCCAGGTAACGCTGATGCATAAACAAAGACATTTAATAGAAATCAACCTCAAAACAAGCCTCTTGGCATCATATACATCAACCAAATACGTAGACACCAATAGTATAACGAGCCCATACCTAGGTGAAACGATACACAATGACAGTAGGTGGTTCGAGATCAAACCCAACAACTCATAACATCAATGCCACTAGATGGGGTGACAATAACTGTGAGAGGACATATGGTCAAGTCTAGACCAAGTGGACCCTCTAAGAAAAACTCAGTAAGGATGACAGAGAGCCTCCATGGCTTCTAGTAATCAAAATAATCAATAAAACTATGACTTCAACCATCCCTTTTTATTTGCAATGAAAACTACAAAACCAATCTATTCCAGAGAGATAACACAATTCACACAGTTTCTAGTCTTGATAAAATCATAGACCCATTCATCACTGAGCCAATATCTATTTCATAACCAAAGTAGGTTCATGGATGGCGAAAATACATACATGTAACCAAGAAAACCTTAAAAATGCGAGCTTGTTCGAGTGGTTCTTCCTCTGCTTGAAAGTCAGAGCTTAGCCACAATGAAACACAATTTAACAATAGCCGAGTTAGGGTGACGGTCGGTGGAAGGGGTATGGAGTGATGTGCAATAAATGCACGTCTCCTCCATCCTCCACTCATTCAATTCCTTAGTACAGGCCAACCATCCCTCCATTTATCCACTTAATTAATCCATGCATCGAACTTAATATCCATCACTTGTCAAATGACACCCCATACCACATTTAACCATTGCCAACTAAACCATAGCAGATATAAATAAATAAATCATATAGCCATTAACCTTGTTAGTTAGGACTAACAACAATCCCTTAAATCCAATGCATATAATGTAGAATAGCATAACATAGTTTTAATTCCTTGCTTAGATTTTTCTCCATATTTCTTTTATCATTTTTCATGACTAACACATGTTTCATGCAGGTGTAACATGTAATAGATCATGGCGCAATAAAAATAATAGTTCACATAAGCCTTCGTGACATGGATATGAGAATTTAAAGTAAAGACACTCACACATAATATGAATTTTCCATCACCCATTTGTTGCGAATAGAACCAACATTTGAAGATCAATCATGCTCAAACCTACAAGCAGTTTCGAACAACAACATAACATCAAACAAGAACCAGATCTGATCCTCCAATCTACAAGGGGGTCCCACCTACTAGTATTATAGATATATCATTATATTATAATAATAGGCTTTAGCAATACTTTGCAGGAATAAAACCTTGTTGCGATTTTAGTCGTCAACAAACTGGCAACTCCACAAGGAAATTTGTTTTTAACAGATTTAGAACTCAGAACTCATGGTTTTGCAGACTAAGAACAACAATTCAAGGAGATATAACCAGGAAGATTATGCAACAGGGGGAAGTGAGCGGATTTAATGGAAAGATTACCAGAAATTTGGGAATAAATCATGAAAAATATTAAGTATGAGGGATTTTACCACTATGTGCATAATTGTTCAACCAGAACCTCCTCTTTTCTTCAAGGATAAAAATTATGGACTTTCTCTCTTAAATTCTCAAATGGATGAAGAAAAGGAAAGAAACAGCGAGAGATGACCATTTTTTTTTTGTTAGACAACAGTGAAAGAAGATAACAAACTCAAGTGCCTTCAGGGAAACCTTGTAACAACTGTGTAATCTTGGTTGTTATTGACTAACATCATCTTCCAGGAGTGTCACTGTGGTGGAATTGATCCAACATCTTATTCTTGACCAAAATCAATTAAAAGATAAAAAAGCAATAAAAATCACAACAGAATTAAAATTGTAGAATTTAAAACAGCAGAGATAAAATGCCAGAAATGTAAAAGCAACAGGAAATTGTTAAAAACAGAAAGAGGAAATCAAACTAGCGTAAGCAAAAATAAAAGACAATGGAAAAATGAAAACATAGCTAGACTACTAATACACAGAAAATCCAAACAACGTTAGAAATTTTCAGGTTGGTCCCACGTAATGTTTCAAGTGAGACCCATTAGTGCCGTAGAAAAACAATTTCTCCTGTAAATCCTTTAGAATGTAAGAGTTAGTATCCAAGACCAAATAAATTTTGAAGGGACCCAGAAATAACACTTGAAACTGTGAGGTAATTAACAACCCTTTAACGTATATAATTACACCATCAAGATAGATATGAATACTGATCAATTCACCAAGAGTTATTTGTATAGGTCTTTTCAAAGTGGTACTTGTGTCATGTAATCCAGGAATCATACATTCATAAGTCACGGTACCCTAATCAGTGATAAGAGTGGTTTTGTGAGAATCTACCATTTTTCCCTTGATTTGATTATAACCAAAAGAACTGTCAAGTAAGGGCCTCATATGTGACATTACAACCCACTGCAAAGTCATTTCTACGTTAGGGAGAGGAGAATAACCTTCCATTATAGCCCGCTTAACTTCATGAAAATTAACGCATAATCTTATATGTTCAGTGGTTTTCTGGATAGGGACCAAATTTGAACCCAATTCAGAATACTTGACTGGAAATATGATACAACCCTTCAATATTTTTTCCAATCGCTTTTGAATAGTTGCCTCTGGTGCAGGGTTGATAGGTATTTGATTTTTCCTAACTGGTTTTATTCCTTCCTCGATAGGGATGGCATGTTGTATAAGACTAGGATCAAAACCACGAAGATCCTCATAAGGCCAAACAAAAACATCTTGAAATTCACTAAGTAGCTTAGTAAACTTAATTTTCTCTTCACCTAATCATTTAGCACCTATTTTAACATTCTTTGGATCCTTGGGTGTCCCATTTTCCTTCCTTTTCGACTCGTCTTCTTTATGTTTCTCTTTATTGCCTACATCACTCGATGAAAACAAACTCTCTAGTGGATTCAAGCCCTTAGGAATCTTGTTATCTTCTATGGGTATAATTTCCTTGGGCTTAAAAGGTTCATTTTGAATGAAATCACAATTTATCTCATCATTAGGGAATACCTTCCAAGATTCTATATTGTCGGGGATATGTGGGCGATATAGATATTGGAAAGTATGATCATGTCTGTGAGGAAAATGTTTCCGAATAGGAGAGGCTGCAAAAAAAGCTAACCGATAATCCATTGAGTTCAATTCTCTCTTGACATGAGTGATGTTGAAATATAATAGGTTCGAGATAAGCACCCAAACAGTTTGGGTGTATCGTTTCATCAAATTGTTGCTAGGGGATTAAATCTTATGTACAAGGTTCACAACAAGTTCGGAATCCCCAAAGACTGAAAGGTAACCACAACCAAGATTATAGGCATTTTCAATGCCTACTAATAAATCTTCGAATTCAGTGACATTGTTGGTGCAAGAAAACTCCAATCTATAATAAAAGTTATGAATTTTCCCTACAGGAGAAATCAAGACAATGCCAACTCCACTTCCTTCATTTGAGCATGAACCATCAAAGTGCATGTGCCACATACAATCATCTAAATCAATTTGTTCCAAGGGAATTTTATCCTCCTCAACAAAGATGGAATACACTCTTAGGTCTTCTTTGATATAGTTCACATTAGGTTGTGGGACACTCTCTATGTAAGGTGAAATCCTTACCTCTCTAAGGACTATAATATTTTTACCATTCTGAGTAACGAATAAATGTGTCCCATCGAGTGAGAGGTATCAACCCGTTAAATATTGCTAATCTCTTCCCAAGATGATTGAGTAATTTCTTAATGGCATATCAATTACCTGAATGATAACAATTTTCCTTATTTCAGGGTGTGTGCACAAAACTAAGGTCACATCTTTAATCTCACCTATGGCTATTTGTTGTAGACTATTATAGGAGAGCATGCTTCTAGTGTTTTCGTTTGTACAAGATAAGCCTAGTTCTTCCGTAATAATATTCGACATCACACTTGGGCCTGAACCACCATCAACGAGGAAACAATGGGCAATATTATCCATGATCTTTACAAAAATACAAAAAGAGGGATTTTTTACAGGGTACCTAAAGTTATGCACACCTACCTTATTTACAGATGAGTCCTCTTCATTCACCTCTTTAGAGAGGTTGGATACAATGGAAGCTTTTCCTTCCATGAATTGTTTTAGATGCCTCTGTTTTTCGGGGATGACAACCATGTCTAGAAGGGTTTCATCTGATTTGATGTTGGCCAATTGATTTACGATATTGTATTTGGAAGAGGGGAGAGGGGAGGTATTTACTTGACTGTCAGAAACTTTAGGAATGTGAACAATAACATCGGGTGAGGATGAGCTCGGGCTAGAAGAATTACGGGGATGATAAAACTTGACTTTGGGAGCATAGGACTTTTTCCTAGTATTGATGATCATGACATCTTCTGGCTCTACAAAATCTAGGACAACGATGGTAGTTTCTAGTATTTTATCAAATATATTATCTGTGGCACTCTTCCTTACCTCACATGTGGCTTCCTCATGGTGTTCCTCGCAAAAGTTACACCAACTTTGAGGAAAGATAACTTTAGGTTGAAAATCAGTTTCAATTGGGCTTCTAAAGGGGGGTGGAGAAGAGGATGAAGCTCCATGGGTGAGAGGGGAGGAATTTCCCTTTCACTCGTACGCTATCATACGATTATTTATATCTTTTACTAGAAGTAGGAGGGCATCCATATCTGTCTGTTTAACTGACTCTCCCTAGGGAAGACCTATTCTTTCAAGTTGTTCTTCATATTCTAAACAAGTATGCAAAGTAGAACCAAGACTATCAATTTCCTTTTCCTCAATCCTATGATGGTAGGGGGGAGGTAATGCATTGTATTAATGCATGAAAGTGGCTTAGTTATGAGGTCAAATGAGTTTAGGGATTTGATTGTATAACTTAGTGAAACGCAAGTTGAAGGACTTGATGGTCTCACAATCCTTATAGGAGATGTTATTGTATTCCCGTAACTTCTCGACTGAGATTTTGGATTGCCCATAAATGGACCTGAACCAATAGATTAAATCCTCCCAAGTAGAAAAAATCTTAGGAGGAAGGTCAAATAAATCAACCGCGGCCTTTCCATCCAAGGAATTGATGAATAAGCGCATGCATGTATCATTGTCATTGTCTCCTATATTTTGATGGGCATTAGAAAATGCTACCAAGTGTTTATTTGTAGTGACAATGTTATTTCCCGAAAACATGAGAAGATGTTCTTTGAACTTAGGAAGTGGACAAGTAGTAGGTGCTAGGTTAAGAGGAGAGGACACATGCCACGGTGTGGTTGTAACACCTTTGTTAAGCCCTATTACTGTCTCATTACCCCTTAATTGGGGCATATTATATTAGTACTGTTATTTTATTTATGTCATCTTTAGGCCATTAGTTGTAATTATACCTCCTAGTCTCCTATATATACTGTTAAGAACCAAACATCAATATAGCATGGAAAAACATCAGGAAAAGTACTCAACGCCTTGAAATTGAGATAATTTCAGATAATAAGCCTCTTTGAGGGGGAAACCTCCTTTTACCCCACTTACAATGTTCAAGTACAAGATGATTCAAAATGAAAATGTCTCCTTGGTATATATAGGAGACTAGGAGGTATAAACTCAAATAATGGCCTAAAGACGACATAATTAAAATAACATTACTAATCTAAATTACAACTAATGGCCTAAAGCCGACATAAATAAAATAGCATTACTAATCTAATATGGCCCAATTAAGGGGTAATGAGCCAACA
>JZKD02S1673249.1:440788-457012 GCA_000966675.3 Picea glauca
TGTAGTTTTTTTTTTTTTAAACCTACAGTAATCGTCACAATATCGATGGACTTTTGTCGGAATTTTTTTACCATAACCATTACTATAGCGACGAATTTTCGTCGCACTATTCCACGAAGTTTTGTCGCATATATAGCAAGTCCATCATAAATATGGTTTTTAGAAAGAGCACTCATCGATATTACCATGAAATTTCGTCACAAGTTGCGACGAAATTTCGTCGCACATTCAGCAGTTGCGTCGCAAGTTATTGGCTTGGCACATTTCTTCATTGGTATTGCGACGAAATTGAAACGATGAAGAAGGTTAACCAATATTGAAGTTGCTGACATGTGGCTAGCTAATTTCATCGATGTTTCCATGCACACCTAGATCATGGATATAGCAACGAAATTATTACGACGAAAAAAAAACTCGGCGTTCGTGGAAATTGCGACAGCTAAGTGTGGCAATATCAACAAACAACCATCACAAATTTGGTCATATGTACTAGTGTATGTCACTATACCAAGCCGAGGAAGAAAACATTTCCTGGATCTATCTTGTATGTGGTTGGTCATCAAGTTCTTCTATGTCTAAAAAGTATCCATGGTACTCCAGATGGTTTATCCCAAGTGCCCTGAAATTTGATTCAGCTAGTAGTTTTGCTAGGCCTTGACCCTTGACTAGATTAGTCGGTTTTATCTCAAGGTCAAATTCCTGAATCTTGGCTAGCCATCAACCCCTCTTTCTTCATCATATCTGTAATCAATTTAACAATTTCAGAGAAATTTTGAATAAATATTCTTAAAAACATTATTTTTCTTAAAAAAGATTGGATTTCCTTTCTGTTCCTAGGAATATTGATGGTATCTATAGCTTCAACCCTTTTCAGGTCTATTTTGATTCCTTCCCTAGATACTATATGGCCCAAGAGTTTACCTTCTTGCATTGCAAAATGGGATTTCTTAAGGTTGAGTGACATACCAAATTTCCTGCATTTCTCGAATGTATGTTTGAGGCATACCAAGTGCTTTGCATCGGAGTTAGAAAGAATAGTTAAATAATCGATATAAATAATGAAAAACTTATCTCTCTCACTAACAAAGGCGATTCCCATTTCTAGTTGGAAGGTGGCCCCTACATTCTTCATATCTAAAGTCATTTTATCATACATGAAAGTACCCCATGGAGTGGTAAATGCGGTTTTTATTTATCATCTTCATGGAACGCAATTTGATTGTAACCTAAAAATCCATAAATCATAGACATTTTGTTAGCCTCGACCACTTTTTCCAGAACGTGATCCATTTTAGGGAGCGAAAAATTGTCTTTAAGGGAAGATCTATTTAGATTCCTTAAATCTACGTAGATTCCAATTTCACCATTCTTCTTCCTAACTTGAACTAAGTTGGCTACACACTCGAAATATCTGAGTGGAACAATAATCTTTGCATCGAGGAGATTTCTTACCTCCCTTTCTATCACAGACAGTAGTATAGGATTTATCTATCTGAGATTTTTCCTGAAAGGTTTGATGCCCTTCTTTAAAGGGATTTTATGTTCTATGATAGTGGTATCATAAGTTTTCAGTTGACTGTAAGACCAAGCGAAGACATCTTTGTATAGTTTGTGTAACTCGTCATTTTTACTTTTCATTTCAGGTGGAAGGTATTTGGATATTTTGACTAGTTTAGGAGTTTCCTCAATGCCTATATTACAATCTTCAACCTCAGACTGAGGTTGCAAGGTAGAATTTAGGGGTATGTCATCATGATGAAATAATCTTTCTAAAGGAATTAGAACTTTAGGGATCTGATTATTTTTCAGCACCAACATGCGGTGGTTAGTGATCTTATCCTGGAACCTCTAAGGATCTTCATCTTCCTTCATGATCCAAGTAGGGTCATTCTAATTTTCTTGGTCGATGTGCATTTCAGAAAATTCATCCACCATTTCTAGAAACTGTTTGATGCTCTCATCGTCTTCAAAGACCTACCAATGTTGAAAATTATTTGGTATTGAAGGCCAATGCCTCATTTCTATGTGATACTTTATCTTTAGGATGGTAGGTGGAATAAACGTAGCAGCCTCTTTCGCTAGAGAATCAACTTGTTGATTTTCTACCCTGGGAATATGATGAATATTAAACGATGAGAAAAAAATTTCTATCAAATCCCAGGTGCAGTTCTTGTAAGACCTTAGCCTTATATGTTTGGCTTGATACTGTTTCCTTATCTATTTTACAATTAGTTCTGCATCACCATAGACTATTAGATTTTCAATTTTCAACTTCTCGGCAGCCTCTAATCCTAAGATGAGAGCTTCATACTTGCAAACGTTATTTTTATAATCAATTTCCCATTGTAATTTGTATGAGAAAGGAATAATGAATTCATCCCTGGGTGCCACAAACAAAACTCCAACTCCTGCTCCTTCCTAAGATGAAGCACCATCAAAAAACATTTTCCAAACTCCTGTACTATTTACGTTTTTGTTTGTTTTTTCTATTCTTTTGTTTTATTCTTCTATACAATTTTCTTCTATACATTCATCAAACCCATCATCAATTGATAATATAAAATTTCCTAAATCCTGATCGATGACATATACCAGCTAATTATTTGGATTATGTGGGTCACTTACGGTATATGCCAACCTTGTCTCTCTGTATAGACGGGTGAACTGTCCACCGAAAATCGGGATTGTAGCATACATCATGTCCAGTTGAAGTGATCCTCCAAGTTTGGCACCCCAAGACCTAGATAACAACATGTCATACTTTGCAGGGACATGATCACCGACTACATCCATAAGAATACTCTTTACATGAATATGTGCATAATTAAATACCAAATATTTAATCATACCAAGACATTTGACTTTTCTCGAATCAAAAGAATACAGATCTCGGTATGTCCTAGTAATATTTAGACCCAGTTTTTCCTTAATAACTTTGGGCATTAAGTTGTGGGATGCTCCAGAATCCAACATACAATTATTGAGAAAGTGATCATGCATAGTCAGAGTAATATAAAAAGGAGCGAAAGAATATTTAACATTTTCAATATGCGGACCAAACATTATAGTAGGTCTATCATATTCAAAATTAATGGCATCCACATGACTTTCAACATCCGAAAAATTTATCATCTTGGCAATTTTCTTTCTATACATCGATTTTTTTTCTAGTTCAACCAAAGGTATGGGAATTTTGATTTTATTAATTTCATTTTCCAGGTTGAAACTTCCAATTGTCTTTTCGGCTTCTCTAGTTGGGATCTTTGTTTCTCTTTTTTTTTGGCCTATTAGTCTGCGTTGCTTTTATTTCGGCTGTCTTTATTTTGGAAACTTGCATTTCAATTGTTTTTGTTTTGGCAGCTCGTGTTTTAGTGGATGGTTGAGCTGCCTCATTATTTTTAGTCCCTGACAAGATTTTCTTCGGTGGAACAGTTGTAGATTTTTTATCTCTAGGCCTTAAATTATATTTCTGTTGAATCCCGACCATTATAGAGTCGACGATTCCTTGATAATCAGACTCTCCTAGATTATTTATACTTTCCTCATTTCCAAACATGGGTTCTTGGTCTAAAGATCTTTCATAATCCTATCTGGTAAGGTGAGGTTCTTGGTCATCATCACTGAGATTGTTTATATCTTCCTCTAACCCATCATAGTCTTGCATATCATCACTTTGCATGAAGTTTTCTGTTTTAAAAGGGGTCTTAATATTTTAGTCTTCATTTTTCACTTGTCTCTGCTAGATCTGGGGGTTGATTCCTTTTGAAATATTTTCTAGAAAATAGATTAGGCTTATCTTGGTCTAGTTCCATTCTATGGATTTTGTTTGATAACTCTTTGATTATCTTAGCCATGTCATCCATTTTTTCCTCCAAAGACCTCCTAGATCTGGAGGGTCCCGCTTGTTCCCTGAAGCGTTTAATTTCCTTGGTTCTTATCTCCACCTTGGATTATATTTTACCCAATGCCATCATGTTTGACTCGATTTATATGGTATCTTCTTACATTCCCGTGAGGCTAACATATGTCCTTTCCATTAAGAGTAGTTAAAAGTCGAGCTTGAAAGCCCCTACAAAAGTCACTTTAGCTGTGGGTTGTGAAGGTTTAATTTCTATTGGAATATTATGATAGAGTTTGTGAAACCTCTGGGTGAATTCTAGGACAGACTCAGACTTCATTTTCCTCAGAGCCCCAAATTATGTCAAATAGTACAGGTGGTCTTTCTTCCCCCCCCACTGTCTTAAAAAAGCATTTTCTAACTCATCGTAATACCTTACAAAACCTACTAGGATCCCTCGAAACCAGATTCTTACTTGTCCTTTGAAATTTTGCACTAAAAGTCTCGAGTAAAATTCCTCATGTTCAATTCCAAGGATATCAATGAATTGATCGAAAACGTTTGTGTGTTCTGTGGAAGTTAAATCTCCTTCTCCCATGAATTTCGGTAAGTTATTCATATAATTTTTGGGTAAATCATGAAGGAAGGGGGGAAGGCCTAAAGGAGTGTATTTAACCACCACTTTGGAAAAACTTCTAGGGGGTGGGGATGGGGGTGATCCTTTACCACCTTCTCCTTCACCTTTAGCACCACGTCCTCTACCAGCGGTCATTGAGATTCTAGGGGATGAAATCTGAGAGTTAAAAAGAGGATTTTCGAAAATATCAAGAGACCGAAGTGGTGACCTTTCAACTTCTTTAGGATGTGGCGAAGGAAAATATGGAAAAAAGTTGTTGGGAGACGAAAAGTCTAGGAGAGGCAAGAAAGGAAAATGTGGAATGGTTTCTTTAGACTTGCAGGATGTATAGATAGGTGAACCAACAGGGGACGAATCAGGGTGTACAATATGCTCTTTAAGGTTTAGAAGGGTTGAAACCTTTACTTCTATAGAGGATGGGGTAGACATAAAATTAATGATAGTGGGTATAGATGAGGCTCTTCTATTCAGACTGTTCTGAGTACCATAAAGGTCGATTTCAATCTTTATTTCAGGTTCGCTAGTTGACCCTCCGTAGAGGGTGTTTGTTTAAAGTTTTCTTTGGGAGTCAACCCTTTGACCCGGACCTTAGTATTAACTTGAGTTATTTTGGGTTGGTAATTCTTACCTAAAGATGAGGTAGTAGACTTGAGGTATCCCTTGGGCTTTAACAACTTTTCGGGATCAGATACAGGCCTAGTTTGCTGATCGTATGGGTTCTTCCTAGTATCCTTTCTACCAAATGCTAGTTTATCTGTAGTGGAGTTTCCAAGTGAAAGATAAAAATTAGCCTTATTATTGTATTCAATATTTTTTCACTATCAAAATGAGAAAATTACCATGTCATTCTCCCAGGGAAAAATAACTTCGTTTCTCCGTCCCCGGTAGTGGCGCCAAAAAGATGTTGTTCCTGAGATAACACTTAAGGCTCAAAGGATAATGTCAGGCATCATAAATATAAATGAATGTTTTGAAAGGTGCTTTTTCTTCGGTTAGTTATATAATAATTAATCCTCAAATTAAATTAATGCAAGAATAGGACATAGGTAATATTTTGGCGTATGAGTCGATTTATAAAATCAAATGATGTGGGGGAAACTTACAAAATTGTTAAGTAAAATGAGGCATCAATGTAAGATTAATATTACCTTGTTCACAGTAGAAGAAAAGAAAGAATGCACCCTTGAAAGTATATGAGATACAATAATCCACGTAGCTCACAGGTATTGTATTTTCTTATAACAAATACAGAGGAAAAATTGTTTGCTTATCAAACAACCAATAAAATGTGACTACAGTAGTAGTAGTACTAAATTTCATCCACCATCTTATCAAGGAATAACATAAAGAAATATAGAGATATGAGATACAAGAGAAACACATAACTCAAACTGCAAAAAGGTTGGAATCTCTATCTGCACTTGTATTAATTCTCACAAAAGGAGAGTTTTCTCTATTACATCCTAAAAGAAGTAGCATGTGTCAAGTCTTCAAACTATGCATTTATACAAAATGATCTCAACTCTAAGCGGTTGGAATTCTCATAATTCAAAACAGTAAATATTACAATATGTAAACCTTGAAGAGTTTCATTTTCATCTCCTCTGTCTCTTCACCTGCTGGAAGAGATGTTTCTTCTTCTTGTCCTCCAGCTCAGAAACAACTAGCCTCTAATCATGACCTATATAAATGGTATGCACATGTTGTCTCATTTATTTCCAGATGTGTTGTCTTGCCCTTGTTCGATACACTGAACACATCTGCCTATGAACTGCACCACTAACCTGGAATGTTTTGTTATGTCATTCACCTCAAAAGTATACAAATTCTTTTGTATATTACGCAACCTATTCTGAATTTTATTTTCTTCCAAATATATAGCATGTAGTTGTAAACTAGGATTGACTATCCACTTATTAATATGGATAAGGTTGATTTGTTTCAATTGCTAGATTCGCATTCGAGATTCTTCCATGCTTGTCTTGGAATTAATTTGAATTTTTGATATATCAATTTGCCCCAAGGCCTTAGAGATACTATCCCCTTCAACATCCATTGACTCTTTATCGAGTGAAGATAATTCTTCTTCGAAATCTTTCTTTAGTTCCCTGGCTAATCTTTTGCTTTCAACCAGATTCGCCTCCCAGGTCTTCAGTATTATGTCGCCTCGGGTTTGCTCAGAAAGAGACAATCGAGAGTCCCTTGATAATTCATCCCTTGATGCTATTAAAATGGCCTCCTGGAATGTAACTAAAGCTGCAGTGGCCTCTCTCTCCTTAATATAAATGTTATTTAGATAATGGTTTTCCACCCGATAACATCTTTGAACAACTTCTGCTTCAGTAAAAAGGTTTTGTTGGGATGATTCCAACTTTTCATGCACTTCCAAGGCCTGAGCTTTGAAAACCACCATATTCATTGTCATGTTTTCAACCAAATCTATTTTAGTCTGCAGTTGTTTGACCAACTCTCCCTATTGAATGGCTAATCCTCTGTTAGCCTGTGAAGTTTTATGCATTTCATTAAGACTGGTTTTGAGTTGTTGAATTTCTTGTCTGTCACAGGCTCTTATTTGTTCAAAACCCTTATTCATCTCATTTCTTACCTCTTGTTCCATGGAATTCATCTGGATTTGCAACTGCCTTACCAACTGATCTCTTTGTTTCAATTGTTCCACTAGGATTCCCACTGAAAATTGATTTGTCGTGGAAAAAGATCCCAATGAGCCTGCCATTTCTAAAGAGAAATATGTCTCACATAAGCCACGTCCATCATACACCATCCTCTGCCTTTTTAATGTTGCACCATCCTTTTGATTCATTTCTCTTTTAACTATAACACTCCTCTTATTTTTGAAAAAGAAGTCGGAAGGCGGCATTTCCTCAGCTGTAATTAGAGTGAGATATTCTATAAATATGACTTCGGCATTTGGGTTTCCCTAACTCGACTATAAAGGTGTTACCGATTTGATAGGGCTACCTATTTTGGTGTATGGTTGTTTCCCTTCTGTGTTAGTAGCCGATTTATTTGGTGTGGACGGTGGTGTTTCCTGTCCCTTTTTTAACAAAGATTCAATTTGAGCCTTTGTTTGACCACCAAATGGATTTGATGATGTAGTATCCATCCTATGAGCTAAAACTTCATCTTTCTTCACATTCTCTTAAGTGTCTTTCCCACTGGAACTTCTTGTTTCTAAACTCTGAGTGTCTGGTTTTCTCCCTGTAAAACATTAGGCAAACTGATTCTTCTGTGTTTTTGGAAATTGTATAACTCGACTAATTTCTCTGGAGTTAGAGTTTGTACTCTTCTCAACACCTTCTCGTATGACCTTACTCCCTAGAATATTTTATCGTGTGGGGAATCCTCATGCTCATATCTCTTTAAATTATATAGAGCTAGGTGGTTTGACACAATATTATGGGGATCATGCTTCTTGAACTCAATATCAACCAACTTAATGTCTTCTAAGTCTGCAACCTCCACTTTCAAGTGGCCAAAATCAAACAATCAGAACATACCAACTTGTAAAGGGAAGGTCGAGCATACCTTTTTCTGCGCCTCTTTTAATGCTTTGTTGATTCCCCCTGTTACAGTTTAACAAGCTATCTCTCGGCACACCAATCGATATAGTAGAAACTTTCATAAAACATGTGGGGGGGCTGAACACCCAAAAACCCTGATGTAGGAGATATGTTCCTCAATGTACCAGTCCGCTATTTTCCCCAGGTTGGTCATGATCTTGTCTGAAATCCTAGGAGGTGGGAAACCATAGAGAGTGATATGCATCGACACCTCCACATAGTTTCATATTTCATAGAATAAATATTTTTCTTTATCCTCCCACAACTTAGAGTGATAGAAATGTATGGGCTCAACTTTTGTCGAAGTCCAGCTCGAGCTCATCAAAGGAAACGGTGTCATAAAACAAATGGCATCCATAATGTATGCCAACATATAGAAAGAGGGAGGTTTCACTTTGGATTTTGACAACTGATATTCTGTGATTTCCTTGGCCAAACTGTTTGATAATATCTTGGCCCAATTGAAAGAAAAACCATTTGCAACTTCATGCATGATCGATACCCATGATAACAGGAAGTGAGTAGAGTTTTCTTTCCTGAAAATTCTACATATCTTCATGGCCACATACATCATATGAGCGTCTAATGATGTTGTGGCATATATGCCATGGGTGTATACTCTGAATTTCTCAGGGCATGCCCACCAGTTCTTGATTAAGTTGGGGTAAGTCTTTCCACCTTGTGTGCACTATTTTTCATCGAACTCCTTTAAGAAATTGACATTATAAATGTGTTTGAATGCTAAGGATAATTTGTACATCACCTGTATATGTTTTGGTCTAAAGGACCAAACAATAATTTTTTGTGAATTGTGGATGCTCCTGGTCGAGACGTCAATGTTCTCCAGGGCCCAACCTATCATGTCTTTATACGGCATGATCCTTGACCGTGTGGATATTTATGCATCTCTGATTGAGCTATGTATTTGAGCTTCGTCGCTTGACTTTCAGTCATCTCATAGTCTGACTCTTCTAGGAAGTTGATCAACTCATAGTGTAGAATATCAAATACCTGTGTCCAAGTTTTCACAGTATCTACAACTCTCGGTGATGTATCCAAGAGGACATATGTGTTCTGGCTCGAGATTTCACTAGCAACTTTAGCTATTTTCCGTGGAGCCATGATAGTAGAAAGCTTAGAATTGTGCTACCTGTTACAGGGAAACGCGCAAATTTCTTAGCTTGCTAAAACTTGTTGTTTTGCATGGGATGAAAATTAGAATTCAAACTCCAATATCATTATTCACCTTAAGCGTATCGATTTTATGAATACCTTCACTGACGATGTGTTGAATTTCATTAATGAAAAGATTCAGGCGACGATCCGCAATCTTATTTGCAATCATTTCCGTAGATCCGTTATTAATACCATTAATGCTTGGTGGTTCGTGATCAGGAGTTTATATGAATAAAATTTGAATTTACCTGAGCTACAATTCGACGAAAAATTAATCATGAGATCATCTTGTTTAACCCATTAGTTAATCGCGTTTATTGTTAAGTGTTTTTTTTCGGATTTTCAGACTTTGAGATTCTGATAGTAGCTCAAGATAGGATCCCCAAAACACGAAATCGCTTAGTGATTAATTAAATTTAATCATGTTTAATCCATTAAATAATCATTTTTAACTTCAATTATTTTGGGGTTTCGTACTTCGTGATATTAGAATACAATGGATGGTGAATATCTGAACTCCAAATGTGTGAAGTTATTAATTAACTATTAATCGAGATTAACTTATTTAAAGGGGGTTTAGCTTTTTGGTATTTATATGCTTCGAGCATCGACAAAACAACCTTATTGGATTTTCAATAGGTCACTACCCTTAGTGAGGTGTTAAAAATTAGGAACGTATACGTGTATGGTGACTCAGATCTGTCGAACGCTTTTCGCGTATTGAGATTTTGAATATGTGACATGGTAAAATGCCTGAATCGCGAAACTCCAAAAAAATATCTATTGATTTAATTATTTAACGAGTAGGCGGCTCCACAACTCCGAAGAGATTAGGATCATTTGATTAGATAGAAGACTTCATCAATGGCGAGAATCAAGCACGCTTAATTCTTATTTTAACTGGGAAAGGAATCTATTTAAGATCTAAAAGTTAGAAATATATATGTGTTCCAACAACTCCCATAACCACATGCATGTTTGACAATTTATCTCGTTGATATTTGTCATTATTTTCAAAAATACATTACTCATATATACAAAAAAAACATGTTGTCCAAAACTTCTGAAGTCAACTGTCATCAACAATAAATAAAATCGAAATCAAAATCCATGTTTTTGCTATCACCTTTTGATTTCTCTGAATTTTCCTTTGGCTCTGTTGAGCCTTTAGGCCTAATCTCTCTGATCACATGATAACAATCGTCCCTCAAATGCATCTAGGAGGACACAGATTTATCATAGCCATTGGAGGAAGAGGAAGGGGTAGCAATGGTTTTTCCTTTGTCAGGGGCATGGTCAACATTGGTTTTCAATATTTTGCTATCATGGGAGGACTGCACTGGTGAGTGCGTAGGGGAATCTTGGACAATCATATTGTTAGGCCAGGGAGTTGGTAAAGACAAATTGGGCTAGCCACGATGTTGGGATACTGCCTGGTGGACAATATCTTGCCATCCATCATTTTCGGGAACCTCGGGTTACAATGATACATGAGGGGGAACATGAATACCAGGGGTTTGTGGAGATTTGAAGGGAGGCCTTCCGGGCCTCTGTTGGACCACTCCTTTCCCAATCCAATTGAAAAACCCATCCTGAAACAACTGGACTAACTCTTGAGAGTCAACATCAAAGTGTATGGAGAATCTTGGCCTCCTTGAGCCTCTGTTCCAATTACCTCTACCTCAGTTGCCTTTTCCATGGCTACCTCGGATGAAAAATAGCATTCATTCATGCATAATTGATTAGAAAATATTTCCTTTAACAACCATACATGAAAACTCCTTTAAAAATATGAAATAGATTTTGGATCAGTAACATATCAGACTCATGCAATCCAATCCATACAAATTGTATAACTATTGTCGATGAGAAGGGGGTGAACAAAATGTCCTGGGATATGCAAGGGGTTTGTATTGAGTGAAAAATGATAAGATGAGGGGGGAAATAATCCTGGTTACTGCTCACAGACAACAAACAATAAACTGTATTGTAAACCAAGGAACATGTCATTGTAATCCATCCAAGAAACTACGATTTCAAACTTTTTCAATACAAAATTCTCTTAACTGTAATTAAATTTTAGGAACAAGGAGTGAAAAATGGATATGGGAAGGTGAGGGGGATTGTAATTAGTGAAAAGTGAAATAATGGTAGGGGAAGAGAGCAGATACTATTCATAAAATTAATTAAGTAATCCATAACACCATTCTATATCAAACACAAAAGATCCAATACCAACCAAATAATCATTGTGATCAATTAAACAACTAGTTTGTAAAATTCAATCAACTTTGTGTATCAACTTGCCACTGTTCATAATTAAATATTTAACACAACGTCATCAAAACAAGAGAATATTCCTTCCACAACAACCCATAGAAGAGTATGTTTCTTTCCAATTGTCCATTAATATCTTAAAACAATTTCGAAATGAACACACAATCACCTATTTCCACTCTGTTCAGCATCAAAAATCAACCACTGTCAATGAATTATTTTGTTAATCAAACACAGACACAAAAAGCATGCTTGATTTCATCCCTCAATTCCATTTGATAATTAAATTGCAATGAGACCATACTGTCACAGAACCCATGCCTATCTCTTCTATGATGCATGATCTTCACCAAACATACATAGTGGACAGTCAAACACAATCATCAATATAATACTCCTAACTTTCCATTTAAACACATAGTAACAACAATCACCATTTCAACTCAAACGAAGTTGTAGGATGCACAAACCATTCAACAAAATGCAAGAGCATTTATGTGATTGTACATGTTTAATTACTCCAAATCTAAACATCAAACAATGTTGAACTATCAATCCACTACAAGGAGGCAACAACAGTATGCCCAATCCCATTTCTTAAATCAATTGAATTGGAACAAAACCATATTGTTTAAAAATTCGTGCTCATCTCTAATGGTGCAATCAAACAATATCCATAACATATATAGTGGACAATCGAACACAACTATCACGATTGCAATATTTCCATTTCGAAATTAAGACACACAACAACAACAACAACCCTTATTTCAATCAATATCATGTTGTAGGAAACACACAACCCAACACATAAGAAAATATGCGTATTCCCAATCAACCATAAAACCATTTCAAACTATTGAATCAATTTCCATAATAGAATAACACAGTGACTATAACCAATCACAATAACCATTGTCAACTCTATTAATCAGGGATAACCAATAATTAACCATTGTCGATGATACTCCACCAAATCATAATAGTCGACCATGCGTCTGACCAAAACAACTGGTTCATTTAACAAAATTGATCTTAAAATAATCAAGGCCAGACCCTGATTAACAAACAAAGGGAGGTTGGAACTAATCATCAACAACAGGTGAAAACCTTCGGGACAACACGGTGGACCCATATGCCATATCACCCATAGCTTTGAAAGATAAGGAGAGAATTCAACATACAAGAGAGATTATGAATAGAGGAGAAGAGGTCCCTCACATGCCAATAAATAACACCAGAACACATAGAGAATAACCCTCACGGTTTTCCCCAATCAACCTGGGTAACAATGATACATAAGCAGAGCCATGAAATAGAAATCAACCTCAAAACAAGCCCCTCGACATCATAGCCATCAACCAAATACACAGACACCAATAGTATAACAAGCCCATACCCAGGTGAAACGATACACAATGACACTAGGTGGTTCGAGATCAAACCCAACAACTCATAACAACAATGCGACCGAGTGGGGTGACAAGAAATGTGAGAGGAGATCCGGTCAAGTATGGATCTAGTGGACCCTCTAAGATGACAAAGAGCCTTGATGGCTTCTAGTACTCAGAATAATCAATAAAAATGTGACTTCAACCATCATTTCTTATTTGTAATCAAAACTACACAACCAATCTATTCCAAAGAGATAACACAATTCACAAAGTTGCTAGTCTCGAGAAAAGCATAGACCCATACATCACCGAGTCAATATCTATTTCATAACCAGAGTGGATTCATGGATGGAAAAAAGACATACATGTGTTGACGGGCGAAATTGACCGTCTGTCAACTGGAAGAGTGAGTCCGGTCCAAGGTTGTCTGAATAACCTAAGCCATTTGGTGTAACTCGTTCTGATGGGTTTAATGGCTCCGTTAGCCAATCTAAGAATCCTAAAAGAAATGAATAAAAGAGAGAAATAACTAACTAATTATTAAAACACTATATATATATATACATATGCTCTAATGTAACTGTAGTAGTTGTATTTAAGCAGAAGATATACAAGTCTCGTTTATTTACATGATTTACAAGCTGCAAGTTTTAATCGAAAATTACAAAAATCAATGTGAAAAATGATTGCTTCTATGAAGAAGATAAAGAAAGCACATAAAAATATTTATTGTTTTTCTTTTATAAATTTAAAGAATCTTGCAATTTTTTTTTAATGAAACATGAACATGTGGATAGTCAAAGCTAAACCATACATTCTAGTTTCAATGATATGTAGATGACAGAAAAATACAAAGAAGCTATCATGTCAGCGAATTAGTGAGGTGTATCCAAGCATCTGCATGAGTGGTGAACATCCAACTGCCATGTCCAAGAGAGAAATCTGCAATGAACCTTATGACTGTTATAAATAAATTCAGAACATGTATTGGCAGCTTAGGTTTTAATGACAGAAAATGAAACAAAAACATAAACATGTGATCTCATAATTATACATGATTACAACAAGATAAATCTAGAAGCAATCTATGCATTTTATCGTTCAATTTAAAACTCAAAGATAAATCTCATTATTTCAATCGAAGATATAATCACAACATTTGTATTTTGATGAAGAGAATGATAGATGGTATTTATAATATAAACCTCCTACACATCACAGATCATTTAATCTAAAGATATCATACCTACACATGTAACAAAAGGCTAAAGCCAAAATGCATATATGTCGTTCTATTAAGTTTTTGGAATCACTTGTCCATTCTGTAGTCCTAGAAGAATGTTTTTGGATAATAGACTTTAAAGATTGAAAAAATTAATACATAAATGATAATAATTAACCATGTATTGATAAAAAAGACTAAAACTATTTAAATGAATGCATAGTCAAATATTCTAAGAATATGAAGATATTATAATGAAAATAAAACCATTTTACTCACAGGACAAAAACCATTAAGCAACTTGGAATTTCATATTCTTCTTTGAAAATACTTGTCCATTCTCTCAAATATTTCATCCATCCATTACTCCATTTGAAAAGAAATAAAAAGTTTACAAAAGATATAATATACAAAAGATAAAGGATACAAATCCTCCTCTCCAATTCTTGGATCCCCTAGGCTCTGAACTTTCTCATATATTTATATAATGAATAAACAGTCTGAGCGTCACTATTAATTTTCGCCACCTAAAATTGTCTCGTAAAAAGATATCAATATCTCTCAAATAGTTCATTTTTTTGGGAAAATATCTAAGCGGAAGGTAAATTGGTCCATTTGGGTTCTTGGTTTTCAACCGTTTCTTCAAATTCCTCACGGTTTCGCTGAAATCTGTTTTGCAAAATTGTCTGTCTGATCTTGACGCCTTTCCAATTTTATCTGTTGTTGCTCATAAAATTATTTGTAGCAATCCAAAATTATTTTTGGATCAATCATCTTGAACGTATTTGGATAATAAAATCAAGCCATGATCAGATCCGTATCAAATATTTGATAATAGAAATCTGTGAAACAAAAATAAACCTAAATTAATAATCTAAAAATTGTGAATAAAACAAAATCTAGAAAAATAAAAAATGAATTTAAACTAACTATAACTTATAAACAAACATTGTTTATAATTTGTTTTCAAATATGATCTAGAAGCTTCAAGTTAGTGGAGAAAAAACATTAATTTTAGTTTTTTACAAAATCAAACAAATGATAGATAATTCTTTTATTATTATTATTTTGAAATGAGATGCAAAATGAAAAAAATAATTAATTAATTAATATCAACAAATGATTTCATGAAAATGAGAAACCACCAAGATATTATTTGATTAAGTATTGAACCCATTATTCAAAATAGTCAAATTTGCTAATGAGCAAAAGAAAAAACACATAATCATAATTCAAACGAAAGTAAACATTTGACAAAAATTAACGTTTTTGTTTAAATTGAGATTTTTATGCTCATTTCTAACTTTTGACATATACTTTTGTAATGAATATATCATACTATAGTGAATGTATTAAGTTTGTCTCAAAGCAAGCCAAGGTATGGAACTATTTGAAAATGTTGATTTTGTAGCTCATTATAATTATCAAGATTCTAATGGGGGGCTTTTAATTTTGTAAAAATTTGGGGGAGTTGTTCGGGCCCAAAAAATGGTGACTTACTGGGTGAAGCAATTATCTCTTATCTGGTAATATTTCATCTTAGGAAGAAAATAATAATACTTGAAAAAGGATTTAAGCTCCCTGAAATAAATTCACTCTAAGACCATATAGTATCAGGATAAGCTCAATGTTATAACCAGAAAATAGAATTTTATTTGCAGAGGATTATAACCTGAAATAATATCTTAATCAAGGAGTCATGATGTTTATAAAATAATTTCAATACCGTTGATAGAGCCATTGTTGCCATTAGGCATCTATAGCATCGACAGGGATGTCATTTAACCCACTTAAATGCTTTAATCCCATCCAATAGTTGTATCCACATGATGTATACTTCCATAAAAGTTAATTTAAAAACATATACCTACTACCTCTTGACCCGACATTGTTTCATTGCCAGCAGGCCTTTTTAGTACCCCGACGAAGTTGTCTTGGTATCATGTGTGTATTTACCCGCCACTAGTGAGTCTGTTCAGTACCCCGACAGGTTTACACACACTTCCCACACATAAGTGCTTTCAACCCTCTTATGCCACTTTTAAATAATAATACAATTATAGATTTCTTGATGACAAAGAGAGTGGGGTGATACTGGA
>JZKD02S1673249.1:472248-485391 GCA_000966675.3 Picea glauca
TGCAGCTACGACGTTTGGAGAATATCCCTGTCAGCAGGCTCGCTTGCTACTTCCCACAACACGCGAACTCTTCGGAAACCCCTGTTAGCTGCGGAAAGTGAATACTTTCCACAGCTCACCCTTTGATATGAAAACTCACTTTAGCTGCTAAAAGCAAAACCACATGCCACATCATTTAAAAACATTTCTTAGCGCGAAAGCGAGTACTCTTCGTATCGTGCCACGTTCGAACTGTCCATCGAGCTTCTCGCGCCTCGTTACTTTCCACAGCACCTTGAATTGATGAAACAACGTTGTTAGCTGTTGAAAGCTATCGCTTTCCATAGAACACAATAGGTCCTAAAACATGATGTTAGCTGTTGAAAGCAAACAGTCATATTTTCAAAATAGAAGACTTTATTTTCGATTATTTCCTAAGACACACTAAAAAACAAATTTTTTTCTGAACTAAAAAACTCAAAAATGACTTGAAGCTACTACTGAAAACTATGATTTCCACCCAAAACTCGGCCGAAAGGATGGTTTCATTTTGGGAGTTAACAGTCTCTACGACCGGCAAGCGGGAGCTGAATGGAGCAGGAGCAATGTGGAGCGCACAGATGTCATCAAGCGGGCGATAAGGCAAGGTATGCTCCTCTGATTTGTAGAGTAGAATGCATTAGGTCATGGTTTGATATGCTTATGTAATGGTAATCTAGATGGATGAATGTATAATTTCAATAGATGATGGTTACCGTTGGGCTGAATGGTTGTTATTTAATGGTTGCCTCTGGCGTAAAGTTGTGTTTTTTATATATATATCGCTGAAATTTTATTGTGTCAAATGAGTAACCTCTAGCCTAGTAGTTACCCTTTCGTTTCTACCCCCTGTATGACTTAGCTCACTGTGTAGCCACACTGGAAAACTGGTACTGGCATGCTCCTTGCCAATTTGTTTACCCGAGGAAACCCCTTCCGGCATTTTCATTTTTGGCCGTCGGTGTTTGTGTATCTGAAATCCTCTTGGCGGCATGAGATAGTGGGGGCAGACCCTCTTATTTTCCTTGCGTCTGGAGGTGGCGTTCAACCTTGGACCTTGTATGGATAACTATTCCTACTCTGGACTCTTACTGGACGGATTTCTTTTTAAAGGAAACCTTTACTGTTTATTTTTCTCTTGGGTGGTGACAGCGTCGATCCCTCTGCTAGCAGTCATCGTCCCCCTCAGTCCTCACTTTTGACTACGATACCCTTCATTGATTTCGACATTGCCAGAAACTTTCGACCTGGCGTACTGCGCGTCTGAGCTAGATGGCAATGCATTTTCTCTTTTGTTGAGCTCAGCGTCATTGTGTTTTCTCCCTTGCAGCATGTATTGTGGTTATTAATTATTGATGTTTGATCATGTAAATACAATCCCGTGGATTAATACACAGGCTTAATTCACCATCCCTTTCTTGCAACTCAACTAGATCGAGAATGAAGCCAGTTGAAGGCTTAGTTCCATTTTTTCCCTATTCCCGGTTACTAAACTGCATTCAGAACTTGAGCGTGAATAGAATGAGACTAACCAAACACTTCTCATTTCATTGACTCGAACTGTATACCCACGCCTTGAGAACTGGGGTTCTGACGAATTAGGTTTCACGGGTTGTTCATCGCCCGACGTTGGGTTAATAAAGCCGGTATAGTCTGTTCCAATTTTCCTTATCACCGTTCCTTTAAGGCAGAAGTGTAGATGTTTGGTGGCGTGCTAGGATAGTAGATACGGTGTGGAATTTTACAGTTGGATTAATCATTACTCAGGATTTACGTAATTTCATTTTTACCACTTTCGAAACCTGCAAGGAATAATTCTGAATAACGAAGTGCAGTTGATTTATGTCTGAGATAGCCTTAAGTACAGCCATTAAGTCTTATTTATAAGCTTATGCATGCTGCTCCTGTCCTTATCCTTCTACCTGTGGTATATCCGGATTCAATGGCCGATATGGTGACTATGGGCAGAATCCTTCAGCACTGATGCACATCTTTTCGAGTGCCCTTTCAAATTAGTTGTATCCCTTTTCTATTTCCTGAAGCCCAGGAGTCGTGCCAGATGGGGCTGTCAGAGAGATAATAAATGATTTGCCTCCTTTTTGATATCGGCGAAATCTCCCTGTCGGTGACAGTCCCAAAGCCATCCACCTTAATTAAATTTAAACACCATCTACCTTCCCAATCGTTGCTTCCTGGCAGCAGTCACCTCTGATCTTATAATTTTTATTGATTGGTTAGTTAGACGCAATGTATTTGATTTAAAATGTTACATATTCAATTGTTATTTCACTATTGCGTAACGGTTATTTATTTAACTGATGCGTAAGTGTAGTGTTATTTACTGGCAGCGTTAGCGTAGGAACATCTCCACTTCCTATGCATTCTATTCTCTCAAAAATATATATATATAAAAAAAATATTTATTAAGATTGCATTTATAATTTGCATTTCATTTGTTAAAATCTTTTATTGATGAAGATATACTTCACATTTGCATCACTAAATTGTAATTCACTTTCTACAATCATTTTATTGTGCTTCACCGTTGTTGACCTTAATCATTTAATTCTCCAAAAAGAGAGATTTTATTCCTTTACCATCAAGGTCAAGGATAAAGAAACCCTTATAGAAGATAAAACACTTTAAGTGTGAAGGTCCTTGTACAACTAAACCTAAGTGCCACGTTTTCATATTTTTAAACTTCCTTCCATATATGATTAATGAAAACAAGTGGATTTTCTTACCATATTAAAGGAATGCTTTAAACTTTGACATTTTTCCAATTGAATAAAGGTTTTCATAAACAAAAGGGGCCCAAAAACTTATTCACATCATAGTTGTCTATACTTTTACATAAGGAGGTGTTGTCCTTATGTGGTTGTCATAATAAAAATGTAATGCGGTCTTCATCTTATGGAATAAGGTTGAGAGTCATTATCTTGGATATCAGATAAAATATAATGTCTTGAGCTAAGTACCTTAAGTCATTATGATATAGTGAATGGAGAGGTACAACCATTTGATATTGTTTATGTATTAGATTTGCGTTTAATTTGGTTTGATGTTAAATGAATTTACAATCATTTGACGTGCGCATCGTAGAGGACATGGTCGACCCTTAACTATTGTTGTACTTAGGATTTTTACACTTGTTGCTTGGTCTGTTGAGTCGGGTGGGATGTAGACACCCCCAGGTAGCCTTAGGAGGTATGTCTGTGTGTGTGGTTTTTTGTGTAAGGAATCCAGTGCCGTATCAAGAGTCTCGGGCCCTTTAAAGGCAGGGTTTCCACTCTTGTGACACACCTGATGAAGATTACTAGTTTCTGCCTGAGCAGTCGACCAGGAGCCTATCTGACCTTTTCTCTCTCCGGAGAAGAGAACTAAGATTAAACGCCATGCTTTCCTGTGTAGAAATAGTAAGATCTACTACTATGGATTCTTCCCTCTGTGTTCGTACTGTGCATAACCCAGTATGTCGTTAAATGTTCACGTTGTGTGCCTTATGTCTATGGTCGTTTATTGCTTGCAGTTCCCGTTGTATGCCTTCAGTCTTCTTGTGATGAACATCATGGTTGCATCTTGTTGGTTGTCGGGTGGAGACGCAGAGTCAAGTGTGCCTGTTCCTTTGTACACGCGCGCACACACCTTAAACAAAAAATTTTGCACCTGTTATCCGAGTTATTGTCATAACAAGGAGGTCGTTACATAGTTGTTCGGGCCTAACAATATGTAACCAAGAAAACCTTAAAAACTTGAGCTTGGCTGAGCGGTTCTTCCTCTGCTTAAAAATTGAATCTTAACCATAGTGAAACACAATTGAACAATAGCTGAGCTAAGGTGACAACCATTGGAAAGGGTATGGAGTGACGTGCAATAAATGCACGTTGCCTCCATCCTCCACTCATTTAATTCCTTAGTACATGCCATCCAACCCTCCATTAATCCACTTAATTAATCCATGCATCAAACTTAGCATCGTTCACTTGTCAAATGAGCCACCCCATACCACATTTAACCATTTCCAACTAAACCATAGCACATATAACTCAATAAATCGTATATCCATTAACCTTGTTAGCTAGGACTAACAATAATCCCTTATATACAATGCATATAATGTAGAATAGCATAGCATAGTTTTAATCTTGCTTAGATTTTTCTCCATATTTCTTTTATCCCTTTTCATGACTAACACATGTTTCGTGCAGGTGTAACATGTAATAGATCATGGTGAAATAAAAATAACAGTTCACATAAGCCTTTGCGACATGGATATGATATTTTAAAGTAAAGACACTCACACATAGCATGAATTTTCCATCACCCATTTGTTGCGAATAGAGCCAACATTTGAACACCAATCATGATCAAACTTGTAAGCAGTGTTGAACAACAACATAACATCAAATAAGAACCAGATCTGATCCTCCAATCTACAAGGGGGTCCCACCTACTAGTATTACAGATATATCGTTAGCTTATAATAATAGGCTTTAGCAATACTTTACAGGCATAAAATCTTGTTGCGATTGTAATCGTCAACATACTGATCCTTTCCCCATTGGAAACTCTTACCACTAGTTTTTATGGAATGAGGTGACACAACTGCAATTGAAATGGATTTTATGAACTTTCATAGGTACTACACTACCCCAATGAAGCTCCTAAATTTAGTGACATTAGTAGGAACTGGCCACTTGAAGATGGTGTCCATATTTGCGGGATATATCTTGATTTCCCCTCGACCAATCACATACACCAAATACAATAATGATTGTTGAGAAAACTAACATTTCTTAAGGTTAACCAATAGTTGATTCTCTTTTAGAGTTTCTAACATGCATGAGATGTGAGATATGCTCTTCCTAGGTGGAGTTGTAAAACAATATATCATCTAAGTACACTATCACAAATGAGTCTATAAAGGGACACAATACAACATTGATCAAACACAAACATGTATCTAGTGCATTACATAAACCAAAAGATATTACTATCCATTCATATAGACCTTGCCTTGCCTTGAAGGTGGTCTTCGAGGTGTCTTGTTTAAATCATACCTAGTAGTATCTTGGTTTGAGAAATAATGTAGTAAATTACTTGGCATGCTACAACTGATCTAAAAAATCATTGATCTTAGGAAAAGGGTATCAATTCTTGAGGGTGATCTTGTTCAAATCTCTGTAGTCGATACACATTCACCAAGCCCCATCCTTATTTTGTATTATGATGATAGGTGACATATAAGGTGAGTTTCTTGGTTGATTTACTACCTACTCCAACAAATATTACAATTGTTTCTTCACTTCATTTTCTTCTAGGATAAATTATCTATAAAACCCTATATTTTGCAATGGGGATTTAGGCAACAACTGTATCTCATGCTCCACTTCTCTCTTAGGTGATAATCATTTAGGATCTTGAAACACTTCTTTATATTCCCAATAAAAAATCCTCCAATGGACGTTTCTGGCATTTGGTACATCCCTCCATAGATTCCTTTACTTTTACATATTCATCACTTAGTTGATTCTCTCTTAATAACAATAATACAAACTTCCTAACAAAATTGATTAATTTCTTGGCTTGGTGAGAACTTATCAGAGAGATCTTGGATTTACTTTTGTGTGCATTGATGATAAAAGACTTGACATCCTTGATAATGTGATATTAGTTTTCCCTCCTTGTGAAGATTGCATCCCTCATATACATGTAGGGGCTTCCAAACACTACACCACACACATCAAGTGGTACTACATCCACCTCCACTTCTTCAATATAGTCTACACTTACAGAAAAAGTGAATGCTTATTGGATTATGAGGTCTAAATAGAGTTATCATTGTTGTTTGATTTGATTTATTTTTATGAACAATATCCATTTTTTATTCCCTCTCATACTATCACTTTTTCTCTCATTATACCAGTGACAAAAGATATAACTTTGTATAACAGTGACAAAAGATATGACACAAAAATAGGTAACAACTGATATTTTTGGTATTGATTGCACAGTTAAATTATTTAATTAATTGTTGAGAAATACTCTTGTATTGTTCCCATGTCACGCTACCACTTTTTCGCTCATTACAATCCCTCTAGATGTCCTATGAACCCTATCCACCCCCTTCTCACTTGGAAATTATTAAATAATTTATTATGGATTGATTTGCATGGGTCTCATGTCAATTTCTGAGCCAAACTTTGTTTCATGCAAACAAAATGTCATGTATGGTCTGTTAAGGGCTAGTTACTAATGAATTATTGCATACAGGATGAGTTTCTTCAGTAGGGGAAACCATGGAAGAAATAATAGAGGAAGAGGTAATTGGAACAAAGGGCCTAGAAGGCCTAGATTCTATTTGTTTTGATGATGACCCCTAGGAGTTGAACCAATTGTTTCAAGTTGGGTTCTTCAACTGTATTGGACAAGGGATAGTTCAATCGTCATGACCAGAGAGAGATCCCTTCCAGAATCAAAATGTCCCTGGTATTCTTGTGCCTCATCATGTGTCCTTGCAACCAGAAGTCACCGCTAATGATGGATGACAAGAAATTTTAAATCCGACAGTCTCTCACCATCGTGGCTGGCCCAATTTTTCATTACCCCATCCACCACCTATAAATACTAATGTTCAAATTTCCCCTGTACATTCACATGTTCAATCCTCTCATGCTATCAAATGGCTTAAAACCGATGTCCCCCATGTGCAAGATAGAGGTAAAGTTGTTTCCTCCCCTTCCTCTCCTTTAAATGGCTATTCAAAATCAATGTCCTCCTGTATGTATCTGAATGATTATTGTTCCCATGTTATTAGTGAGATTAATCCTCAAGGTTCAAATCAACCAAAGGATACTTCTGGAAAGTCTAAAGGGGACAACAATGATAGAAGAAATATTGCTTCTCAAAGTGGCAAGTATGGATTTTAATTTATGTGTTTTATGATTAATTTGTTGAAGACAATGGTCTGTAGAAAGTTTGGACAACAAGCTATTTTTCGGATAATGTTGTTATTTACATGGTTTTGGATATGGTTTGAATTATTTCTGATATTTAATATTCAAATTTTGGAAGTGTTTATGGGAGCTACAAGGCGACATGTGTTTAAATGATTATCTAATTGTGTTTATTTTTGAAAAGAATAAAATAAGGGAGTCACAAGGGGTCCCACCTACAAAGTTATTATTAAAGAAAGACCCTTAACTATTATTATTATTATTACTTTCCCTAAACTAAAATTAGTTAAGTTTAACTAGCTTAACTAAATAAAGTAGTTGAACTACTTCAACTTATTTGGAATGCATAAAATCCAAATGAGAAGGAAGAACAAGGGGAGAATAGAAGGATAGAGAAATACTAAGGTTTGCTCTTTTGTTTTCATGAGATGGTTTCCGTTTTCATTTATTCTTGAGTTCATTCAGAGCCTAATTCTCTTTTTGACAGCAAGGTTCATAATTGAACCAAATCATTCAGATGCTTGTTTTAGAGGTGTTGATCTATATTTGATAGTCTGTGAATACTTGTATGTTTATGGATTAAGTTTCATAGCTGATAAAGCATATTGTGCAGAGTCAAATTGGCAGCAGTCTGTGGAAAGTTGATCCAGATTATAAAGTTCAGTTTTTACTTCTTGTCAGAGTCCTTTTGTATGGTTTCCATCGAGGATATATAAATTAGACTTTGCTCCATAACCTCATAGGGATTTTGTAAAGAAAAAGATACTTATATTTCTTGGAATGAAATAAAGTAGATTGTTTGTATCATTTGCATGTAACTGTGAATTGGTTACTTTTGCTTTTTGATATCCACATTTACTTCCTGTAATCTGTATATTTTCATAAAATTATAGAAAAAAATTATGTTATTTTGCAACATTCTTTTCATAAAAAAAATCATCCTAAACCCTTGTAATTAATAGTTGTGGATTGGGAAAATATTTTTGAGGTTATAAAACATAGGGTGATATTCTCGATTATATTGTCTTAGCCAGGAAATATTCAAAAATGATTGAGTAAGATAATTCATATCTTTGTCTCAAGATTTATTTTGGAAACCATACTGAGGAGATCTTCCATATCTCTCTGGTTGATTGCATGTATGATTATCATTGAAAATTTTGTATTTGTGCTTTCAATTATTTGATTGTTTTCTTTCATCCATGATAGTACCTGTTACAAGGTAGCCCAATATTGGGCCCGATCTTAAAGACCATACCAACATTTTTGTAACCTTGTTCAATACCATATTAGAAATCACTAACACCTAGGCCGAGCTTGAATGCTTGTGGGAAGTGATTGAATAAGACATAAGTGTCCGAGAACAATGGGAAGCTAGGAAAAGACAACCTAGGAATCAGCCATAGCTTTCTTTTTCCCAAATATTTGATCTTCTTTTCATGTCCTTAAACCCTCACATCTCTAGGAGAAGATGAGGTTTATCACCTGAGATCAACCTTATTTCTGAAATAGGAAGAAAAACAATGTTTTTTCAACCCAACAAGGTACTCTAAGGAGAACTTTGTTTGATTCATCCAATTTGTCTTTCTCTCCATTACCTATCATTCACAAGATGGAATTTGTGGGTGGCTCTGGTGGCACTGGAGGTTCCTCTTCATCTCAACCTTCAACCTTATCAGTGATTGGCAGCTTGTATATCCATAAAGTCCCTGTCCAATCTGTTGTTCCTGAGATTAAACTTAAGGCTCAAATGGTAATGCCAAGCATCATGAAAGTTTAAAGAGAGTGTTTTAATTTTTTTTTTTTTCTACCTTTAGTTATAAGATAAAATATACTTAAATGGAAGTAACAATATGGCAACACAGAGGCCATATTTTGTGTCTGAGTCACAATTTGTAATATCAAATGAAGTGAGGTAAACTTACAAAACTGTTAAAAAAAGAAAGGCATCAATTACCGAAGAGTCTCACCTTGTTGTAGTAGAAGAAAATAGATAACGAACCCTTGGATAAAGTATAAATTACAGTAATTCACACATGTTGCAAGTGTTGATTTACTCATAGTAAACACAAAGAAAAAAATGATTGCTTAACGAATTACTGATGTAACATGATTACAATAGTTGTTGTACTAAATTGAAATCAAACATTTATCAAGGAATTGCATAGAGAGATATTGAATATGGAAATACAGGAGGAACACATAACCCAAACTTAAACAAAATTTGGAATCTTTGTCTACACTTGTATTAGTACTGAATAAGGAGAGTTTTCTCTATTATATCTGGAAAGAAGAAACCTTTGATAGATTTTGAATTTACATATTTATACAAACTGTCTCAACTCAAAATGGTTGGACTTCTTATAATAAAAATAGTAAATATTTGAAATAGGAAAACATTGTGTAGAATACGATAAGATTTTTTGGCGTTTCCCCTCTGTCTCTTCACCCGCTGGAAGCAAAAAAATCCTCTTTCCTTTGGGTTGGACACATTTGTCTTCTATCCTTCTTGATAATTCGACATAGTATTCTAGTTGTTTGTAGTTGTGTCTCCATCAGTCCCTCCAACTATGTTCAACAATGTGCATGTTCTTTACTTGCTTCCAGATGTGCTTGTTTTCCCATATTCAACACATTGGATGCGTTTACTCACCAATTTCACCACCAACCTCGAAGGTTTAGTTTCTTCCTTCACCTTAAAAGTGTATAACTTCCTCTCTACCCGAGGAAAATTTTCTTTTATACTTTTCACTCCTTGAGATATGACCTATAATTGTAAGCTTGGGTTTACTATCCCTTTATTTATTTGAAGGATATCAATCTGGTTCATTTTCTGAATGGTCGTCAGAGCTTCTTCTTTGCTTGTTTCGGAATTATATTGTTTCTTTTATATATCAATTTGACCCAGGGATTCAAATATAGCATTTCCTTCAAACTCAATTAGTCCTTTTTCTAGTGTTGGCAACATGTCTAGACAAGCTTCATTTACCTCTCTCTAAAGTATTTTGCTTTCTGCTAGATTTGTTTCCCAGGCCTTTAAATCCATATCACCTCTTATTTGTTCAGAAAGAGAAAGCTGAGGAACATCTAAGACATCATCCTTTGGTACCAATAAGACGGCCTCTTGAAACTTAACTCAAGATGAGAGATCTTCTCTTTCTTTGATTCAGATGCCTTTCATGGAAATATCTACTGCCTGATAACAATTGTGGATGAAATCCACCTTCATAAAAAGATCTTGCTGGGCCTTTTCCAATTTTTTGTTTATTTCTAGTGCTTGAGTCTGGAAGGCCGATATATCCACTGAGGTACCTTTGATCAACTCCAACCTAGCTTGCAATTGTTTTATTAGTTCAACATGTTTGGTGATTAGTCCTTGACTGAACTGTGAATTCCTTTGGAGCTCGTCAAATTTGGCCTAGAGTTGTTGAATTTGTTGTTTATCATTTTCTATGATTTGATAGAAATCTTGACTCATTATGTTTTGGTCAGTCTACTCAGTTGTATGTATTTTATTTTGAAGTTTCTCTACCAACAAACGCTTATGTTGTAGTTGTTCAACCAATGTTTCCATAGACCATTGATTAGTAGTGGAAAAAGTGCCCAATGAACCTCTAACTTCCTTTGCAAATTTTGTATCATCTCGGTTATGTCCATCATACACCATTCTTTGCCTTTTAAATATCACTCCTTATTTTTTATGTATTTCTCGTTTGATGATGGACCTCCATTTCTTGCAGAAGAAGAATTCCGAAGGAGGCATCACTTCGGGTGAAATTGGGGTGAGATCACCTATAAAAATGACTTCGGAACTAGGATTTATGAAACTTGACTATAAGGGTGTCAATGAAGTAATAGGAGTACCGATATCCTTAGATAGTTGTTTCTTAGCAATGTTGGCAGAATATGTGGCTGGTGTCTAAGGAGATGTATCCTTCCCTTGCTTTAAAAAGGGTTCGAGCTGAGTCATTTCCTGAGGGCCCAATGGAATTGATAATTAAGATTTCAAATCTAGAGTCAAGACTTCAGAACCCTTTGGGGTTTCCTCAGTATCCCATTTACCAGAGTTCCTTGATTCAAAACCTGAAGGTACAGATTCCTATGTAGGCGAAGTGTCTACCAATTCTCCCCTTAGTATGTTCGAAAAGATGTTTCGTCCGTGTCTTTGAAAACTAAGGAAAATGGCATGTTGGTCTGCGGAGAAGGTTTGGACTCTGTTCAATACTTCCTCATAAGACTTGACTCCCCTGAATATTTCATCATGTGGGGATTTTTCATATACATATCTCTTCAGATTGTATTGGGCTAGGTGGTTTTCCATGATTTTGTGTGGGACGTGCCTTTTAAATTTGATGTTAACCAACTTGACATCCTCCAAAGATGCAACCTCCACTTTGGAGTGACCAAATTCTAATAATGAAAACAGGCCAACCTGGAGAGGGAAGGTAGGCCATACCTTTTTCTGGGCTACTTTCAACTCCTTGTTGATGTGCCCTGTCACTATTTGATAAGCAACTTCTTGACATACTAGCCGATCTGGTAAAAATTTTAGGAGAGCATGGGAAGGGACTGAGCATCCAAAAAACTTGATGTAAGAGAAGTTTTATTCTATGAAATAATATTCCATTTTTCCTAGATTTCCCATGATTGTTTCTGAAATTCGAGGGGGTGGGAAACCATATAAAGCTATATGAATGGGCACCACTACATTGTGACAGATTTCGTAGAAGAAATATTTTTCCTTGTCTTCCCATAGCTTGGAGTGATATAAGTGAATAGGCTCAGCGTTGGTAGGGGTCCAACTCCAGTTCATTAGTGGGAAAGGGGTTACGAAGAAATTAACATCCATGATATACGTGGACATATAGAAAGGGGTGGGCTTCCCCTTTGACTTCACCAATTTGTATTCTGCAACTTCTTTAGCCAAGTTGTGTGATACAATTTTGGCCCAATTAGAATAACATCAAGGGGATTAGAGCTATACCTACAAATATTTGACCCCCAAAAATTTCTATTTGATGCTTCAGACTGACTTTGGAAGGTTTTGGACCCCAAATCACCAAACTGGGAGCTTCCCTTAAATGGGCCTTGCAAGCCAATTACTCAAAATTTTCCACCTGGAAAGTACCAAAATAGATGGTAAATTATATAATGATCCATTTTGGATCATACCTCCCCATTAAGGAAGGATTTTGGTCCCAAAAATATTTTACTAAATGAGGTGAGGAAAATTTTCCTCTACCCACTCCCTAGAGTACCATTTGACCTTGCATGGAAGTTGTCCTTTCAATCCTATTTGCTAGATTTCATGCTAACCAAATATGGTAGTTCTAGGATTCTTCTACAAAATTGTATCTCATGCCAAATTTAATTGAGATTCTGGTGCTAATTCCTATATGGTAGGTAGGACCTACTACTTAGTTTCCTAATCGATCATGAAAGGCTCATAGATTTTTCCACATTCACTATTGAGTAAATGCACATTTATAAAGGTAGACTGAGTTTATAGGAATTATCACCCACCTTTTCCAATACTTCAAAAAGACCATATGGCAAAGCCTTGATCTTATTTCCAAGACCCAATACCCTTTCTTTGTAATCAAACTCTATCTCACACCTTGAATGTTTTCTCAGTTATGTGTTGATCATGTCAGGCCTTGTGATTTTCTTATGAATTTTTAAATGTCTCTTATACTTGCAAAGGGGTTTCCTAATATTTTCAACAACTATTTTTTTCTTTTAGTGCATATCATGTGATGGATTCCCCCATTCCTCCTTTATATCCATATAAAACATCCAAGGGTGAAGGTGACAAATACTCAAAGCATGTTTCAAAATGGGATTTACCCATAGAAGTTTGGAATGCTCTATGGTAAGAGTGTTGAATATACATAAAATTTGAATTCTAGGTATTTGGATGATTTTGATTGCAACCCCTAAAAATATGAACCAATGTCCTATTGAATATGTAACACCTTGTTTCCCCCAGTTTGTAAAAATAACTATACTTACCAAGAACTGTGGAAAACTCAAAAAATGAGATTGCGTGATGTGAATGGACCTTGTGAAAAGGGTCAATGAATGTGAATAATATTATGAATATATATATATATATATATATATATATATATATATATATATATATATATATATATATATATATATATAT
>JZKD02S1673249.1:503999-534113 GCA_000966675.3 Picea glauca
CAGCAGTGGAGCGAGGAAGCACGAAATTTGGATCTACATCTTGGACAAAGAAAGACCAAATCTGCTTGGAGAAACTGCATTCTAGAATTAGATGGACTGTTGTCTCGGTATTATCATTGTACAGTGAGCAGATGGAGGGACCGTAGAAACCTTTCTTCTGCAAATAATCATAGGTTAGGATTTTGCCATGGCAGAAGAGCCAGGAAAAAAAGTCTATTTTGGGCCATGAAGGAAAACGCCAAACCCCTTTCCATGGAGCTAGGTCGGGGGGGGCGTATGGCCTCTCGTTCAGCTTAGCGTATCCCAGAGAGATGACATAACCTCTGGCATTCAGCCCCCAGCCTTTCCAGTCTTTTTTCCTCATGTGCGTGGGTGCCAGACCGTGTAGAAGCTCGAGCAGCGTGGTCCATTCGGTGGTCAAATGATCTGGCACTTCAATGGGCTTCCATCCTACCCAATCAGAGTTGTTCCAACAAGAAATATCCCACAGCGATCGCAGTCCCTTTCTGTCCATCCAACAACGCAGCGATCTAATGGAGGCTCTGTGTTCTATTGGGGCCTTATTCATGATTTTGTCTGTCCATATGTTGATTTTTTTTCCGTTACCTGGGATCTAGTAGGAGTGCGTAGTGATTAGAGGGGCAGCTCTGGCATACATCTTGAGAAATTCCGAGTTGGGCATTTGAGTCACATGTTCTAGACATCTGGATCGAGGTCCTCTGAAATATTTTTTCCAGAGAGCCAATTGGGCCCAGCCCGGCTTGGGCGTGATGATATTCCAAATAATCTTTGCCGCCATTGCCACATTCTGCTGACAGAGGTTTTTGAAGTTTAGACCACCCTCGCACACCGGCTTGGAGATGGTTTCCCAACTGACAAGGGGGATCTTGTTTTCATTCTTTTTTCCTCCCTTCCAGAAGAACCTCCGAATGTACTCTTCCATTTTTTTTTAAGGTGGTCACCGGAGCGAGAAGTCTAGAGAATTGGAAAAAAGGGAGGTTGGTAAGCACATATTTGATTAAGACATATTTACCAACGGAGTTAAGCCAGGAGTAACCCCAGGCTTGAATCTTAGACTTGAATTTTTCCAACTGAGGGAGCCAGTCTTTGCTTTCCGGTCTCTTGTAAGTTACAGGGAGGCCCAATTATTTAAAGCAGGACCAAGAAGAAGAGGCTGCAAACCCCAAACATCTAGAGATGTCAGAAAGCAATCTAGGCGTAATATTCCAGCTGTAGATGTGGCATTTTCTCTTGTTGATGACGCTGCCTGAGGCCTCACTGAATTCATCCAAAACCGCTTTGAATTTGTAGGCAGAGGAGAGAGAGGCAGCACCCAAAAGCAGAGTGTCATCCGCAAACAAGGCATGGTTAATGTTTTTGACCCCTCTGGAAATACACAGTCCGTTTATGTCTTGATCTTGCATTTTTTTTTCTAATAGGAAACTGAGGACAGAAGCTTGGTTGACAAAGAGTAGAGGGGAAAGAGGACACCCCTGCCTAAGTCCTCTCGAAGCCTTGAAAAAATTAGTGGCTCTTCCATTTACCAGCGGAGCAATCCATGGCTCCGAGATACATGCCCGAATCCATTTGATGAAATTTTCTCCAAAACCAAATTTGCTCATAACATTTAAAATAAAACTGTGATTTACTCGATCAAAAGAGTTTGCTAAATCCAGTTTAACCACCATACCTTGCTCTTTTTGGCGAAGACTTGAGTGAATTGCCTCTTGTACAAGAATTTAATTGTCCACGATCTGCCTACCTTGAATGAAACCTCCTTGATTTTCAGGAATTATTTTAGGGAGAATGCACTTCAACCTGCTTGCAATTACTTTAGTGATTATTTTATATCCAATGTTGCACAGGGAAATCGGATGGAATCTGCTGAAGTTGTTGGCACCTTTTTCCTTGGGTAAGAGAGCTAAAAAAGCAGATTTTGTGCTGTCGTCTATTCTCTGAGTGTTTTGAGACTTCTGTACCATTTTGAGAAGGTCCTTTTCAACGATCTGCCAACAGGCTTGGAGAAATTTGGCAGAGAATCCATCCGGCCTGGGGGCCTTATCAGGATCCATATCAAACCGAGCCTTTTTTACTTTATCTTTAGTGACTTTGGCCTCCAGCTTCTCCTTCATACACTGAGAGAGAACAGTGGGTATAATGTCTATCATATCTGGATATTGGATTGGGTCTTTGTCCTCTCTATACAAGTCTTGAAAGTGTGAGAAGGCTTCTTTCTTTATGTGATCAAAGTCATTGTGAGTATCTCTATCCACTTTAATCTCTAAAATGGTGTTGAAACATTTCCTTACCTGGGCTTGTTTATGGAAAAAAGCAGTGTTCCTATCCCCTGCTTTGAGCCAGAGATTGCGAGATTTTAATCTCCAATACTCTTCTTCAGCTAGGCAAGCCTTGTGATAGCACTGTTGCAGTTGAGCTTCTTGATCTATTAAATCCTTTGTGAGGGAAGCATTCTCCATACAGGCTTGATGGGAGACAAGGGCGACTTTAATGGATTTCCTTTCTGTGGCCGGGTTGGGCAGAGTTTTGGCCCAACTTTTTAGAACTCCTTTTACCCTTCTAAGTTTTTCCTCCCATCTATAGAAAGGTGAGCCATTGACAGGCTTATTCCAGCAATCCTTGACAGTTTGCGTAAAGTCTGTCTCCTTTACCCATAGTGGGATAAATATAAAGGGGATGGGGCCCAGGTCATGGTGATCTAGAAGTTCTAGATTTATGTGCTTATGGTCCGAAATGCTACTTGCAAGGATATGCATTCTAGGCTCTAAACCTAGCAGCAAAAAGGAGCTTTGAATAAAAAATCTATCTAGCTTGGCAGCAATATGTCCAGGTCCCACTATTTTATTAGACCAAGAGTACTTACCAGATGAGGGTTTGGTATCCAGCAGGTCCCAGTCCTGCATAATGTCCTCCATCCATTCCCTTGCCAGATCTCAAACTACGCTGCCTCCCCTTTTTTCAGATGGTTGAAGAGTAAGGTTGAGGTCTCCAGCAATAATTATATTTTCCAGTTGTGTCAGCTCTGCTTGGCGCCGTATAGAGTCCCAATAGTCTTTTTTTCCCCCGACATTGACTGGAGAGTAAACATTGAAGAGACAAAAGGTTTCCTTAGTGTCCAAATTCTGCATTTTTAGTAACAACCAATGAGTGTTCCGAACCTCCAATAGAGCTGTAAATTTGTTATCATTCCAAAGAGTGTCGATCCCTCCTGAGGCCCCCCGGGCAGGGATGGCTCTTGCTTCACTTTTAATCCAAAGTTTCTTTCTTTATTGAAGGAAGGCTATGTCTTCCAGCTTTGTCTCCTGGATGAGAAGTATGTCTGGGATTTCTGTTCTGATTAAACTTCTGATGGCTTCTTCCTTTACTTTGGACCCCATACCTCTACAATTCCAGGAGATGACCTTCATTATTTTTGTTTCTGGAGGGCTCCCTTGGATCCTTGGGGCTGCTTTTTCAGTATCTTAGTATTTGGAGCTAGCAGTTTTTCCAGCATTGGCTGGCTGCCCTGAAGCTTTTCTTTGTAGGTCTCCTGCTCCCTTTTTTCCCTGTCAGTTTTTTGGCCTCTTAGAGATCTCCTCACTGAGGTTTGGGACTCACCTATTTCTCCTTCCTCTTCTGATTTGTCTATTTCCTACTCTTCTCCCTCAACTTCTATAGCCTTACCTTAAGGATCCTCAACACTTGTTCCTTTGTTTGTGGTTGAGGACGTACCTTTACTGGAAGGAGATGATTTTTGGGTCTCGGTCTCCATGGTAGCTTCTGTCTCCTCTTGGACCCAGACCTCCTGTGTGTTCTCTGGTTGTGAGCTTAGAGGGCCAAACTTATTTCCTGGACCAGGATTGAGAGGGATCTGCTGGGCAATGACTTGATTGGGTCCCTTGCCATTAGGGCCTCCCAGCTTCTGACTCTTGGAATTGAATTTGGATCGCTTGACTTGGTTCCATCCATCCTCCTTTCCCTGCATAGCCTCTTTGTTGGTCGGGCATCCTCTGGCGAAGTGGCCATAAACATGGAATTTCCGGCATTTGAAGTGAAGTTGTTCATAGTCTAGTTTCTATAGATGCGTCCAACTTCCGACCTGTAATGTGATGGCCTCTGGTAGACCCACCTCCAGATCTACTTCTACACAGATCTTGGCACAGTCATATTGATCCTTGGTATTCGCTCAGTCTATAAATTTTCCCAGAGCATTTCCAATGTGTCTCAAGGAGTCTCCATTCCAACAGTGTACTAGGAGATTTGGGAGTCTGACCCACACCGAGACGGCTTTGGGCACATCTACTTCTGGATCGAAGTCCGAGGTCCATTTGTTCAAGTACAGACCCTGAGGGCCCATGAAGTAGGGGCCATTTTGGAAGATTATGTCTTTTTCGTCCTTTGAAGTGAACTCGAAGAGGAAGTATCCTCTCCCCAGAATGTAAGAAGTGATGCTTTCTTTGATCAATGGCACCCAGTTTCTTTTGACCCAAATTTCAGTGGATTTTGGGGACAGACATAGCCCCGTGAACTAGCCAATGAGAGCCCGATCAGCCAACGACAGAGCAACCTGAATAGGGGTTTCTAGAGGGAGGGAGATCACAGGGATATCATCCAGTTTTTTCACAAATTTCGTCGCTTTCGAGTTTCTCTTCTGTGGGAGTCCAGCCAGGAGCCTATTGAAGGCCTCAGCAGGCGAAGTCAACGGAGGAGGCGTAGGGGACGCCTGTGGGGTGCCCAGCCCCTCCATGGACACGAATCCTGGGCTCGGGCCTGTCCCGTAGAGCTCAGACCCTTCTAACTTGATTGAAGCAGTTCGCCTGCCTTTTTAGCTCCAGCTTTTCCAGCGCATGCAAACTTTATGCAGAATGAATATGTAGCATGCATGCAACGATTATTCATGCAACGATTCCCAACGAACACTGATCGAAGGCGTAGAACAGATACTCCACGCCTGCTCCACTTCCACAGGTAGTGCTCAACCGTCCTCTTCACCACCAAGCGACCCACACTCTGGCAAGCGATCCACCTCCACAACGAGCTTGCTGCTCCACAGTAGCACAAGATGAGTGCGCACCTCTTAACTGGAAATCACTCTTTTTGAATGTGTGGAAACCACCTTCCACAGTTCGGCTCCTCTCCAGTGATCTGCGGCCTCTCTAGTTCGAGCCCTCTCCAGCGAACTGCGGCCTTAGTTCATCTCTTCTCAGAATCTGGACGGATTCACGCCCTAATGGAAAGCGGCCTGCGAAAATTTGCTTCCGAGAAAGCGCGTAAGGGCGGGTAATAGATGTTCGCACCCTACGAGAGGAGGGACCTGTGAACCTCTACCATGTTCGCACCCTGAAACTCTTCGAAAAGTCTATCGAACACTTCTGCAACCTTTGTTAAAGTAGACTCAAAATGATCCAACATCTTATTCTTGACCAAAATCAATTAAAAGATAAAAAAGCAATGAAAATCATAACATAATTAAAATTGCAGAATTTAAAACAACAGAGATAAAATGCCAGAAATGTAAAAGCAACAGGAAATTGTTAAAAATAGAAAGTGGAAATCAAACTAGCGTAAGCATAAATAAAATACAGTGGAAAAATGAAAACATAGCTAGACTACTAATATACAGAAAATCCAAACAACGTTAGAACTTTTTAGGTTGGTCCCATGTAATGTTTCAAGTGAGAACCGTTAGTGTCGTAGAAAATCAATTTCTCCTATAAATCCTTTAGAATGTAAGAGTTAGTATCCAGGACCAAAGCAATTTTGAAGGGACCCAGAAATAACACTTGAAACTCTGAGGTAACTAAAAACCCTTTAACATATATAATTACATCATCAATATAGATATGAATACTGATCAATTCACCAAGAGTTATTTGTATAGGTCTTTTGAAAGTGGTAATTGCATCATGTAATCTAGGAAGCATATGTTCATAAGTCACAGTACCCCAATCAATGATAAGAGTGGTTTTGTGAGCATCTGCACAATTTCTCTCATCATTAGGGAAGACCTTCCAAGATTCTATATTTTCGAGGATATGTGGGCGATATAGATATTGGAAAGTACGATCAGGTATGTCAGGAAAAAGTTTCTGATTAGGAGAGGCTGCAAAAATAGCTAATCGATAATCCATTGAGTTCAATTCTCTCTTGACATGAGTGATATTGAAAGATAATAGGTTCGAGATAAGGACCCAAACAGTTTGGGTATATTGTTTCATCAACTTGTTGTTAGGGGAGTAAATCTTACGTACAAGGTTCACAACAAGCTCAGAATCCCCAAAGACTGAAAGGTGACCACAACCAAGATTATAGGCATTTTCAATGCCTACTAATAAAGCATCGAATTCAGTGACATTGTTGGTGCAAGGAAACTCCAACCTATAAGAGAAGTTATGATTTTTCCCTACAGGAGAAATCAAGACAATGGCAGCCCCACTTCCTTCATTTGAGCATGAACCATCAAAGTGCATGTGCCACATACAATCATCTAAATCAATTTGTTCCAAGGGAATGTTATCCTCCTCAGCAAAGATGGAATACACTCATAGGTCTTCTTCTATATAGTTCAAATTAGGTTGTGGGACACTCTCTTTGTAAGTTGAAATCCTTCCCTCTCTAAGGACTATAATATTTTTACCATTCCAAGAAACGAATAAACGTGTCTCGTCGAGTGAGAGTTATCCACCCGTTAAAGCTTGCAAATATCTTCCCAAGATGATTGAGTAATTTCTTACTGGCATATCAATTACCTGAATGCTAACGATTGTCCTTATTTCAGGGTGTGCACACAAAACTAAGGTCACATATTTAATCTCACCTAAGGTTGTTTGTTGTAGAATATTATAGGAGAGCATGCTTTTGGTGTTTTAGTTTGTACAAGATAAGCCTAGCTCTTCCATAATAATATTCAACATCACACTTGGGCCCAAACCACCATCAATGAGGAAACAATGGGAAATATTATCCATGATCTTTACAAAAATATAAAAAGGGGGATTTTTTACAGGGTACCTAAAGTTATGCACACGTACCTTATTTACAGATGAGTCCTCTTCGTTCACCTCTTCAGAGAGGTTGGCTACAACAGAAGATTTTCCTTCCATGAATTGTTTCAGATGCCTCTGTTGTTCGAGGACAACAACCATGTTCAGAAGGGTTGCATCTGCTTTTATGTTGGCCAACTGATTTAGGATATTATATTTGGAAGAGGGGAGAGGGGAGGTATTTACTTGACTGTCAGGAACTTCAGGAATCTGAACAATAACAGTGGGCGAGGATGAGCTCGGGCTAGAATAATTACGGGGAGGATCAAACTTGCCTTTGGGAGCATAGGACTTGTTCCTATTATTGATGATCATGACATCTTTTGGATCTGCAAAATATAGGACAACAATGGTAGTTTATGGTCTTTTACCAAAGATCTTATCTATGGAACTCTTCCTTACCTCACATGTGGCTTCCTCCTGGTGTTCCTCAAAAAATTTACACCAAATTTGAGGAAATATAGCTTTAGGATGATAATTGGTTTCAATTGGGATTCTAAAGCAGGGTGGAGAAGAGGATGAAGCTCCAGGGGTGAGAGGAGAGGCAGTTCCCTTTCACTCATATGCTATCATATGATTATTCATTTCTTGTACTAGATGTAGGAGGGGAGACATTTATGTCTGTTTAACTGACTCTCACTGAGAAAGACCTGTTCTTTCAAGTTGTTCTTCATATTCTAAACAAGTATGCAGAGAAGAACCAAGACTATCAATTTCCTTTTCCTCAAGCCTATGACAGTAGGATGAAGGTAATGCATTGTATTAATGAATGAAAGAAGCTTGGTTATGAGGTCGAATGAGTTCAGGGATTTGATTGTATAACTTAGTGAAACATAAGTTGAAGGACTTAATGGTATCACCATCCTTGTGGAGATGTTATTGTATTCCCGTAAATTCTCGGTTGGGTTTTTGGATTGACCATAAGTGGATCTAAACCAACAGATTAACTCCTCCCAAGTAGACAAAATCTTAGGAGGAAGGTCAAAGAAATCATCCGTGACCTTTCCTTCTAAGGAATTGACGAATAAGTGCATGAAAGTATCATTTTCATTGGCTCCTATATTGTGACAGGCATTAGAAAATTCCACCAAGTGTTCATTTGTAGTGACAGTGTTATTTCCTAAAAACCTGGGAAGATGTTCTTTTAACTTAGGAAGTAGACAAGTAGAAGGTGCTAGGTTAAGAGGAGAGGACACATGCCACGGTGTGGTTGTAACGTCTTCTTAAAAATTAAAAAGCCCATAATTTTTAATGACTTTGGTGGGATTTGTGGTAGATTGGACAGAGATATGGTGGCTATATAAGCTATCAATCACTTACGAAGCTCAATACTGAGAAGAGGAAGCACTTCCAGTGCCACTAGAGCCACCACTAGATGCCATCTTGTGGATGATAGGTGAGGGGGAGAAAGACAAACTGGAAGAATAAGACAAAGTTCTCCTTAGAGAACTTTGTTGGGTTGACAACACAACATTCCTTCTTCCTAATTCAACAATAGGATTAGTTTCAGGGGATAAGACTCTTCTTCTTCTAGAAAAACGAGAGTCTAAGGACATGAAAGAAAGGCCAAAACTAAAGGAATAATAACGTTACTGCTAATTTCTAGGATTTCTACGTCTAGCTTCTTGACATTCTTAGGCACTAATATCTTGCTCAATTTATACCCATGAATAATTAATCTCAACACAAGTATTGACAGTGTCTAAAATGGCGTTTAAATAGATTCAAAGAAATGTTGGTCTGGTCTTGAAGACCAGTCTCAATATTGGGTTTCCTTGCAACATGCACAGTCATTAAAAAATAAAAAAGTCAAAGAATCAATATCAGAAAAATAGATGTATTCGATGCTAATAAAGCATAAAAAAATTAACCAAAGAGATATCGAAGATCTCCTCAATATGGTTGCCAAATAAATGTCGAGGAAAAGATATGAAATGATCTTACTCAAGCATTTTCAGATTCTTCTTGGCTAAATAAAAATAGACAGGAATGTCACCCTATGTTTATAGCCATAAAAAATAATATCCTAACTCACAAGTATTGATTACAAGTGGTTACGCTAGTCTTTTTATAAATAAAAGCTTTCTGGAAAATTCATTATTTATATAATTTTCTGAATATAACAATTGCTAAAATAAAAGTAGAGATAGAAGTAAATACACCAAGATGATAATCAAGACAGGTGAGACATAAAACAATCCTTTATTTCATTCCAATTCATCAAAGAGTCATTCTTTTTACAAAATTTCTTGAAGAAGTTTTGGACCAAAGTCAAACTTAGACATCCCCGATGAAACATACAAATGGACCTATGACAGAAAATAAAAAACTGAACTCTAAAAGATGGATCAACTTGCCACATATTTTTGCCCACTTGAATCTGCACTATAGCCTTTGTCAGTCATGAAAAATAATTCACAAATAGACGAGTCTACACAGACTATCAAAGATAGATCAACACCTTTGGAAAAAAAGTGTCTGAATGATGTAATTCAGCCTTGAATCTTGTTGTCTACAATAAGACCCTGCTATCATAAAAAATAATTAGGCTTATGATCAATTAAGGAATGACTGAAAACTGAACTATCTCAACACAAACTCAAAGAGAAAACCTTAGTATTCTTCTCCTTCTCTCCTCCTCTTCTTCCTCCCTTTCCTTTTCCCTTTAAGCAAATTAGATTTGGTTGAAGTAGTTGAACTACCTCATTAGTTAAGTTAACTAAAAACTCAACCAACTTTTTAGTTAGGTGGAAAAGTAATAAATCATAATAATGGTTTTAAATAAGTAATAACTAGTAGGTGGGACCCCTTGTGACTCCCATTTAGCTCTAAACATTCATAACATAACTAGTTAATTAAACAAGAACATCTCTCCCTGTGACTCATGTTGTTCCTAAGATTACACTTAAGGCTCAAAGGATAATGTTAGGCATCATAAATATAAAGGAATGTTTTGAAACGTGATTTTTCTTCCGTTAGTTATATAAGAATTAATCCTCAAATGAAATTAATGATAGAATAGGACATAGGTCGTATTTTTTCGTCTCAGTCGATTTATAAAATCAAATGATGTGGGGCAAACTTACAAAACTATTAAACAAAATGAGGAATCAATGCAAGATGAATATTCCCTTGTTCACAATAGAAGAAAAGAAATAACACATCCTTGAAAGTATATGAGATACAATAATCCAAGTAGTTCACATGTCTTGTATTTACTTATAGAAAATACAGAGGAAAAACTTCTTTCTTATCAAACAACCGATAAAATGTGACTACAGTAGTAGTAGTACTAAATTGAAACCACTCACTTATCAAGGAATGACATAAAGAAAGCTAGAGATATGTGATACATGAGAAACACATTACTCAAACTGCACAAAGGTTAGAATCTTTGTCTGCACTTGTATTAATTCTCACAAAAGGAGAGTTTTCTCTATTACATCCGACAAGAAGCAAACTATGTCAAGTCTTCAAACTATGCATTTATAAAAAAATGATCTCAAACCTAAGCGGTTGGAATTCTCATAATTCAAAAAGAAGTAAATATTACAATATGTAAAACTTGAAGAGTTTCATTTTCACATCCTATGTCTCTTCGCCTGCTAGCAGAGACATTTCTTCTTCTTGTCCTCTAGCTTGGAATCAAATGGCCTCTAATCATGACCAGTAGAAATGGTATGCACACGTTGTCTCATTTATTTCCAGATGTTATGGGTTTCCCTTGTTTGATACACTGAACACATCTGCCTACGAACTGAACCACTAACCTGTAAGGTTTTGTTATGTCATTCACCTCGAAAGTATATAGCTTCTTTTCTATATGAGGCCTACATTTTATTTTCTTCCAAAGATATAACCTGTAGATGTAAAATAGGATTGACTATCCACTTATTAATCTGGATAAGTTCATTTTGTTTCAATTGTTGGATTGTCATCTGGGCTTCTTCCATGCTTGTCTTGGAATTAAGTTGATTTTTTTCTATATAAAATTTCCCTAGTGCCTCAAAGATACTATCCCCTTCAACGTCTAATGAATCTTTATCGAGTGAAGACAATGCTTCTTCACAAGCTTTCTTTAGTTCCTTGACTAATCTTTTTCTTTCAACTAGATTCGCTTCCTAGGTCTTCAGTATTATGTCACCTCGGGTTTTCTCAGAAAGAGACAATCGAGAGGCCCTTTCTACTTCATCCCTTGCTTCTATTAAAACAACCTCCTAGAATGTAACTCGAGCTATATTGGCCTCTCTCTCCTTAATATAAATGTTATTTAGAGAATGGTATGCAGCCCGATAACATCTTTGAACAACTTCTACTTCAGTAAAAAGGTTTTGCCGAGATGATTCTATATTTACATGCACCTCCAAGGCCCGAGCTTGGAAAACCACCATATTCACTGTCGTTTTCTCAACCAAGTCCATTTTAGCCTACAGTTGTTTGACCAACTCTCCCTGTTGAATGGCCAATTCTCTGTTATCCTGTGAATTGTTATGCATTTCATCAAGACTGGTTTTGAGTTGTTGAATTTCCTATCTGTCATAGGCTCTAATTTGTTCAAAACCGTTATTCATATCATCTCTTAGCTCTTTTTCTGTGGCCTTGATTTGGATTTTCAACTACCTTACCAACTGATCTCTCTGTTTTAGTTGTTCTGCTAGGCTCCCCACTTAAAATTGATTTGTCGTGGAAAAATATCCCAATGAGCCTTCCATTTCTAAAGAAAAATCTGTCTCACATAAGCCATGTCCATCATACAACATCCTCTGCCTTTTTATTTTTGCACCATCCTTTTGATTTGTTTCTCTTTTAACTATAGCCCTCTTCTTGTTGAAAAAGAAGTCGAAAGGAGGCATTTCTTCAGTTGTAATTGGAGTGAGATATTTTATAAATACAAATTCGGCATTTGGGTTTCCTTTACTCGACTGTAAAGGTATTACTGATTTTATAGGGCTATCTATCTCGGTGGATGGTTTTTTCCCTACTGTGTTAGTCGTCAATTTATTTGGTGTGGACGGTGGTGTTTCCTGTCCCTTTTTTAACAAATCTTCAATTTGAGCCTTTGTTTGACCACCAGGTGGATTTGATGATGCAGTATCCACCCTCTGAGCTAAAACTTCATCTTTCTTCACATTCTCATGAGTGTCTTGCCCACTGTAAATTCATGTTTCTAAACTTTGAGTCACAAATTCCTGCGTAGATGGAGATGTCTGGGTTTCTCCCAGTAAAACTTTAGGCAAACTGTTTATTCTACGTTTTTGGAAATTGTAGAACTCGACTAATTTCTATGGAATCAAAGTTTGTACTTTTCTCAACACCTCCTCGTATGACCTTACTCCCCAGAATATTTCATCTTGTGGGGAAGCCTCACGCTCATATCTCTTTAAATTATATAGAGCTAGGTTGTTTGATAGGATATTACGGGGATCATGCTTCTTGAACTCAATATCAACTAACTTAATGTCTTCTAAGGCTGGGACCTCAAATTTTGAGTGGTTGTAATCAAACAATGAGAACATACCAACTTGTAAAGGGAAGGTTAGCCATACCTTTTTCTGTGACACTTTTAATTCTTTGTTGATTCCCCCTGTTACAGTTTGATAGTCTATCTCGATGCACACTAGGCGATCTGTTGAAAATTTTGGTAAGGCATGTGGGGGGGGGGGGATGAACACCCAAAAACTCCGATGTAGGAGAATTGCTCCTCAATGTACCAGTCTGCTATCTTCCCTAGGATGGTCATGATCTTGTCTGAAATCCTGGGAGGTCGGAAACCGTAGAGAGCAATATGCATCGACACCACCACATAGTTGCAGATTTTGTAGAAGAAATATTTTTCTTTATCCTCCCACAGCTTGGAGTGATAGAAATGTATGGGCTCAATGTTGGTCAAATTCCATCTCCAGCTCATCAAAGGAAACAACGTCATAAAAAAATTTGCATCCATAATGTATGCTAACATATAGAAAGAGGCAGGTTGCCCTTTCGCTTTTGATGACTGATATTCTGTGATTTCCTTGGCCAAATTTTCTGATAATATCTTGGCCCAATTGAAAGAAAACCCTTCTGCAACTTCATGCATGATCGATACCCATGATAACAAGAAGTGAGTAGATTTTTCTTTCCTGAAAATTCTACATAGCATCATGGCCACATACATCATATGAGTGTTTAATGATGCAATGGCATATATGCCATGGGTTTGTGCTCTGAAATTCTCAGGGCGTTCCTACTAGTTCTTGATTAAGTTGGGGTAATTATTTCCACCTTGTGTGCACTCTTCTTCATTGAACTCCTTTAATAAGTCGTCATTATAATTGTGTTTGAATGCTGAGGATAATTTGTACATCACCTATATGTGTTCTGGTCGAAAGGACCCATCAACAATTTTCTCTAAATTGTGGATGCTCCTGGTCAAGACGTCAATGTTCTCCAGGGCCCAACCTATCATGTCGTTATATGACATGATCCTTAGTCGTTTGGCTATTTTATGCAGCTCTGATTGAGCTATGTATTTGAGCTTCATTGAATGAGTTTCATTCACCTCATAGTCTGACTCTTCTGGGCAGTTGATTAATGTGTAGTGTAGGATATCAAATACCCGCGTCCAAGTTTTCATGGTATCTACGGCTCTCGGCGATGTATCCGAGAAGACATCTGTGTTATGGCTCAAACTTTCACCAGAAGATTTAGCTCTTTTCCGCAGAGCCATGATAGTAGTAAGCTCGGAACTATGCCACCTGTTATAGGGAAACGTGTAAAATTCTTAGCTTTCTAAAACTTGTTGTTCTGCGAGGAATGAAAATTAGAATTCAAACTCCAATATCTTTATTCACCTTAAGCGTATCGATTTTATGAATACCTTCACTAATGATGTATTTAATTTCCTTAATGAAAATATCCAGGTGACGATTAGTGATCTTATTTGAAATCATTTCCGTAGATTCATTATTAATACCATTAATGTTTGGTGGTTCGCGATAGGGAGGTTAGATGAATAAAATTTGAATTTACCTGAGCTACGATTCGACAAAAAATTAATCACGATATCATCTTGTTTAACCCATTAGTTAATTGCGTTTATCGTTAAGTGTTTTTTTTTGGATTTTCGTACTTCGATATTTTGATAGTAGCTCGAGATAGGATCCTCGAAACACAAAATCGCGAAGTGATTAATTAACTTTAATCATGTTTAATCCATTAAATAATCATTTTTAACTTCAAGTATTTCAGGGTTTTGTACTTCATGATATCAGAATGCAATGGATGGCGAATATATGAACTCTGAATGTGCAAAGTTATTAATTAACTGTTAATCAATATTAAATTATTTAAATGGGGTTTATCTTTTTGGTATTTACATGCTTCGAGCATCAACAAAAAAATCTTATTGGATTTTCAACAGGTCACTACCCTTAGTGAGGTGTTAAAACATAGGAAGGTATACGTGTATGGTGACTAGGATCTGTCGAACGCTTTTCACGTATCGGGATTTTGAAGATGTGACATGGTGAAATGCCTAAATCGTGAAACTCTGAAGCCCGAAACTCCAAAACAGTCTCTAGTGATTTAATTCTACCTGTTTTGAGAAAAAACCAATGTTATGGAAAGTGGGTGTTTGTTTATGATACATATTTATCTCTCAAGTATCAGTAAGTATTATTCCTGAAAATAAAAATGAGAAATGTCAGAAACTTCTGTAGAAAAAAAAACAATATAAGTTACTTTTTTTTATATTTCTATTTTTATAAAATCAACAAACCTGGTCTTATTTACAGTGACAATAAAACTTACCAAAGAACCAAAAAATAGAAAATCAAAAAATGAACATCAAAATGGTATGTACAATGGGAATTTGGTATCTGATTATTGCATGGAGTGTTTCAGGTAATGCCCATTGATAGGGGCATTAAGAGTTTTCCCATCGAGGTTTTCTAATAAGAATGAATTCTTTCCTTCAGAAGCTACAATCCTGAATGGTCCAAACCAGATGTGATCAAACTTGTTGTGCTTTCCTGCATATTCTTTTCGAGCATCCCACTTCAACACTAGGTCACCAGGGAGAAATTCCCTATCTTTATCTTTTTTATCAAATGAGACTTTCATGTTATCTTGAAATTTCTGAAGTTTCTCATCCACCTGAGTCCTATTTTGCTAGACTTTAATTAACTAGTTTATTCTTCTGGTAACATCATTTGTCTCTTCCTTCACATCTTGCCAAAGCTTCATCATGGGTAGGGTGAGATTTATGGGAAGGACTACATCAGTACCGTACAACATTTGGAAATGAGACATTCTTATTGATTTCTTAGTGCCAATTCGATTTTCCCACAAAGCGTATTTCAAATGAACATGTCAGGCTTTCTTATTTTGAGTCAACACCTTTTTTTATTATGGTGATTAGGATTTTTTTTGATGATTCATCCAATCCCGTTGCCTTGAGAATAGTAGGTTGTGGAATTCCCTAGTACAATGTTGTACTTTTGACAAAAATTGACCATCACCATGGATTTGAAAGCTTGGGCATTATTAATAACTATCTTCTGAGAATAGCCAAATCTTTATAAAATGTTTTGTTCTAAGAAATTGATCACCATTGAGTCAGTAGAATTTTGTGTCAGAATGGCATCTACCCATTTAGTGAAATAGTCTGTAGTGGTTAAGATCCATTTATGTTGTGCACTTGAATGCCGATGGATTTCTTCGATGAAATCCAGACCCCATTGTTGAAACAAAGCTTTTGTTTTGATTGGAATCAAGGGTAGTTCAGGAAGCTTTTGTTTGCCTGAGAATAGTTGACATGAGTTACAGGATCTGACTTTATTATTCACATCAGTAAATAATTTCGTCCAATAGTATCCAGGTCTTAGGATTTTATAGGTCGTTTCCCTCCAGGCGTGATGTCCTCCACACAGTCCTTCATGGAATTCATTTATGACATTCTTCGTTTCGGCTTCTATTAAGAAACTTAGTAAAAATCCTAGGGGATCCTTCCAATACAGTTGGCTATCAATGATGCAATATTTTACCACGTGTAGCTTCAACGTTCTCACCTTATAAGGATTCATATCACTCGAGCATTGAAGAATCAGGAGGTATGAGACTATGTCACTATACCAAGCCGAGGAAGAAATTTTTTCCTGGATCTGTCTTGTAGGTGGTTGGTCATCAAGTTATTCTATGTCTGAAAAGTATCTATGGTACTCAAGATGGTTTATCCCAAGTTCCCTGAAATTTGATTCAGCCAATAGTTTTTCTAGGCCTTGGCCCTTGACTAGTTTAGTCATTTTTATCTCAAGGTCGAATTCCTGAATCTTGGCTAGCCATCGACCCCTCTTTCCGTCACTATCTAGTTGAACTAATATATCTTTAACATAGTTGGTTGGTACATAGGAAATTATTCTGGAATGCAACATGTAAGTCCTAAAATCTTTGAGGGCCTTCACCATTGTGTATGCCTATTTTTCCAATATATCATATTTGAAATCTGCGTCTCTGAGGCTTTTACTGAAAAATTATATCGGTTGCTCGAAACCTTCATTATTCTTCTATAAGAGCATGACTGCGATAGTATGTTCATATGCGAATGAAAAGAACATGAAATCTTTCATGTAGTCTGGGCTAGCCAACACCAGTGCTTCCTCTATCACTTTCTTTATGCGTTTGAAGGATTCTTTAGCTTTGGATGTCCATTTGACCTCATTGTTTTTCTTCAGCATATCTGTAATCAATTTAAAAAATTCAACGAAATTTGGAATGAATCTTCTTAAAAAAAATATTTCTCCTAAAAAATATTGGATTTCCTTTCTGTTCCTGGGAAAATTGATGGTATCTATAGCTTCAACCCTTTTCGGGTCAATTTTGATTCCTTCCCTGGATACTATATGGCCCAAGAGTTTACCTTCTTGCATTGCAAAATGGGATTTCTTAGGGTTGAGTGACAGACTGAATTTCCTACATTTCTCGAATGTATGTTTGAGGTGTACCAAGTGCTCTACATTAGAGTTAGAAAAAATAGTTAAATCATTGAGATAAATAATGAAAAACTTATCTCTCTCACCAACAAAGGTGATTTCCATTGCTCATTGGAAGGTGGCCCATTCATTAGATCGAAAGGCATTTTATCGTACATGAAAGTACCCCATGGAGTGGTAAACGTGGTTTTTTCTTTATAATCTTCATGGACCACAATTTGACTGTAACCTGAAAAGACATCAATCATAGACATTCTGTTATCCCCAACCACTTTTTCCAGAACGTGATCCATTTTAGGGAGTGTATAATTGTCTTTAAGGGATGATCTATTTAGATTCATTAAATCTACGCAGATTTTGATTTCACTGTTCTGCTTCCTAACTAGAACTAAGTTGGCTACCCACTCGGAATATCTGAGTGGAACAATAATCTTTGCATCGAGGAGATTTTTTACCTCCCTTTATATCAAAGGAAAGAGTTTAGGATTTATCTATCTGAGTTTCTGCCTAAAAGGTTTGATGCCCTGCTTTAAAGGGATTTTATGTTCTATGACAGTGGTATCATAAGTTTTCAGTTTGTCGTAAGACCAAGCGAAGACATCTTTGTATAGTTTGAGTAACTCAACATATTTACTTTTCATTTTGGGTGGAAGGTATTTGGATATTTTGACCAGTTTAGGAGTTTCCTTGGTGCCTATATTACAATCTTCAACCTCCTCGGGCTCAGGTTGCAAGGTAGAATTTAGGGGTATGTCATGATGATCAAATAATATTTCTAAAGGAATCATACCTTTAAGGATCTGATTGTTTTTTAGCATCAACAAGCGGTGGTTAGAGATCTTATCCTAAAGCCTCTGAGGATTGTCATCTTCATGCATGATCCAAGTAAGGTCATTCTGATTTTCTTGGTCGATGTGTGTTTTAGAAAATTCATCCACCATTTCTAGAAACTGCTTGATCTACTCATCATCTTCAAAGGCCTGCCAATGTTGAAAATTATTTGGTATTGAAGGCCTATGCCTCATTTCTATGTGATACTTTAGCTTCAGGATGGTAGGTGGCATAAACGTAGCAGCCTCTTTCGCTAGAGAATCAGCTTGTTGATTTTCTACCCTGGGAATATGATGAATATTAAACAATGAGAAAAAAAATTCTATCAAATCCCAGGCGCAGTTCCTGTAAGACCTTAGCCTTAGATGTTTGTCTTGATACTATTTCCTTATCTGTTTTACAATTAGTTCTGCATCACCATAGACTATTAGATTTTCAATTTTAAACTTCCTGGAAGCCTCTAATCCTAAGACGAGAGCTTCATACTTGCAAACATTATTTGTTTAATAAATTTTCCATTGTAATCTGTATGATAAAGGAATAATGAATTCATCCCCGGGTGCCACAAACAACGCTCCAGCTCCTGCTCCTTCCCAAGATGAAGCACCATCAAAAAAAAAATTCCAAACTCCTGTACTATTTACGGTTTTTTTTTCTATTCTTTTGTTTTCTTCTTCTGTACAATATTCTTCTATACATTCATCAAAACCATCATCAATTGATAATATACAGTTTCCTAAATCCCGATCGGTGACATATAACGAGTAATTATTTGGGTTATGTGGGTAACTTATGGTATATGCCAACCTTGTCTCTCTGTATAGATAGGTGAACTATCCACCGAAAATCGGGATCATAGCATACATCATGTCCAGTTGAAGTGATCCTCCAAGTTTGGCACCCCAAGACCTGGATAACAACATGCCATACTTTGCAGGGACATCAACACTGACTACATCTATAAGAATACTCTTTACAGGAATCATACCAAGACATTTGACTTTTCTCAAACAAAATAATACAGATCTCGATATGGTCTAGTAATCGCGAGACCCAATTTTTCCATAATAAATTTGGGCATTAAGTTGTGGGATTCTCCTGAATCCAACATACAGTTATGGAGTAAGTGATCATGCACAGTCAAAGTAATATAAAAAGGAGCAAAAGAATCTTTAACATTTTCAATATGAGGACCAAACATTATAGTAGGTCTATCATCTTCTAAATTAATGACATTCACATGACTTTCAGCATCCGAAAAATTTATCATCTTGGAAATTTGCTTTCTATACATCAAATATTTTTCTATTTAAACCAAAGGTATGGGAATTTTGATTTTATTAATTTCATTTTCTAGGTTGAAACTTCCAATTGTCTTTTCGGATTCTCTGGTTGGGATCATTGTTTCTCTTTTTTCTGGCCTATTAGTTTGCGTTTCTTTTGTTTTGGCTATCTTCGTTTTGGCAACTTACGTTTCAACTGTTTTTGTTTTGGAAACTTGTGTTTTAGTGGATGGTTGAGTTGCCTCATTAGTTTTACTCCTTGACAAGATTTTATTCAGTGGAACAGTTGTAGAATTTTTATCTCTAGGCATTAAATTATATTTCTGTTGAAGCTCGACCATTATAGAGTCGATGATTCCTTGATAATCAGACTCTCCTAGATTATTTATACTTTCCTCATTTCCAAACAAGGGTTCTTGTTCTAAAGATCTTTCATAATCCTGTCTGGTTAAGTGAGGTTCTTGGTCGTCATCATTGACATTATTTATATATTCCTCTAACCCATCATAGTCTTGCATATCATCACTTTGCATGAAGTTTTCTTTTTTTAAAGGGGTCTTAATATTTTGGTCTTCATTGTTCACTTGTCACTATTGGATCTGGGGTTTGGGATTCCTTTTGAAATATTTTCTAGCAAAAGGATCAGGCTTATCCTGGTTGAGTTCCATTCTAGAGATTTTCTTTGATAACTCTTTGATTATCTTAGCCATGTCATCCATTTTTTCCTCCGAAGACCTCCCAGATCCGTAGGATCCTGCTTGTTCCCTGAAGAATTTAGTTTCCTTGGTTCTTGTCTTCACCTTGGATTTTAGTTTACACAATGACATCATGTTCAAATCAATTTCTATGGGGTCATCCTGCATTCTTGTGAGGGTAACATATCTCCTTTCCCTTAAGAGTAGAAAAAAGTCGGGCTCGAAATCCCCTGCGAAAGTCACTTTAGCTGCAAGTTGTGAGGGTTTAACTTCTACTGGAATATTATGATAGAGTTTGTTAAACCTCTGGGTTAATTCTAGGACTGACTCAAACTTATTTTTCCTTAGAGCCCCAAATTCTATCAGACAATACATGTGGTCTTTCTTCCCCCCCCACTATCTTAAAAAAGAATTTTCTAACTCATCGTAATACCTTATGGAACCTACCAAGAGCCCTCCAAACAAAATTCTTACTTGTCCTTCGAAATTTTTCACTAAAATTCTCAAGTAAACTTCCTCATGTTCAATGCCAAGGATATTAGTGAATTGATCGAAACATTTTATGTGTTATGTGGTAGTTAAATCTCCTTCTCCCATGAATTTCGGTAAGTTATTCATATAAGTTTTTGGTAAATCATGAAGGACGGGGGGGAGGACTAAATGAGAATATCTATCCCCCACTTTGGAAAAAATTCTATGGTGTGGGGATGGGGGTGGTCCTTGACCACTTTCTCCACCTCCAATGCCACCTCCTCCACTAGCAACCATTGAGATTCAAGGGGGTGAACTCTGAGAGTTAAAAAAAGGATTTTTGAAGATATCAAGAGACCAAAGTGGTGACCTTTCAACTTCTTCTGGATGTGGCGAAGGAAAATCTGGAAAAAGGTCGTTGGGAGATGAAAATTATAGGAGAGGCAGGAAAGGCAAACGCATACGGGTTTCTTTAGACTTACAGGATGTATAGGTAGGTGAGCCAATAGGAGACGAATCGGGGTGTACAATATTCTCTTCAGGGTTTAGAAGGGTTGAAACCTTTACTTATAGAGAGGATGGGGTGGAAAAAAAATTAACGATAGTGGGTGTAGATTAGGCTCTTCTATTTGGACTATTCTAACTACCAGAAAGGTCGATCTCAATCTTTATTTCAGTTTTTCTAGTTGAGGCCTCCGTAGAGGGTGTTTGTTTAAAGTTTTCTTCAGTAGTCAACCCTTCCACCGATACCTTAGTATTAACTTGATTTATTTTGGGTTGGCAATTCTTACTTGAAGATGAGTTAGTAGACTTGAGGTATCCCTTGGGCTTTAACAACTTTTCAGGATTAGATACGGGCGTAGTGTGTTAATCATTTGGGTTCTTCCTGGTATCATTTCTATCGAATGCTAGTTTATATGTATTGTAGTTTCCAAGTGAAAGATAAAAATTAGACTTATTATTGTATTCAATCTTTGTTCACTATCAAAGAGAGAAACTTACCATGTCGTTCTCCCAAGGAAAAATAACTCCATTTCTCTGTCCCCAACAACGACGCCAAAAAGATGTTGTTCCTGAGATAACACTAAAGGCTCAAAGGATAATGTCAGGCATCATAAATATAAGGGAATTTTTTGAAATGTGATTTTTTTTCCGTTAGTTATATAATAATTAATCCTCAAATGAAATTAATGATGGAACAGGACAAAGGTCGTATTTTTTCGTATGAGTCGATTTATAAAATCAATGATGTGGGGGAAACTTACAAAATTGTTAAACAAAATGAGGCATCAATGCAAGATGAATATTACCTTGTTCACATTACAAGAAAATAAAGAATGCACCATTGAAAGTATATGAGATATAATAATCCAAGTAGCTCACAGGTCTTGTATTTACTTATAACAAATACAGAGGAAAAACTACTTGCTTATCAAACAACCAATAAAATGTGACTACAGTAGTAGTAGTACTAAATTGCAACCACTCACTTATCAAGGAATGACATAAAGAAATATAGAGATACGAGATACAAGAGAAACACATAACTCAAATTGCAAAAAGGTTGGAATCTCTGTCTGCACTTGTATTAATTCTCACAAAAGGAGAGTTTTCTCTATTACATCCGGCAAGAAGCAACCTATGTCAAGTCTTCAAACTATGCATTTATACAAAATGATCTCATCCCTAAGCGGTTGGAATTCTCATAATTCAAAAACAGTAAATATTACAATATGTAAAACTTGAAGAGTTTCATTTTCATCTCCTCTGTCTCCTCACCTACTGGCAGAGATGTTTCTTCTTCTTGTCCTCTAGCTCAGAAACAAATGTCCTCTAATCATGACCTATATAAATGGTATGCACACATTGTCTCATTTATTTCTAGATGTGTTGGATTTCCCTTGTTCGATACACTGAACACATCTGCCTACGAACTGCACCACTAACCTGGAAGGTTTTGTTATGTCATTTGCCTCGAAAGTATATAACATATTTTGTATATGAGGCAACCTATCCTGCATTTTATTTTCTTCCAAAGATATAGCATGTAGTTGTAAACTAGGATTGACTATCCACTTATTAATCTGGATAAGGTCAATTTGTTTCAATTGTTGGATTCTTGTTCGGGCTTCTTCCATCCTTGTCTTGGAATTAAGTTGATTTTTTTATATATCAATTTTCCATAGGGTCTCATAGATACTATCCCCTTCAACGTCCAATGATTCTTTGTTGAGTGAAGACAATTCTTCTTCGCAAGCTTTCTTTAGTTCCCTAGCTAATCTTTTTCTTTCAGCCAGATTCACCTCCTAGGTATTCAATATTATGTAGCCTTAGGTTTTCTCAGAAAGAGACAATCGAGAAGCCCTTACTACTTCATCCCTTGCTACTATTAAAATGGCCTCTTGGAATGTAACTCGATCTGTAATGGCCTTTCTCTCCTTAATATAAATGTTATTTAGAGAACGGTCTTCCACTCGATAACATCTTTGAACAACTTCTACTTCAGTAAAAAGGTTTTGTTAGGATAATTCCAAATTTTCGTGCACCTCCAAGGCCTAAGCTTGGAAAACTGCCATATTCACTGTCGTGTTCTCAACCAAGTCTATTTTAGCCTGCAGTTTTTTGACCAACTCTCCCTGTTGAATGGCTAATTCTCTGTTAGCCTGTGAATTTTTATGCATTTCATCATGACTAGTTTTGAGTTGTTGAATTTCTTGTCTGTCATAGGCTCTAATTTGTTCAAAACCCTTATTCAGCTCATTTATTACCTCTTGTTCCATGGACTTCATTTGGATTTGCAACTGCGTTAACAAATGATCTCTTTGTTTCTATTGTTCCGCTAGGATCCCCACTGAAAATTGATTTTCCGTGGAAAAAGCTCCCAATGAGCCTGCCATTTCTAAAGAGAAATATGTCTCACATAAGCCATGTCCATCATACACCATCCTCTAACTTTTTACTATTGCACCATCCTTTTGATGTGTTTCTCTTTTAACTATAACCCTCCTCTTCTTGTTGAAAAATAAGTCGGAAGGAGGCATTTCTTCAGTTGTAATTGGAGTGAGATATTCTATAAATACGACTTTGGCATTTGGGTTTCCCTGACTGGACTATAAAGGTGTTACTGATTTCATAGGTCTACCTATCTCAGTGGATGGTTGTTTCCCTGTTGTGTTAGTAGTCAATTTATTTAGTGTGGAAGGTGGTGTTTCCTGTCCCTTTTTTAACAAAGCTTCCATTTGAGCCTTCATTTGACCGCCGGGTGAATTTGATGATGTAGTATCCACCCTTTAAGCTAAAACTTCATATTTCTTCACATTCTCTTGAGTGTCTTTCCCACTAGAACTTCCTATTTCTAAACCCTGAGTCACAACTTCCTGCATAGATGGAGGTGTCTGGGTTTCTCCCTATAAAACTTTAGGCAAACTGCTTCTTCTATGTTTTTTGAAATTGTATAACTCGGCTAATTTCTCAACAACTTATCGTACGACCTTACTCCCTAGAATATTTCATCTTGTGGGGAATCCTCATGCTCGTATCTCTTTAAATTATATAGAGCTAGGTGGATTGACACGATATTATGGGGATCATGCTTCTTGAACTCAATATCAACCAGCTTAATGTCTTCTAAGGCTGCAACCTCCCCTTTCAAGTGGCCAAAATCAAGTAATGAGAACATACCAACTTGTAAATGGAAGTTCGGCCATACCTTTTCTACGCCGCTTTAAATTCTTTGTTGATTCCCCCTGTTATAGTTTGACAGGCTATCTCTTGGCACACTAGTCGATCTGGTAGAAAATTTGGTAAAGCATGTGGGGGTGATGAACACCCAAAAACCATGATGTAGGAGAAATGTTCCTCCATGTACCAGTCTGCTATCTTCCCCAATATGTTCATGATCTTGTCTAAAATCCTGGGAGGTGGGAAACCGTAGAGAGTGATATGCATCGACACCACCACATAGTTGCATATTTCGTAGAATAAATTTTTTTCTTTATCCTCCCACAACTTGGAGTGATAGAAATGTATGGGCTCAACGTTAGGTTGAAGTCCAGCTCCAGCTCATGAAAGGAAATAGTGTCATAAAACAAATGGCATCCATAATGTATGCCGACATATAGAAAGAGGCAAGTTTCCCTTTGGCTTTTGATGACTAATATTATGTGATTTCCTTGGCCAAACTATCCGATAATATCTTGGCCCAATTGAAAGAACAACTTTTTTCAACTTCATGCATGATTGGTAATCATGATAACATGAAGTGAGCAGAGTTTTCTTTCCCGAAAAATTCCACATAGCATCATGGCCACATACATCATATGAGCGTCTAATGATGTAGTGCCATATATGCCATGGGTGTTTTCTCTAAATTTCTTAGGGGGCTCCCATCGGTTCTTGATTAATTTGGGGTAATTATTTCCACCTTTTGTGCACTCTTCTTCATCTAACTCCTTTAATAAATTGACATTATAAATGTGTTTGAATGTTGAGGATAATTTGTACATCACCTGTATATGTTCTGGTCGAAAGGACCCAACAAACATTTTATGTGAATTGTGGATGCTCCTAGTCGAGACATCAACGCTCTCTAGGGCCCAACCTATCATGTCATTATACATCATGATCCTCGGCCATGTAGCTATTTTATGCAGCTCTGATTGAGCTATGTATTTGAGTTTCGTCGCCTGAGTTTTGGTCACCTCATAGTCTGACTCTTCTAGGCATTTGATCAACTCGTAGTGTAGGATATCAAATACCTGTGTCCAGGTTTTCATGGTATCTATGGCTCTCGGTGATGTATCTGAGAGGACATATGTGTTATGGCTCAAGCTTTCACCAGAAGCTTTATCTATTTTCTGTGGAGCCATGATAGTAGTAAGCTCAAAAATGTGCTACCTATTACAGGGAAATGCGTAAATTTCTTAGCTTGCTAAAACTTGTTGTTCTCCGAGGAATGCAAATTAGAATTCAAACTCCGATATTGTTGTTCACCTTAAGCGTATCTATTTTATGAATACCTTCACCGACGATGTATTGAATTTCCTTAATGAAAAGATTCAGGCGGAAATCCACAATCTTATTTGAAATCATTGTCGTAAATCCGTTATGAATACCATTAATTCTTGGTGGTTAGCGATTGGGAGGTTATATGAATAAAATTTGAATTTACTCGAGCTACGAGTCAACGAAAAATTAATCACGAGATCATCGTTAAGTGTTTTTTTGGGATTTTTGGACTTTGGGACTATGATAGTAGCTCGAGATAGGATCCCCGAAATGCAAAATCATGTAGTGATTATTAAAATTTAATCATGTTTAATCCATTAAATAGTCGTTTTAACTTCAATTATTTCGGGGTTTCATAATTCGTGATATTAGAATGAAATGGATGGAGAATATCTGAACTCTGAATGTGAGAAGTTATTAATTAACTGCTAATCGATATTAACTTATTTAAATGGGGTTTATCTTTTTTGTATTTACATGCTTCAAGCATCGACAAAACAACCAAATTGGATTTTAAACAGGTCACTACCCTTAGTGAGGTGTTAAAACTTAGGAAGGTATATGTGTATGGTGACTCAGATCTCTCGAATGCTTTTCACGTATCTGGATTTTGAATATGTGACATGGTGAAATGTCTGAATCGCAAAACTCTGAAGCCCGAGACTCCAAAATATTCTCTAGCAATTTAATTCTTTAATGAGTAGGCATATCCACAACTCTGAAGAGATTAGGATCATTTTATTAGATAGAATACTTCATCAACAGTGAGAATCAAGCACGCTTGATTCTTATTTTAACTGGGAAAGGAATCTATTTAAGATCTAAAATTTAGAAATATATATGTGTTCCAACAACTCCCATAACCACATGCATGTTTGAAAATTTATCTCATTGATATTTGACATTATTTTCAAAAATATATTACTCATATATCCAAAAAAACATGTTGTCCAAAACTTTCTAAGTCAACTATCATCAAGAATAAATATTTCCCTTGTTTCTGCTGTCACCTTTTGATTTCTCTGAATTTACCTTTGGCTCTACTGAGCCTTTAAGCCTAATCTCGTTGATCACATGAGAACAATCATCCCTCAAATGCATCTGGGAGGACACAGATTTATCAAAGCCATTAGAGGGAGAGGAAGGGGTAGCAGTGGCTTTTCCTTTTTCAGGGGCATGGTGGGCCTCAGTTTTCAATATTTTTCTAGCATGGGAGGAATGCATTGGCGAGTGGGTAGGGGAAGATTGTACAATTCGATTGTTAGGCGGGGGAGCAGATAAAGACAAATTGGGCCAACCATGATGTTGGGAGACTGCGAGGTTGAAAATATCTTGCGATCTGTCGTTTTCAGGAACCTCAGGTTGTAATGAGACATGAGGGGGAACAAGAATACCAGGGCTTGTGGAAATTGGAAGGGAGGCCTTTCAATCCTCTGCTGGACCACTACTTTCCCAATCCAATTGAAAAATCCATCCTGAAACAACTGGCCTAAGTCTTACGAGTCAACATCAAAGTGTATGGAGAATCTTGGCCTTCTTGGGCCTATGTTCCAATTAACTCTACCTCAGTTTCCTCTTCCATGGATACCTCGGATGAAAAATATCATTCTTGCATGCATGATTAATTAGAAAATAGTTCCTTTAACAACCATACATGACAACTCCTTTAAAAATATGAAATATATTTTGGATCAGCAACATATCAGGCTCATGCAATCCAATCCATACAAATTGTTTAACTGTTGTCGATGAGAAGGGGGTGAAAAAAAGGTCCTAGGATATGCGAGGGGTTTTTATTGAGCAAAAAATGATAAGATGAGGGGGGAAATAATCTTGTTTACTGCTCACAGACAACACACAATCAACTGTAACGTAAACTAAGGAACATGTCACTATAATCCATCCAAGAAACTGCGACTTCAAACTGTTGCAATACAAAATTCTCGTAACTGTAATTCAATTTTAGGAACATGAAGTGAAAAATGGATATGGGAAGGCGAGGGGGATTGTAATTAGAGAAAAGTGAAATAATGGTAGGGGAAGAGAGCAGATATTGTTCATAAAATTAATCAAGTAATCCATAAAACCATTCTATATCAAACACAAAAGATCCAATACCAACCAAATAATCATTGTGATCAATTAAACAACTACTATGTAAAATTCAATCAACTGTGTGTATTAACTTGCTCATTATTCATAATTAAATATTTAACATAGTGTCATGAAAACAAGACAATATTCCTTCCACAACAACCCATAGAAGAGTTATGTTTCTTTCCAATTGTCCATTAATATCTTAAAACAATTTCCAAATGAACACACATTCACTTGTTTCCACTATGTTTAGCATAAAAAATCAACCATTGTCCATGATTTATTTTCTTAATCAAACATAGACACAAAACGCATGCTTGATTTCATCCCTCAATTCCATTTGATAATTAAATTGTAATGAGACCATATTGTCACAGAACCCGTGCCTATCTCTGCTACGATGCATGATCTTCAACAAACATACATAGTGGACAGTCAAACACATCATCAATATAATACTCCTGATTTTCCATTTAAACACATAGTAACAACAATCACCATTTCAACTCAAACAAAGTTGTAGGATGCACAGACCATTTGACAAAATGCAATAGAAATTATGTGACTATACATGTTTAATTACTTCGAATCTAAACATCAAACGATGTTGAACTTTCAATCCAATACAAGGAGGCAACAACATTATGCCCAATCCCATTTCCTAAATCAATCGAATTTTAACAAAACCATATTGTTTTAAAATTCGTGTTTGTCTCTGATGGTGCAATCAAACAATATCCATAACATATACATTGGACATTCGAACACAACTATCACGATTGCAATATTTCCATTTGGAAATTAAAACACACAACAACAACCCTTATTTCAATCAATATCATGTTGTAGGAAACACACAACCTAGCACATAAGCAAAGAGGCGTATTTCCAATCAACCATAAAACCATGTTGAACTGTCGAATCAATTGCCATAGTAAAATAACATAGTGACTATAACCAATCACAATAACCACTGTCAACGTTATTAATCAGGGACAACCAACAATTAACCATTGTCGACGATACTCCACCAAATCATAACAGTCGGCCATGCATCCGACCAAAAACAATTGGTTCATTTAACAAAATCAGGCTTAAAATAATCAAGGGTGGACCCTGAGTAACCAACAAAGGGAGGTTGGAACTGACCATCAACAATAGGTGAGAACCTTCCAGACAACACAGGGGACCCACATGCCATATCACCCATAGATTTTCATGACAAGGAGAGAATTCAACAGGAAAGAGAGATTATGAATAGAGGAGCAGAGGTCCCTCACAGGCCAATAAATAACACTAGAACAGGCTGGGCATAACCCTAACGGTTTTCCCCAATCAACCCAGGTAACATTGATACACAAGCAAAGACATGAAATAGAAATCAACCTCAAAACAAGCTCCTTGACATCATATCCATCAACCAAATATGCAAACTGTAATGTCCCCCACCTCTTAGAGAGGTGATGAGGAGACACAGTGGCCTAGGCACACCCACTAGGTCATAGTCTCACACTGAAGGGGGGGGGAGTCAAGAAGTTAAAAGTTATATTTTTAAGTTGACTTAAGAAACGAAAAGGATAAAGGAGTAAGAGATAACTCAACAGAAGAATAGAAGATTAACCCTGGGAGTTAACCTAAATCAACAGAGAATTAGAAGGAAAAGTATAAGTAAGAGGCTGGGGTGCACCTATTACTCATTCTGGTTTTGGATTAGCATTTTCTATTGCTCTTGAGCATTCAGTTTGGGGGTTTTGCTGTACAAACCCTTGTGCGCAACTCAATGGTGAATAATCCACTCACCTTGTTCTGTAGCTTGGTCTCAGGGACGAAAGACTCCTCCACACCATTCTAGTCTCAGCCCATCTCCATATAACGCTTCAGAAGGTAGCAGGCCATATTGTTCTTGTGTTTCCAGCAAGGGCGCACCATCATCTAAAGGGAGGTTCAATCCAACTTATCCTGAGGGCCTGGGGCCATTCCGATAGCTGGGTTTTGTTTACAGGGGCAGGACCATCAGTTTGAGGGATTTTCTAGAGGGTTATCATCATTCTACATTTTTATGCAGATTGGGACGTCTTGGAGCCATAGGGGACATCCTATGATTCAGTAAAACTCAGATCTAGGGAGATATGCTTGAGATCTGAGCCCGAAACTTCTCCCACGAGATTCTCATAGCCCGATCTATATTCTTGGGGAGTTTCAAATCATTTGGAGGCCTCCTTCATCAGGGTCGAACCAGCTAGGGTTTCAGTCATCCAGTGGGGTGCACCATTCAGTGGAGAATTTAGATCTACGGGGTTTGAGAGTGGATTTGGGAATTTGGACATCTGGGTTGTCCTTACAGTTGCCCAATCTATCATTTGGCATATTTCTCGGGATGATTGGACACTTTTGGTAGCACGGCAGAATTATTGAGGGCTTTAGCATTCTAGCAGGATGTGGCACTTTCCAGCTTGGAGGTTGAGCATTAATACGACTCAGATCTGCTTGATTCAGTCTTCATTGTATATCCAGCTTTTGGAGGCTTATTTTTTATTGTCGGGAGCATTTTGTAGCAGATCATATCTATTTCTTGTATGACCATCTAAGGTTTATGCCAGATCAACCATCTATTGTATTGATCTTACATTGCTCATAATAAAAAGGTGAGATCTTTGCTTGTGCTTCTACATCTTGAATATATTGTGATCTCCATGTGTTGATGAATCTTGTATGCACT
>JZKD02S1673249.1:556331-571532 GCA_000966675.3 Picea glauca
CACAACCAACACAATCATCAAACACATACATGTATCTAGTGCATTACATAAACCAAAAGGTATTACTATCCATTCATATAGACCTTGCCTTGCCTTGAAGGTGGTCTTTGAGGTGTCTTCTTTAACTCATACCTAGTGGTATCTTGGTTTGAGAAATAACTTAGTGAATTACTTAGAATGCTACAACTGATATAAAAAATCATCGATCTTAGGAAAAGGCTATCGATTCTTGAGGGTGATCTTGTTCAAATCTCTGTAGTCGATACACATTCACCAAGCGCCATCCTTATTTTGTACTATGATGATAGGTGACCCATACGATGAGTTTCTTGGTTTTACTACCTACTCCAACAAATGTTACAATTGTTTCTTCACATTATTTTCTTCTAGGATAAATTATCTATACAACCCAATATTTGGCAATGGGGAGTTAGGAAACAACTGTATCTCATGCTTCAATTCCCTTTTAGGTGGTAACCATTTAGGATATTGAAACACTTCTTTATATTCCCAATAAAAATTCCTCCGATGGACGTTTCTGGCCTTTGGTACATCCCTTCATAAATTCCTTTACTTTTACATATTCATCACTTAGTTGATTCTCTCTTAATAACAATAATACAAACTTCCTAAAAAAATGATCAATTTCTTGGCTTGGTGAGAACTTATCAAAGAGATATTGGATTTACTTTTGTGTGCATTGATGATAAAAGACTTCACATCCTTGATAATGTGATATTAGTTTTCCCTCCTTGTGAAGATTGCATCTGTCATATACATGTAAGGGCTTCCAAACACTACACCACACACATCAAGTGGTACTAAATCCACCTCCACTTCTTCAATATAGTCTACACTTATAGAAAAAAATGATCTTACACCATTTAGTGATAATTAAATGGTTTTGGTTTTAAAAGTGAATTCTTATTGGATTATTAGGTCTAAATAGAGTTATGATTGTTGTTTGATTTGATTTACATTTATGAACAATATCCATTTTTTATTCACTCTCATACTATCACTTTTTCGCTCATTATACCCCCCTCATAATCCCAATTTCATTTTTACATGCCATGTTCTATAAAATAAATTAAAAACTCTGTATAACAATGACAAAAGATATGACACAGAAATAGGTGGCAACTGATATTTTTGGTATTGATTGCACAGTTAAATTATTTAATGAATTGTTGAGCAGTACTTGTGTATTTTACCCCTGTCATGCTACCACTTTTTTGCTCATTACAATCCCTCCATATGTCCCATGAACCCTATCCACCCCTTGCTCAATTGGAAATTATTAAATAATTATTATGGATTGATTTGCATGGGTCTCATGTCAATTTCCGAGCCAAACTTTATTTAATGCAAACAGAATGTCATGTATGGTCTGTTAAGGGATAGTTACTAATGAATTACTACATACATGATTTGTTTCTTCAGCAGGGGAAACCATGGAAAAAATAATAGAGGAAGAGGTAACTAGAACAGAGGGCCTAGAAGGCATAGATTCTCTATTTGTTTTCATGTTGACCCCCAAGAGTTGAACCAATTGTTTCAAGTTGGGTTCTTCAACTGAAATGGACAAGGGATAGTTCAACTGGCCTAACCAGAGAGAGATCCCTTCCAGACTCAAAATATCCTTGGTATTATTGTGCCTCCTCATGTGTCCTTGCAACCAAAAGTCACCGCTAATGATGGATGGAAAGAGATTTTAAATCTGATAGTTTCTCACCATCGTGGTTGGCCCAATTTTTCATTACCCTATCCACCACCTGTAAATCCTAATGTTCAAATTTCCTCTATTCATTAACCTGTTGAATCCTCTCATGCTATCAAACGGCTTAAAACCGATGTCCCCCATGTTCAAGATAGAGGTAAAGTTGTTTCCTCCCCTTCCTCTCCTTCAAATGTCTCTTCAAAATCAGTGTCCTCCCGTATGCATATGAATGACGATTGTTCCCATGTTATTAGTGAGATTAAGCCTCAAGTTTCAAATCAACCAAAGGCTACTTCTAGGAAGTCCAAAGGGGACAACAATGATAGAATAAATATTTCTTCTCAAAGTGGCAAGTATTGATTTTAATTTATGTGTTTTATGATTAAGCTGTTGAAGACAATGGTCTATAGAAAGTTTGGACAACAAGCTATTTTTTGGACAATATTGTTATTTACATGGTTTGGGAAATGGTTTGAATTATTTATGATATTTAATATTCAAATTTTGGAAGTGTTTATAGGAGATACAAGGCGGCATGTGTTTAAATGATTATCTAATTGTGTTTATTTTTGAAAAGAATAAAAGAAGGGAGTCACAAGGGGTCTCACCTACTTAGTTATTATTAAAGAAAGACCCTTAATTATTATTATTATTATCACTTCCCCTAAATTAAAATTAGTTATGTTTAACTAACTTAACTGAATAAAGTAGTTGAACTACTTCAACTTATTTGGAATGCATAAAATACAAATGAGAAGTAAGAACAAGGGGAGAATAGAAGGATAAAGCAATACTAAGGTTTTCTCTTTTGTTTTCATGAGATAGTTTAAGTTTTTGTTCATTCTTGAATTCATTCAGAGCCTAATTATCTTTTTTACAGTAAGGTCCTATTGTAGACAGCAAGGTTCAAAACTGAACCAAATCATTCAAATGCTTGTTTTAGAGGTGTTGATCTATCTTTGATGGTATGTGAATACTTGTATGTTTATGGATTAAGTTTCATAGCTAATAAAGGATATTGTGCAGAGTCAAATTGGCAGCAGTTTGTGGCAAGTTGATCCAGATTATAAATTTCAGTTTTAACTTCTTGTTAGATTCCTTTTGTATGGTTTTCATCAGGGATATATAAATTAGACTTTGGTCCATAACCTCATAGGGATTTTGTAAAGAGAAAGATACTTTGATTTCTTGGAATGAAATAAAGAATATTGTTATTCTGTATCATTTGTGTGTAACTGTGACTTCGTTAATTTTTCTTTTTGATATCCACATTTACTTCTTGTAATCTGTATATTTTCATAAAATTATATAAAACAATTATGTTATTTTGCAACATTCTTTTCATAAAAAAAATCAGCCTAAACCCTTGTAATTAATACTTTTGGATTGGGAAAATATTTTTGAGTCTATAAAACATAGGGTGATATTCTCGACTATATTGTCTTAGCCAGGAAAGATTCGAAAATGATTGTAAGATAATTCATATATTTGTCTCAACATTGATTTTGGCAACCATACTGAAGGGATATTCCATATCTCTCTGGTTGATTGTATGCATGATTATCATTGAAAATTTTGTATTTGTGATTTCAATTATTTGATTGTTTTCTTTCATCCATGAAAGTACCTGTTACAAGGTAGCCCAATATTGAGACTGATCTTAAAGACCAGACCAATATTTTTTTAACCTTATTCAATACCATCTTAGAAACCGCTAACACCCGAGCTGAGATTGAATGATCATGGGAAGTGATTGAACAAGACATAAGTGTCCGAGAAAAATGGGAATCCAAGAAAAGACAACCTAGGAATCAGCCATAGCTCTCTTTTTCCTAAAGTTTTGATCTTCTTTTCATGTCCTTAAGCCCTCACATATCTAGGAAAAGATGAGGTTTATCACCTGAGATCAACCTTATTTCTGAAATAGGAAGAAGAAACGTTGTTTTGTCAACCCAACAAGGTACTCTAAGGAGAAATTTGTTTGATTCAACCAATTTGTCTTTCTCTCCATTACCTATCGTTCACAAGATGGCATGTGTGGGTGGATCTGGTAGCACTGGAGGTTCTTCTTCATCTCAACCTTCAACCTCGTCAGTGATTGGTAGCTTGTATATCCATAAATTCCCTTTCCAATCTGTTGTTCCTGAGATTAAACTTAAGTCTCAAAGGGTAATGCCAGGCATCCAGAAAGTTTAAAGAGAGTGTTTTTAAAGATTTATTTTTCTACATTTAGTTATAAGAGAAAATATCCTTAAATGGAAGTAACAATATGGTAGCACAAAGGCTGTATTTCATGTCTAAGTCACAATTTGTAATATCAAATGAAGTGAGGGAAAATTACAAAACTGTTAAACAAAGAAAGGAATCAATTACCGAAGAGTCTCACCTTGTTGTAGTAGAATAAAATAGATAGTGCACCCTTGGATAAAGTATAAATTACAGTAATTCACACATGTTGCAGGTATTGATTTAATCACAGTAAATGTAGAGGAAAAACTGCTTGCTTAATGAATTACTGATGTAATACGATTATAGTAGTTGTTGTACTAAATTGAAATAAAACATTTATCAAGGAATTGCGTAGAGAGATATTGAATATGGAAATACAGGAGGAACACATAACCCAAACTTAAACAAAATTTGGAATCTTTGTCTGCACTTGTATTAGTACTCAATAAGGAGAGTTTTCTCTATTAAATTTGGCAAGAAGCAACCTTTGATATATCTTGAATCTACATATTTATACAAACTATCTCAAATCAAAACGGTTGGACTTCTTATAATAAAAGTAGTAAATATTTGAAATAGTACAACATTGTGTAGAATATGATCAGATTTGCTAGTGTTTCCCCTCTGTCTCTTCACCTGCTCGAAGAAAAAAAATCATCTTTCCTTTGGGTTGGACACATTTGTCTTCTATCCTTCTTGATAATTCGGCATAGTATTCTGGTCATTTGTAGTTGTGTCACCATCAGTCCCTCCAACTATGTTTAGCAATGTGCATGTCATTTACTTGCTTCTGGATGTGCTTGTTTTCTCATATTAAACACACTAGATGCATTTACTCACCAATTTCACCACCAACCTCGAAGGTTTAATTGCTTCCTTCACCTCAAAAGTGTATAACTTCCTCTCTACCTGAGGCAAATTTTCTTGTATACTTTTCGCTCCTTGAGATATGACCTATAATTGTAAGCTTGAGTTTACTATCCATTTATTTATTTGAAGGATATTAATCTAGTTCATTTTCTGAATGGTTGTCAGAGCTTCTTCTTTGCTTATTCTAGAATTATATTGTTTCTTTGCTATATCAATTTGACCCAGGGATTCAGATATAGCATTTCCTTCAAACTCAATTAGTCTTTTTCTAGTGATGACAACATGTCTATACAAGCTTCATTTACCTCTCTCAAAAGTATTTTTCTTTCTGCTAGATTTGTTTCCCATGCCTTTAAAGCCATATCACCTCTTATTTGTTCAGAAAGAGAAAGTTGAGGACCATCTGAGACATCATCCTTTGGTACCAATAAGATAGCTCTTGAAACTTAACTCGAGACAAGCGAGATTCTCTTTCTTTGATGTAGATGGCTTTCATGGAAATATATGTTGCATGATAGCAATTCTGGATGGCATCCACCTTCATAAAAAGATCTTACTGGGCCTTTTCCAGTTTTTCGTTAGTTTCCAGTGCTTGATTCTGGAAGGCCGATATATCCATTGAGGTACCTTCAATCAACTGCAACGTAGCTTGCAATTTTTTTATTAGTTCAACATGTTTGGTGATTAGTCCTTGACTGAACTGTGAATTCCTTTAGAGCTCATCAAAGTTGGCCTAGGGTTGTTGAATTTGTTGTTTATCATTTCCTTTGATTTGATCAAAGTATAAACTCATTCTATTATGGACATTCTACTTAGTTGTATGTATTTTATTTTGACGTTTCTCTACCAACAAGAACTTTTGGTGCAGTTGTTCGACGAAATTTTCCACAGACCATTGATTAGCAGTGGAAAAAGCACCCAAAAAACCTCTAACTTCCTTTGTGAATTTTGTATCATCTCGGTTCTATCCATCATACAACATTCTTTTCCTTTTAAATATTGCTCCTTCTTTTTTATGTATTTCTCGTTTGACGATGGACCTCCGTTTCCTACTGAAGAAGAATTATGAAGGAGGCATCTCTTCAAGTGAAATTGGGCTAAGATCACCTATACAAATGGCTTCAGAACTAGGATTTCTGAAACTTGACTATAAGGGTGTCAATGAAGTAATAGGAGTATCGATCTCCTTAGATAGTTGTTTCTCAATAGTGTTGGTAGTATATGTGGTTGGTGTCGAAGGAGACTTATCCATCCCTTGCATTAGAAAGGGTTCAAGCTGAGTCATTTCCTGAGGGCCCAGTGGACTTGATAATTAATCTTTCAAATCCAGATTCAAGACTTCGAAACCCTTTGGGGTTTCCTCAGTATCCTGTTTACCAAAGTTCCTTGATTCAAAACCCGAAGGTACAGTTTCCTATGTAGGCAAAGTGTCTATTGATTCTCCCTTTAGTACTTTCCACAAGATGTCATGTCTATGTCTTTGAAAACTGAGAAAAATGGCATGTTGGTCTGGGGACAAGGTTTGGACTCTGTTCAGTACTTCCTCATAATACCTTAATCCCCTTAATATTTCATCATGTGGGGAGTTTTCATGCACATATCTCTTCAGATTGTATTGGGCCAGGTAGTTTTCCACAATTTTGTGAGGGTCGTGCCTTTTAAATTCGATGTCAACCAACTTGACATCCTCCAAATCTGCAGCCTCCACTTTGGAGTGACCAAATTCTAATAATGAAAACATGCCAACCTAGAGAGGGAAGGTAGGCCATACCTTTTTCTGGGCTACTTTCATCTTCTTGTTTATGCTCCCTGTTATTGTTTAATAAGCTACTTCTCGACATACCAACCAGTCTAGTAAAAATTTCAGGAGAGCATGGGGAGGGATCAAGCATCCAAAAACCCTGATGTAAGAGAAGTTTTATTCGATGAACCAATCTACTATTTTCCCCAGATTTCCCATGATTATGTTTTAAATTCAAGGGGGTGGGAAACCATATAATTCTATATTAATGGGCACCACTACATGGTGATATATTTCATAGAGGAAATATTTGGCCTTGTCTTCCCATAGTTTGGAGTGATATAAATGAATAGGCTCAGCGCTGGTCGGGGTCCAGATCCAGTTCATTAGTGGGAAAGGGGTTACAAAGAAAATAACATCCATGATATATGTGGACATATAGAAAGGGTCGGGCTTCCTGTTTCACTTCACCAATTTGTATTCCGTAACTTCTTTAGCCAAGTTGTCTGATAAAATTTTGGCCAATTAAAAGAGAATCCCTTGGCCACCTCATGCATAATTGACACCCATGCCACCGAGAAATGAGTAGGAATATTCTTCCCGAACAATCTACAAAGAATCATAGCTACATAAATCATATGATTATCCAATGATGTTGTGGCATAAATTACATGAGCGTTGGCCTTGAAATTCTCTGGGTGCCCCCACCAGGACTTGATTATATCAGGATAACGTTTGTCATACTGTATGCATTTCTGTTTCTCAAACTCAAGCATGATTGAAACATTGTAATTATATTTAAAATTGGGAGATATATTATACATTACTTGGATGTTTTCTGGTCAGAAAGACCCAAAAAAAACCTTTTGATAGTTGTAAATTCTCCAGGTTTGGATGTCGACATTTATAGTGCCTAGCTTATCATGTCATTATACGAGAGGAGTCTCGAACATGAAACTATCTTGTGTATCTCTAACTGAGTTATATCCCCAAGTTTATCTTCATGAGTGTCGTTCACTTCATCGCTGAAATCTTCTAGGAAATTTATAAGCACATGTTCCAGGATCTCGAACATTGGTGTCCAAGATTTCACAATGTATATGGCTCGCGTTGTAGTATCTGACAGAATGTTTGCATTCGGATTTGAACCTTCACCAGTTGCATTAGTGTTCTTTATCATCTTCTATGGTTCCATGATATCGAGAGAACACAACAAGGTTACATGTTGTAGAGAAATTTCATGAGCTTTTTACTCGGATAAAACTTACTACTTTGCAAAAGATGAAAATGAAATTCAAAATCAAGCATTTTTATTCACAATAGGTGCATTGATTCGAGTATACCTTTACTGACAGAATATTTGTTAATCGTTAATGGGAAATTATACCTGGAGATCCACAATCTATTGCTAAAAATCATTACCGTTGATTTGTGATAAATTCCATTAATATCAGCGGTTCATGTGCGGGAGTTTTGGATGAAACAGAGTTGAAATGTCCTGAATTGCAAATTCGTGAAAGGCTAATTACGTGATAATCTCTTTTAAAATAGTAATTAATCATGTTCAACTTCAAGTGCTTCGGATATTCGGACTTCGAGATTTTTAAATGTAGCTCAAGAAGAAAATCTTGAAACCCGAAACTACGAAAAGATTAATTATCTGGTAATCGCTTTTAAGTTTTAATTAATCACATTTTAGTTCAAGTGCTTCAGAAATTCAGACTTCAAATATTTTAGCATATTATAAAGGTTAAACTTCCAAACTCTGAAGTGTGAATTTGTTAACTATATTTTGACCAAGATTAAGTTAATTAATTAAGATTTAATGCTTCGGCATTTTGGTGCTTTGCGGATTTGCGTATTATCTTTTTGTTATATTTCCGAAGAGTAGTTTCCCGTAGTGACTTGTCGAAGATGAAGTAATTCTAGATGACGTGTCAAGAATAGGGGGTGCCACACATTACTTAGAATCGTATGAATCTTCAAGAAAAAATTTCAGAAAAGGGTGCCACATGTCAACCCAGGGAAGACTTAAGAGATACAGATGTACTATGACTCGTGTCCTTTAAAGGTTTATGAAAAGTGAGGAACATACACTTTCGGACTTCGGGTCCTTTATCATTAAGACCTCTCAAAATTCCCGAAGTGCAAAGCTCTGGAGCGACCTTTAGTGATTTACCTCTTTAATAATTAGGCGGCTCCAAAACTCTGGGGAAAATAGGATCGTTCGATGAAATGAGAAACTTCATCAATGATGGGTATAATACGTGCCTTATCACAAATTTACCATAAATGAATTTGTTTTAGTTTATGCATTACAAATTTGGGAAGGATTATATTTTCGTGAAGTTGAGAAAGTAAAGCTCAAAGTTTTAGGATTATATATGTTCCAACATAGGATCCATCTGGGGATAGCGTCTCCCTATGAGGCATGGAAGAATAGTAGACCACGTGACTTTATTGGGTAAATGGAGTCATCATTGCATTTCTGGGAAACACCTTTGGGAAAAAATCATACAGAGAAAAATTTTGAACTTCAACCGAATCTCAGAAAACCTTCAAAACACATCAATTATTGATCTCAAGTTAAGTTATTAATAATTTCCTTTTTCTTAAAATGAGTTTAGATTTTCTTAAGATAATCAAAACAACTTTAACTGAAATATCATACTTTTGTCGATTTCGTTCGCATCAAGGAAAAGTAATTTTAACAATTTATTTTGGGAATCCCTTGTCAATTTAGAATGTAAATATTACCAGAAAGAGAACTAGATACCAGAGTATGTTTATGCATGTATGACAGGCTTACAGATATTATAGGTATTGCTTCACTGCCAACGAGCATGTTCAGTACCCTGGTGAAGTTATCTACATCTCCCATTGGATTTCCTTTCACCACTTCAATTAGCATTTTTGAATTTTATTGAGATGAGGGCAATCATTACATCAATTTCATTTCATCATCTCTCTTGGAAAAAATGGGGACAATCAAATTACGAATTTCCTTTCACCATTTGTCTCGGACTAGATGGGGGAAATCATTTTATGAATTTCCTTTCACCATCCGTCTTATATTTTTATATTTTTGAAGTGTGGGAAATAAATTTGTATGTATCATACAAGGGATTATATCTACTTAAAATTTTATAGTGAAGGTCTGTCAACAATTTTTTATTGTACTCTGAACTAAATCTCTCCCGATATTCAATACATATTTTCCTATAGAGAATATTTTATGGGGAATTTTTATTTTGCAGGGATTGTCCTTGAGCGAATTAATCAGTTCAAATCTGTTAGAAGAGCCAAGTTATCATTATTAGCCTAGACATAATTTGTTTTCAGTTAAAATCAGAGGAACATAAAGATCTTCGCCTAATCTTGTTTTGGAGATATTTTTTTAAGTTTTTAGAGTCAAGGCGAAATTCTTTCTTTCTATGAAGACTTAAGGATAGGAAGTGAAAATTAGAATAGAGTAAAAGCTCAAAGATAGGAAAAATGAAACAGAACAAAGACTCGGAGGGTTTGATGCAAAAGAATCTCATTTATACGTGAGTTCACTTCTTGATTATCAAGCTTCTCTTTTTTAAACCTTTTTTATTCTTTTCTTTTTTTCTTTTTATTTCATTTTTGTTTTATTCTCATTTGATTTGGATAATGCTTCAGAATTAATTTGTAGATTTATATTTTTTTTACCCTTGATTAGGTGACTATATTTACATGAGTAGAACCTTGTTTATATCCAATAAGATTTCTTTTAGGATTTTAGCTTGAACAATAAGTATAGAAGTTCATACCTCGGATTTCATTCATATTTTCAATCAAACCAATTATTAACTCATCACTTGTTTTGAGAGAGAACAAATGTTTTGAAAAATGAGAGTTTGATTTCAATACCTCCTCATTTCTCATCTAACAATAAGTATTCTACATGGGACCAATATAAGAAAAGTTAGAAAATTCCGCAGAATAAAAATGATATGCAACACCGATATTTTATATTTTATTTTTATGATATCGAATAAAACTTGGTTTATTTAGAACGAAAAAGTAAAATTTATATAATCTACGAAAGAAAATGAAATTGTAAATCGAAACAGGAAACCAAAACCGGTATATACAATGGTAATGTGAAACATGATTATTGCATAAAATGTTTTAGATAACGCCTGTTGATAGGGGCATCAAAAGTTTTTCCATCAAGATTCTCCAGTAGGAAGGAATTTTTTCCCTCTGCAACTGTAACCTTGAATGGTCTGAACTAGAGATGATCACCAGGAAGAAACTCCCTATCTTTATCTTTTTTATCGAAGAGGAATTTCATATTATCTTGGTACTTCTGAAGTTTTCATCTACTTTGACCCTGTTTTGTTGGACTTCGATTAATTGGTTTATCCTCCTTATAACATTATTTGGTTCATGTTTTGTGTCTTTCCACAACTTCATTACATGAAGAGAGAGATTGATAGAAAGGATAATGTCAGTGCCATAAACCATTTGAAAATGGGACATACCTATTGATTTTTTGGTACCGATTCGGTTCGCCCATAAGGCATACTTTAGGTGAACGTGCCAAGCTTTCTTATTTTCCATCAGCACCTTTTTTTTTATATTCATCAAGATCTTGTTGGATGATTTGACCAACCCACTTCCCTGAGGGTAATAGGCTGTACAATGTCCTAGCACAATGTTATATTTTTGAAAAAAAATTACCATTGCCATAGATTTGAAATCTTGGGCGTGTCCGTGACTATTCTTCGAGGGAAACCAAATCTCGATAGGATGTTTTCTTCCAAAAATTTCATAGCTATCGAATCTATGGCATTCCAAGTTGGAATGGTTTTGACCCATTTCGTGAAATAATCAGTAGCACTCAAAATCCATTTATATTGGGTGCTTGGCTGTGGGTGGATTTCTTCGATGAAGTCCAGACCCCATTTTTGAAACAAAGCTTTTGTTTTGACTAGGATTAAAGGAAGTGCAGGGAGATTTTTCTTACCAGAGAAAAGTTGGCAAGGGTTGCAGGATTTGACCTTGGCATTCACATCAACAAATAACTTTGGCCAATAATATCTGGCTCTTAAAATCTTGTACATTGTTTCCCTCGAGCTGTGATGTTCTCCACACACTCCTTCATGAAATTCATTTATGACATTCTCTGTTTCAGGTTTTGTTAAGCAACATAATAAGAAACCTAGAGGATCTTTCCAATACAAGTTTCCTTCAATAATACAATATTTAACTACATGTAGTTTCAACGTTCTCTCTTTGGATGGAGTCATGTCACTCGAGAACTGAAGGGTAAGGAGTTATGAAACAATATCATGTTACCATTCAGAGGAAGAAAATTTATCTTTGATCTGGACTGTAGGGTTTTGATCATCAAGTTCCTCTATATAAGGGATATATCTGTGTGATTCTAGGTGGTTTATCCCGAGTGCTGTGAAATTTGATTCTACTAACAATTTCACCAGACCCTAACCTTTGACTAGCTTGGTCAGTTTTACGTCTAGGTCGAACTCCTAAATTTTGGATAACCATTGACCTCTCTTACCATCATTGTTTGGGTGTACCAAGATATCTTTGACAATGCTTATTGGCACATAGGCGATTATTTTGGAATGTAGTACATATGTCCTGAAATATTTGAGAGCTTTCACCATTGTGTAAGCTTGTTTTTCCAGTATATCATATCTTAATTTGACGTCCCTAAGACTTTTACTGAAAAATGATATCGGTTGCTCAAAACCTTCTTCGTTCTTTTGCAGGAGTATCGCTGGGATAGTATTTTCAGATGTGAAAGAAAATATCAGGAATTCCTTAGTATAGTCTAGACTAGCTAACACTGGCACTTCACTTTTATATTTATTAACCCGCTTCAATGATTCTTCAGCTTCGATGGTCCATTACATTTCATTATATTTCTTCAACATATATTTAATTAGTTTGACAATTTCAGGGAAGTTAGGGATAAATCTTCTCAAAAAAATTATCTTCCCTAAAAAAGAATGCATTTCTTTCTTATTTCTAGGAATTTTTATCATGTCAATAGCCTCGACTCGCTTAGGGTTGACCCTGATTCCATCCTTCGAAACTATATGACCTGGAATATTTCCTTCTTGCATAGAAAAATGTGACTTCTTAGGGTTAAGAGACAAACCAAATTTTCTACATTTCTCGAAGGTTTGTTTGAGATGAACCAGATGTGTTGCATCAGAATTGGAGAAGACTGTTAGATCATCTAAGTAAATGACAACAAATTTATCTCTCACTGATGAAATCTATATCCATCGCTCTATGGAAAGTATCTCATGTATTCATAAAACCAAATGACATTTATCATACATGAAAGTTCCCCATGGAGTGGTAAATGCAATATTTTTTTTATCATCTTCGTGGACAACAATTTGGTTGTATTTGGAAAAACCATCAATCATAGACATTTTGTTAACTCCAACTACTTTTTCCAGGACATGGTCCATTTTTGGAAGTGGGTAGTTATCTTTGAGGGATGACTGGTTTAAATTCCTGAAATCTACACAAAGCCTTATTTCTCCAATTTTCTTCCTGACGGGTACCAAATTTTCCACTCATTCGGAATACCTGAGTGGGACGATAATTTTTTTGTCGAGAATCTTCTTGAATTCCATTTTGATTATTGGAAAGAGGATAGGATTTATGTGTCTTAGATTTTTCTTGAAAGGTTTGATACCATGATTCAAAGGAATTTTATGTTCAATTACAGAGGTATCGTAAGTTTTTAGATCATCATAGGACCATGCAAAGACGTCTTTGTACTATTTAAGAAACTCGACATATTTATTTTTCATTTGGGCTGGAAGGTATTTAGATATATTGACCAGTTTAGGATCCTTTTTAGTTCCTATATTAGAGTCTTCAGCCTATTCGGGATGAGGTTGCAAGGTAGATTTTAATGGTATGTCATCTTGGTCAAATAATCTCTCTAAGGGGATCAAACCTCTAGGGATCTGATTTTTTTTAAGAACCAACATACGGTGATCTGCGATCTTATCTTGGAACTTTTTAGGGTCTTCACCTTCTTGCATAATCCAAGTGGGATCATTTTGGTTTTCATGATCTATGTGAGTTTCATAAAATTCATCAATCATTTCCAGAAATTGTTTAATTTGTTCGTCATCCTCAAAGACTTGCTAGTGCTGAAAATTATTTGGGATCGAAGTTCTATGTCTCATTTCGATATGGGACTTCAGTTTTAGGACAGTAGGTGGCACACAGATCGTCGCATCTTTGGCTAAAAATTATTCCTATTGATTTTCCATTCTGGGAATGTAGTGAATGTTAAAGGATGAGAAGAAATTATCTATCAAATCCCGGGTGTAATTTATGTATGAACTTAGTCTTGGATGTTTAGTTTGATATTGCTACTTTATTTGTTTCATGATAATCTCTGCATCACCATAAACTATTAGATGTTCAATTTTTAACTTTCTGATAGCCTCTAATCCTAAGACTAGAGCTTCATACTCATAGAAATTATTTGTATAATAAATCTCCCACTGTAATATGTATGAAAAGGGGATAAAGTACTCATCTCCTGGTGCTACAAATAACACTCCATCCCTTGTTGTTATTGGATAAATCAGTAGGTGTGGACACTAACTGATCTCCCTAGATCCACCTAGATCTAGAACAAAACAAGACAGGACATGACTCCTTATCTAGGTTACATTCATTGAATCTATTACAAAGAAGGAATGAGTGACGTACCTTTGTGTCACTTCCTTAGGTCTTTGTTGTTCCTACTTCACTCTAGTGCTCTTGTGAAAGCGGGTCCAAGACAAAAAAAAACCAACCAAAGTGAAGATGATCTGAAAATAGAAGGCTGACTTGTTATTCTATGCAAGCACCCTCTACTTCATTAAAATAAACTTTACAGGACCTTGCTTCATGTGTTAAAATATGCAAGATAAACTTATATGTTAAGTTCATGTATCTTCTTGTAAATGCTTATGTGTGAGGAATTTTTCTTTTAGATGGTTAAATATGTACTTTAAACAAATACACAGCAACACAACTTGCAACAAATAAACCATCAAACTCACAACAAGAACAAGCTAATAAAGGAGTTCACCCCCCTCCGGGATACACCTCCTTGAGCCTCCATAAATGGACTTGGCTCTCTGGGATTAATTCATCAAAAGTTATTTTACAAGATGCTTCTCAACTCCAATGGAAAAACAGACTGTACCATTGAGATCAGAACACATAAAACCCCCAAAAATGACTAATAGAACTCTGAAAACGGATCATGGTTCATCCGGGCATGACCTCTTCTACATGTGGCCATAAGCTTCATTGAGCTTATCTTTGGAAAAAACACCTGTAAAATTCCTCAACAGCCTCTAAAACCTGTCCCAATGTGTTCATAGCATAACAATTAGCCAAAAATGTCTATTCAATCATAGAAAACAAACATAGGCTCACCAAAACATGTCCTCCATCAATGAGGGCTTCAAGCTCCCTGGAGCTTGCTGAAACTTCAATGGTGAAAAAATGATCCAGGTGGATATCGGGGGCCACCCACCTTTTCCAAATGGCTCAAAACAGTTTTCTGGCCATTTTGGCAATTTACTATTTTTAGCAGGTTTTCACTTCCGGGGCC
>JZKD02S1673249.1:574449-588222 GCA_000966675.3 Picea glauca
GCCAATGGTACAAACCGTAGAACGATTAGGGCACCTCTAGCCCCTAACCGCCTAGCACCTGGGCACATGGTCATATGACCTCGTGCTATAATAAAAAGGGCTTAATTGTTATAAAACCGTGTAACTCCCTCCGCTCCGGTTAGGGTCACATGGGTAAAGGCATACGACCGTATGCAAGGCGGTGGTTAGCACCCAACCGAACTCCGTCATAATAAACCCCGCGCAATATAACAATCAGTCACATGTTATGTAATAGGACCACGGGTTACAATTTTTTAAAAACCCCGCGCGCCAACCATTACACCCACGCGCACATATGTTATACCATGGTTCTATGAAATATAATAAGACCACGGGTCGGGGCTAGGCCCCGGCCCGACCCCCGCGCCAATGTACAATAGTTCAAACATAAATATTTTAAAACTCATATACATATCAAGTGACACGGTGTGATATGTTGGTTGGTCGGACTTTGCAAAGGCGTTGTGCGATGGGGAGGTCCGGGGGTCGAACCCCACGGACTCCTTTAGTTTTACATAGAAATAATGAGCCAATAAAGGGGTGCCACGTGGCAGCCCATGATTGGGCCACGTGGCACCTTACCATTCGCCCAAATGATGCCACGTGTCGCAGTAACATTCGCCCAATTGTCAGCTAATCACAAACTGCCACATCAGCAGGTGCCATGTCACCGTAAGGTCACCACATCAACATGTACAGACTCTGCCATGTCACCCTGTACGGATTGTACAGTTAGCATCAATTTTTTTTGCATGTTTGACTTGACAAACAGATCGCTATATCTCTCGCTCCCGACGTCCGTTTGAGACGAAACGAGTTGCGTTGGATTCATGACGATGAGGGCGACACTCACGTTTGTTTTGAGGCAATTCCGAGAATGTTGATTTTTGAGCTAAAATTTGACCCCTGGTCTAGATTTTGATCACACCTTCCCACTGAAAGGCTTTTGGACCCACAAAATCTTATGATAATCTATCTGCTTTCAAGTTCTATCAACTGATTCTACTTGAAAAGTTTTTCCGACAATCACCTGGATACCTTGACATGCCTTGCACTGCAACTGGATATGTCCCTCAACCACTGTTCTCTAGCTGCTGCTGACCCACTGCTCTCTCTGTGCTTGGAAGACTGCCAAACTTCCCACTGAGAATCAGGTCCCTCTTTCTAACTCTTTGGAATCAACACAATCAGCTCTCCAATGGCTACAAAAACTTTCCTGCAACATCTTGTCACAAGCCAATAAAACCATTAATCTTGAAAACAAATTATACAAGACTGAAAAATGATGCCAACAAAAATTTTTGTTCTTCAAACAAACTGTCGCATCCTATACTTCATCAAAGAACATGGTGGTTTCCTACATCTTGGTGTACTCAAAATCAACTTACAAGTCAACAAACACCATCGACTAAACATAAGTCGAAAAACACGATCGACACAACATAGTCGTCAGACAATCATCAATACTAGTCGAGACTCATTTGAAACATATCGACCTTCCCAAACTGACAAGTCGAAAAACATGATACATAATCATGTAACAATCATGAATCACTCATGATCAACCATCACCAGGTTCACTTCTTACACATACATAAAAACAAATGCATGTGCATGACTCTTCAACTCTCCTTCCAGTACAAACATAAGTACATAACCCAAAACATGTGGGTACATAAGAGCTAAATATGAAAAAGATATATGGTTGGAACAAGTGAACATCATATCCATCTTTTACATCCTCTTGGTGAATTTATGCAACAACAAAAATGCCTTCAAAATGAATTGCATTCACATGCAACTTGCATCATACAAGTTGTGATAAACTGTTGCAACTTATCATGCTTCCCATAAATGCACACATAACACTGAAAAGTGCATTTACAACAGAAAAATGCAAGCGTTACTTGCTCAAGAAATCCAACCATTTCTTACCAAGCCAACTCAACGGTGACTTTTTATGTTGAACATCGTCCTCTTGTGAATCATCTGGACTCACATCGATGATGGAATCTCCTCTTCCATTTTTTCCAAACTCTTTATCCAACTGCTTCTTGTGTTGTGGATGAGTAGTTGGATGCAACGTCCAACATTGGTCAATGAGATGACCCCGCTTCTGACAATGAGTGCAAATCTTTTGCATCCTCTTTTCACGTTGTCTTTGCTTGGAAAGTTTCCTGAAAGAGGTTAATCTTTTCCAACATTTTGAAACATGATGGTTATATAAACCACAATATGTACATGGATCCTTTCTTCCATTTTTACATATAAATTTATCATAATTAACATAATCAAAAGCAACTGAATGATAAGAAAAATTATACCTTGAACATTCACCTTTATCGCCTCTTTGAGGAGGTGAATTTGAAGAGTTACAAACTCTCCTTTGAAGACCATGAACAGTGTTCTTTTCCTCATCACTGTCACAACTCTTTCGTTTCACACATTCGCATTCATCTTGAACACAAACCTTGCATGCTGGAGGAATTGAACTTTCAACAAAAGTTCTTGAACTTTCACCTTTAAAGCCTTCTTGAGGAGGTGAACTTGAAACAAAATTTATGCTTGGAACTTTGTCCCTTGTCTCCTTGACTTTGGAATTTGCTCCATCAATTCGTTCATATCCAATACCACAAAACTTGGGTTTCTCTTCAACAACAATAGGCTCAACAATGCCTTGTGCATGCTTGCCCAAACCTCTACCTTCATAACCCATTTTTAACAACAACTTGGACCCTATTCCTCTTGTGTGCTTTTCAAAAACACCAAAACATTCATCCTGAGAGGAATTAGAAGATAAACTAACATTGCATACCTTATGTTCATGCATGTACTTGGTAAGGGTTTCCTTTTCCTCATGGAGTTGAATCTCCATCTCATGCAACTTTTCAAGAAGCTAGTATTTTTCCTTCTTCATGACCATCAACTGCTCTTCAAGGGAAATGTGCTCATTTCTGTCTTCACAAATCTCTTTCATCAAATCTCTCATAGTTATAATCTCTTCTTTGTCAAAGAATTTAGATAATGAAGATGTATGAGAATTATCAATGCTTGAAGCTTCCTCCATCCTTGCAAGATATCAAACTTCAACACAAAACTTGCACAAAAACCAATAGCTAAATCTTCAAGCTATCAATGGAAAACACATGAGAAAAACAAACTATGCTCTGATACCACCTAATCTAAAAATAGAAGGCTGACTTGTTATTCTATGCAAGCATCCTCTACTTCATTAAAATAAACTTTACAGGACCTTGCTTCATGTGTTAAAATATGCAAGATAAACTTATATGTTAAGTTCATGTATCTTCTTGTAAATGCTTATGTGTGAGGAATTGTTCTTTTAGATGGTTAAATATGTACTTTAAACAAATACACAGCAACACAACTTGCAGCAAATAAACCATCAAACTCACAACAAGAACAAGCTGATAAAGGAGTTCACCCCCCTCCGGGCTACATCTCCTTCAGCCTCCATAAATGGACTTGGCTCTCTGGGATTAATTCATCAAAAGTTCCTTTACAAGCTGCTTCTCAACTCCAATGGAAAAATAGATTGTACCATTGAGATCAGAATACATAAAAACCCCAAAAATGACTAATAGAACTCTGAAAAACGGATCATGGCTCATCCGGGCATGACCTATTCTACATGTGGCCATAAGCTTCACTGAGCTTCTCTTTGGAAAAAACACCTGTAAAAGTCCTCAAAAACCTCTGAAACCTGTCCCAATGTGTTCAAAGCATAACAATTAGCAAAAAATGACTATTCAATTACAGAAAACAAACATAGGCTCACCAAAACATGTCCTCCATCAATGAGGGCTTCAAGCTCCCTGGAGCTTGCTGAAACTTCAATGGTGAAAAAACTTGCAGAATAAGTATTCAAATGGCCTTGATAACAACACCAATGGATCTAGGACGTCCAAAAACCCCTAGCTGGGCTTTGACAGCACCTCAATCGGCCAAACGATGAAGAAGTTAGGCCTACTCCATTTTCCTCCTTCAAGCTTTCTGAAACTGGTTCGCCAAAATGCACCCTTTCCAAGTGAACCTGGCTCACACGCAATATAAAGCGTAAAAACCTAGCACCGGGCACAACCGCGCCAATAATGCAAACCATAGAACGGTTAGGGCGCCTCCAAACCCTAACCGCCTAGCACCTGGGCACATGGTCATATGACCTCGCGCTATAATAAAAAGGGCTTAACGGTTATAAAACCATGTAACTCCCTCCGCTCCGGTTAGGGTCACATGGGTAAAGGCATACGACCATATGCAAGGCGGTGGTTAGCACCCAACTGAACTCCGTCGTAATAAACCCCGCGCAATATAACAATCGATCACATGTTATGTAATAAGACCACGGGTTACAATTTTTTAAAAACCCCGCGCGCCAACCATTACACCCACACGCACATATGTTATACCATGGTTCTATGCAATATAATAAGACCATGGGTCGGGGCTAGGCCCCGGAGTGACCCCCACGCCAATGTACAATAGTTCAAACATAAATATTTTAAAATTCATATACATATCAAGTGACACAATGTGATATGTTGGTTGGTCGGACTTTGCAAAGGCGTTGTGCGATGGGGAGGTTCGGGGGTCGAACCCCACAGACTCCTTTAGTTTTACATAGCAATAATGAGCCAATAAAAGGGTGCCATGTGGCAGCCCATGATTGGGCCATGTGGCACCTTACCATTCTCCCAAATGATGCCACGTGTTGTAATAACATTCGCCCAATTGTCAGCTAATCACAAACTGCCACATCAGCAGGTGCCATGTCACCATATGGTCACCACGTCAGCATGTACGGACTCTACCATGTCATCCTGTACAGACTGTACAGACTGTACAGTCAACATCCATTTTTTTTACCTGTTTGACTTGACGAACAGATCGCTATATCTCTCGCTCCCGACATCTGTTTGAGACGAAACAAGTTGTGTTGGATTCTTGACAACGCAGGCTACGCTCACGTTAGTTTTGAGGCAATTCTGAGAATGTTTATTTTTGAGCTAAAATTTGACCCCTGGTCCAGATTTTGATCAGAAGATGACAAAGTATATTCAATTTCAACCTATGCATATGATCAAGGATTTATGCAATAAAATAAGAGTGATTTTATGGGAAAGGGACATGTCGTTGTATTATATTAAATGAAAGTAGAAGATACAACTAGATTGCCTTGATGTCGCAAGCTTCCTTTCAGTGACCCTTGGTTCCAACACACACACTTTCTCTACATTTGCATGAAGAAGATCCAGTACAACTTGATAGACAAAATAGAGTCTTCAAGCTTCAATCCAAACATAGTTCTTCACACAATTCTCTCCTCAATTCTTAATTCAGTCTTGCTTAACCTTTTCCATGAGAAACCTTTCAATATATAGGAGAAGGAGAGATGGTTAAATGGACGAGAATGATCCCACTAAATATGAGAAGTCGGTAGGATGCCAACCATGCGAATGCCAACTCATTTTATAGAATATACTCTTTTAGAACCTTTGTAATTTCCTATTCCTTTCAAGATTCAAAACAGGTTTGCACCCTACCTATAGAGCAGACTGCAAACACCTCACAGTATAGGTATAGGGTTGCCTATGAGAATCGATATTCTCGCACCCTACACCATATGCAGCCTACGAACTCACTATAAAAATATGTTTTGTAGAGGAAGACAACAATCACTTTTCTCAGGAAAAAAGTCCTTGTGGGAGCCTGAACACTTCACTGTAGAGACATCACCAGAGTGACCAAAATAATGTGTAACAGAATGCCCCCCAAAGTATGAGGTTGGAACTTGTGATAGCTGAAATACTTTGTAAAATGTGTGTGTGCGTTAGAAACAATGAGCGCACCTAATCGGAAACTTGTAAACAACCAAGCATCTGCAGAATACAATACCAGTTATGAGGTAGGCATTCCCATGCTCAGATCACAAATGAATGAAATCATAAACGTAGTCCATGGCCACCAATCATACACCGTGGATCCATGTCATCAAAATTTTACATAGCCACCAGGAATACACTATGGATATATGTTAGAAGACTTAAATTAAGACATAGCCACGTGACATACAAAGTGGATCTATGTGTCGATACAAATCATGCATACTCCATCGTAGCCTGGATAAAAAAGATGAGACCCAGGGTCTTCAATCCTATCACCTGAAAGTACGAATCTATCCATGTGATTACATGTGTTGAAGTCGAACATGGTAGAAACCACTCGATTACCAGTCATTGATGAAAATCGTTAACAAGTGCGAGGGAAATCACCATTGATGTCAATGACTCCCAAGGTTCTGAAGTACAATCCGAATGAATGTGAATGAATGAGATGAATTTGAAAACTCGGCGGAATCTCTCAATCAGGGATAAATGATGTGAAACCGCTGTAGAAAGCGAAGAGACCTACCATTAAGGCATCCAGGTTCCAAGGTACTAAATGATTTCTAAGTCTTATTCCTAGATAATGAGTTGGAGTCGACGGAAAAAGACCTGTCAGAGGAGGGCCTTGATATATCCCCCATCAATGACATGAAATAAGTAACAGATTTTGAGGGTGAATCAAAGTATGAATAGGAGTTGAAATGGACATAGGGAAGGTCGACGTACTAAGAATGGACAACTGCAGATGGCTGACTCAATGGAGGGCTTGTTTGAACTTCTCTTGAACATATGAACGACACAACAAAGGACTTGGCAACACTGACTCAAAGACGACCCAAGATATGACCTTGTAGCAAGTCGGATGACAGACAAATGGATTTCCCAACACGGATTAAAATGATGAATGGGGGGTGTCATGTTCAAGAGCGACGCTTACTACCATTAATACGAATATGAAAACACATCCCTTTCCCAAAATTTCCCCCACCATTTCTGGCGAGTACCTCTTTATTTTTACACAAGCTTGAGGAGGATAACATATGCTTGTCGATGTAATCTCATCCTTCGGACGAGTCCCTTGAAGTACATTTAATGAACCCTAAGAAGGAGTGGTTCGGTTTCGTAAGGGCCTTTCGATGTTTTCTTAACGAGTCCAAAGATAAAAAAACTCGAGGGTTTTTCATGTTTTGAGAGTCTAAAAGACACTTAAAGAGAAATCTCCCAGTTCCTTTTTCATAAATGAGTTTTACGAGACCAAAAAAGTGACAAACTATCGCTCGTTGAACGTTCTCTTCAAATACTTTAACGAGCATGAAAAGAATAAGATTGATCGACAATTATTTCATGTTTAGAGAGTCTGAAAAGAGATTAAAGGGAACTCCAGTGGGTAGGGTCGATTCCACCAATAGATTTCAATAGTGCCTTTCATTGTATAGGACAACTCTGAAGGACTTCAAGGGTTGACATCGTGGATGATGCTTGGGCCAGATCTTCAACGATACTGTAGTTCTGGGCAGCACGTGCATGAGGATTGAAAGCGGATTTTCGGACAACACCCTTTGGGGGAGGGAGAAGAACTGTATCTAGGCTCGATCATTTGAGATGAAGAGGACCATTGGTAAGTGGAGTCATGGGAGATGGTTGGACTAACGAAGGAGATATTTCATCAACCTTCTCTTTGGAGGAAGAATAATCTTTGGCTTGAGTTGTAAGTGTGATGTTATTCTTCTTTGAATCACCTGTACACAATAAGACATAGAATGTATTGGAGGGGGAAGGTTGGTCATGAATGACCAATTGGGCATGTTGTTGAGAAGGAAAGGGTTCTGACAACACGGTTGGATTAGGTGGTTTCAGGATCCCTTGAAGGAACTTAGTAACCTCGGCTCGTCTTGGACAATCCTTAGTGTAGTGATCATCACCACAGATAAGACAAGGGTATTGGGGTTTGTGCTTATGCTTATCGTCAACAAGTTGTGTTTTGTTCTTCTCAGATTGCAGATTATTTTTATCCTCCTTGTTCTTACCCTTCCCTTTTTTGGATTTATTTTTTTCGATGAGGGTAGATTGAATAGATTTCACCTCAGAAGTCTTGTCGGTGGGAGGGGTAGGAGACAAATCATTTTGAACATTAGAAGCAACTGATCTGGGGTTGTTTCTAGAGGCTTGGACAAAATGGGGTTGGGCATGGAAAGTACCAATCACATTGTCAGCTACATGAGAAGTAGCAGGAGTAGTTGAAGTAGCAGAAGTAGAAGGACGAGGTGCGTTAGGGAGTAAGTCGTAAAGAGTACCCATTTGTGAGTAAACGAGGTCAAGGTATTGAGCACGACTGATTTCTTGTTCTTCTATGACAACTCCACCCATGGCGATGTCATGAGCGATGTTGTTCATGAATGATTTCATGAACCACTCTGCCAGCAACTGATTGGGAAGTTCGAGTTTGATGAGACGTCATCTCTGTTGCCACTCATGAATGTGATCAGAGATATGAGTGGCTTTGGTCTGTTTGAAAGAACTCAAAATTTTGGTTCCCATTTCGTAACGGATCAGTAACTGGTAGTGGGTGAGGAAAGCCATATCGAGGGTGTTGAAGTCAATGAAGAAGCCTCATGGTAATTATATATACCACTTCATGGTGGAACCTGTGAGGGTTCAATGAAAAAGGCGTAAACAAATAGATTCATCCATCAAGGAGTTGGATGAACACCAAAGGTGAAAATTCATTACATGATTGTTTGGGTACTCTCCTAGTTTACCATCAAATTTAGGGATGTCGGATGGTAGTTTGGCCGATATGGAAAACCATTGAGGAGAGTGATGGATCAGATCATTTAAAATTCTCGATAGATCATGGAGGTGAAAGGTGGATAAGAAGGGTAAATGTCTATTCACATGTGAGTACTGGTGACTTTGGGGAGGGAGTCCCTTCGGTAGACCAGTGGGACCATAAGCAGTTTGCATATAATGCGAAGATCTGGGCAGATTCAGTTGTGGGTGTGGAGGCAAGTAATTTATCGGGTTGTACTGGTTGGGGTTGTTCCCTTGAATAGGGGCGTGGGGTTGAGCATTCAATCCCCAAATCGGATTGGACTTGCCTGGATATGGTTGGCCTGTACTAGGGGGTATGAAGGAGCTAGCTAGAGGTTGTTTCCCCCCAGTCGAGTGAGGATTATTTTGAATAAGATAGTTCCAATAATGGGCCAAGGATGGAGGTATGTTTTGTCCATAGGGTGGGGGTTTCCCTCCAATCGGGGGTTACATCCCAATTGGGATTTGTCCTGCAAAAGGGGATTGTGTTTGGCCTCCTTGGTGAAATTGTCCATCGACAGGAATCTGGTAATTAGGTGTGAAAGATGGGATGGTGCCACTAGAGTCGGTGCCTATGATAGAGGATGAAAGAGGTCAAGGAAGTGTTGGAATGAAACCGAGAACAAGATGATGCCCAGAAGGAGTGGAAATTCTAGGAGTCTCGGATGGGATTTGTGTAGTTGGAGGAATAGAATAATTCAATGCATGATATCTAGGGGGAAGTGTTGGGGTGAATCTAGGTGAAAGCGGTGTGCCAATGGGAGCTTGGCTAGCTGTCATAATCACGGTGTGAGGATGCGTAATATCTAGGACCATTGTGTAATGGACCATTTGTAGGGGGGTATTCAAGATGTGGTTGGTTGGCGAAGCATATAAACCAGGAAAATAATAGATAGTAGTAAAAAGTATTGCATCTAGATCAGATGTTTTGGGCAGCTCAGGTGTGACAGTGATATCAACGCTTGCTCCTGAGCCAAAAATATCCCCTATAAAAATGTCAGTAATCCAAAAAGGATCTTGATATTGGGTCCTGTGAAAGGTCTAGTTGGTAATCTAGAAGACTCAAAAACTATTTCTCCAGAGGAATTAACTCAAACAATACATCTCTTAGAGTCGAGAGGAAGTCAAAAGTCCTCTTGAGAATTGGTAATTCATAACCATTCTAAAGAGTTAGTTCTTTCCACTTGTGGAGTGGAAATGTATTGGACTTCAATCTGTTGAGAAGAGCCCTCTATTGAGTTGGTAGGCAAGGGTGAGAACCTTCCATATATTCTTGGTGTAGGCCTTGCATTCTATGTGAACGACATGGAGGGTCAATTGTGATCGAGTTAAAATCTTATGAAAGAAATTCTATGGCCAACTTGGGTAAAAAAACAACACGTGCTAATAAAATCTAGGAAGAAAAACCAAGCTAACAATGCCTTCTAATTCTGAAGTCACTAGTTGGTGATGAAATCTAACATCGCGACGATTAGACAAGAAGGGGCTAGGCGAGGGTGGAAAAGTTACGTTGACAACCTGCTTAACGGACTTACACGCTGGTGCAACCATTATGCAATTACTAAGACAACTGAGAGCAGGGGGGTGAATCAGTTGTCACTGTGCTTAAACAATAATAAATCTATTAAACCATTCTTAAATTTTCTTCAAGTGACGATCAATATTATATAACATATAGATGATATAAATATTGAGCATCAGTCACACATAAGATATACACAGAGAAAGTTTTTCAGGAGGAAACTGATAAAGGGAGAAAACCTCTTCTTCTTCGAAATGATAGGCAGTCTTTTAAGTTTTTTACATCATCTATAATTGATCACCAACTCAATGTGAGGATACTACCTTTGTTTTACAAGCTCCAACTTGTTTGAGAGCACCAACTCTTTGGTTTCTCTAGCACCCACTAGAAGGAAGCACCAACTCCCTTAATGTTCCAACACCAACTGGATGGAAGCACCAACTTCTAGTTACACAGGCTCCAACCTGTATAACAGAGAACACTTGTTCTCCCTTGCACCACCCTGCCACCCTAGTTTCTCTGGATGCAACCAGATGGAAGATACAACTCCCTATGTTCAAGCTCCCACTTGAACCTCTGAGGACAATAGTCCTCCCTAGCACCTCCCAACCACCCTGGAATATAAATGAATAATTAAACAACCAACTACACAGATAAATCGATTCTTACCACTTCTTCTTTGTTCTGTAAATCTAGTCTTCTTCTAACTATTCTGCAATTCTTCTCTTCCTTTTTCTATTCTACAATTCTTCTCTACTTCAACTTGTTTTGTCATTCTACTCTGCTTCAAGTCTTTTCCTCATATGTTACTCTTCTGTGAGTTTTATCTCACACTGCGCATATTTTCAGTCTCACACTGTGCATCCTATGATCTTCCATTTCTTACAGTTTAATTCATTTTTCATATAGAACAACCAACCACGCACAGTCTGTATCTTTTTATTTTATGCACCACACCCATAGCAGTTACACTTTGCATCTTCTTAGACAAAATAAAACCATATAAGCAACTGAAACACCAACCGATCAAGAATCATGAATAATTTTTTATAACTGATTCGTAACTGATGAATTAACTGTGAGAGAGAATAGTAGCCCTCCGATCATATTCAAGTTTATCTGCACCGTTGGATGAACTTTATTAATCTTGCCTTTAAATCGAGTTTCGTCATTTCGGCATTCCTGTGGCCAAGTGTCTTGAAACTTCATGTCACGATCTCTGAAACTCCGATACAGAGATTCTCTGTGCTAGCTCCTTCCTCTATATGACCATGGCCATGACCAAGTGCTTATGCAAAGTTCTTTTCGTGAATTCACATTTCATGAATCTGGAGATGAGGCATCTCGAATCTCCAAGTCGCGATCCCCGAAACCCCGAAATGGAGCTTATCTGAACTGACTCCTTCCCTTCTCGTGACCACTGGTGGTGACCATAGGCTATGCCAAAAGGTGCTTCATATTTCGTAAGTTTCCACACCATGCTCCGTTGACTCCAAGTCAGCAAAATTCCAATCACTTGCCACTTGTCCTATGATTCGATGGTTCAGATCTTATCTTGATTCAACAACTCAGATCATATCACAATTCCGACGTTCTTGTGGTTATGTTTCTTGCCTCTCCAAGTCGCGATTCATGAAACTCTAAAATGGAGCTGGATCAACAGTCCATATCACACCTTGATCTGACGGCTACGATTAAATCGTGATTTTGGTGGTTATGTTTATTGCCTCTCCAAGTTGTGATAGGCGAAGCTCCGAGATGGAGCTCAAATCAATGGTCCACGTTCTTTGTGATCCTATGGTCCTAATTTTTTCACGATCTTGCATATCATTGTTCCTTAGATGGAGGTTCTCATCACTCCAAGTCACAATAGGTGAGACTCCGAGATGGATCTAGATCAATGGTCTAGAACAAACCTCGATCTGACGGCTAACATAGTTTCAGGATTTTTCATATTGCAAATTTGAGAGGTTAGGGAACCTCGTTTCTTTGAATTTCTAGTCAGCGACATGATGATCTTTCGCCACGTGTTCTTCCTGAAGATGGGCGGTCCTCCTTCTTTCGGGATTTTGTGAGCCCGCTTCTCCTTGCACTTTAATGAACATGCAGGTTCTCCCTAATCCAATGATGATCAGAACTTATGCTCAGATTTGACGCCTGAGATCTGTCCTCCTCTTCTGTGTGTTCTTCTTGTCTACAATCAGATCTGTCAGTCCTCCTTCTTTCAGGAATTAAAATGGGATCCAACGATCATAAATGTTGCTTCTCCTCTCGAGCTTACTTTGTTCCACTTACTCTGATTTTTCCATCGATGATTTTCCAACAATCCTCTGCACTATATCTTCTGAGCTTATTCGAAACTTCTCTGCAACGTCTTCTCATAATTCCCATATACTACATAATTTCTGTACTCATGCCATCTTCATTGTTGCACTTGCCATCAATGACAAGCATACAAGCATGCACTGTCTATTAAATATTTGCCAACATTCTCCCCCTTTGGCATTGATGGAAACCACTGTAATTTTCCTGTAGAATCCTTGAAATCACATCCTGAAATAAATTACTACACTTTCTCCCCCTTTGACATCAATGTCAAAGAAGAAACATGCTCCACCTGAGTTGTTGCAGTACATACTCCCCCTGTCAACTAGAAGCCTCTTAGAAATACACCAGATATGCAATAAGTATTCCCCCTGACCAAGTGAACAAATTAGAAAAAATAAATTATAACCCCCGACTTTTGATGAAGATATCCAAAAGGGGTTGCTACTAATGGTTTTGTAAATATATATACAATCTGTTTTGTAGAAGGTATATAATTCAGTTGAACAATTCTGTTTGTAACTTGTTCTCTGAAAAAATGGTACTTTATTGGAATTTGCTTAGTCTTGGAATGAAGAACATGATTCTTGGAGACACTAATGGCACTGGTGTTATCACAGTGAATTGGAATGGGATCAGTGTAAGTTACCTTCAAATCTGCAAGAGTTTGTATCATCCATAAAATTTGTGTGCAGCAAGTAGCAACAACAATGTATTCTGCCTTTGTAGTTGATAATGAAATGGATCCTTGTTTTTTGCTAAGCCATGCTACTAATGAGTCACCCAAAAAGAATGCTCCTCCACTGGTGCTTTTCTCTCATCAACACAGTTTGCCCAATCTGCATCTGAATAAGAAATTAACTGAAAATTCTGATTTCTGGGATACCACAGACCATAAGTCATTGTTCCTTTCAAGTATTTGAATATCCTTGTGACAGCTACCAAATGACTTTGTTTAGGTGTTGATTGATAATGACCTACCATTCCAACAACTTGCATTATATCAGGTCGTGATGATGTGATGTACATAAGACTTCCTATCATAGAGAGATATTACCTTTGATCAACATCAAGTGAGATATCATCTTTACTCAACTTGCAACCAACCACCATAGGTGTACTAATAGGAGAGGAATCCTCCATCTGAAATTTCTTCAACATCTCTTTCAAGTATTTTTCTTGAGAAAT
>JZKD02S1673249.1:588232-625236 GCA_000966675.3 Picea glauca
AAGGCTCTTGAGGCCCTCAAAGCTTGCTCTCCTTACAATGAAAAGATGAAAATGTGGGTGAAAGAACTCCAAGCTTATTCACTCAAGAGAGGGGTGAATATCTCTATGAAATGCATCTTGTGATGTTTATTGCCAAAGAATGAGTCCTTAGCAATCTCAGCAGCATAACAATACAAAGAATTCCTTGAGAAAATGGTGGTTATTCATGGCTTTGTATAGCCTAGCATTGGGTTATTATGTGACCTCTTTGGAATGTGAAAAGGGGCTCTTTAGGGCTCAATTAGGTCTTTGACCAGCCCACCATGAGGATTGAGCTCGGATTTGGTGTCAAATCGACTTGGGAGCTGATCCATTGGTGGTTGGGAAGCCGACCAATTTCAATAAATGCGTCGTTTAGTAGGCGCGCGGGTTTTTCGCCCAACAACCGCACATCGTGCACTGATGCGCGCATTATACGTTGCTATTACGCGCCTATGCACGCGCACCCAGGTTCTGTAAAGTGCCCTTCAATTTTTTGGTCATTTTGTATAGTTTTTGACCCTTTTGCAATGCTGTGGAATTAATCCTGTGCCATGAATGACTTCAGTCCTGTTTTGACGATGCGGAGTTCTTGTCGCCATGTGTGGACGAAATTTCAGTGATAACAATAGGCTACTAAGGTTACCACAAACAACAATGATGCATGGGGAAACAGTCGACAGTCTTATCCACATGCAAGGGCATAGTATCTAGCTCGAAATCAACTTGAGAGGCTTCCACTCATCATTGTGGGTATACCTTCAAGTGACCCCCATAATACGTGCAATCTCTACACCGAGATCAACAAAGTAGGGTGAGTAACTCTGTTAATCTCAATGCGGCCTCAAGTTTGACCCTTGTGTGAGAAGGGCTTCCCAAGACAAAATGCTGCAAATGGAATTTGATACTCCTTATCACAAGATACTATTGTGTGTTTTTTTCTTTGGAGAGTGTGTCTCACTGCCTATTCCAAAGCTCTAGCCTAGCTAATACTGGTGCAAAAGAGCCCTAGAAAAAGTTACTAGTTGAATTTTAAAGTTGCACAATATTATTAAAGGTTGTTGTTATGCAAAAAGGAGACAGAAATGAAACCAATGTTGTGTAAGACTCTGACCCAACAATGCATAAATAGGGATGAATGATACAAATTTTTGTTCAATGAATTCTATCTATAGGAGGGAAAGAGGAGTTTTCTGGAACAATGCGAACTACGATGTACGATCTTTCATGAAATGTAATATCAAACAATCATGAACAATGCAAATTCCCTATTTGTTCTCTTTCAATATTTGAATGCCAATATTTTTCGAATAAATGGTTCCTTAAAAAAAAGAAAACAAAGTATTTAATTTTTTATTAGAAACCAAGCAACGGGGATGCAACTAAGAAAAAGTAAGCAACCAATGCAAATGAAATACTCAACAAACACCCAAATTGATCTTTCAATGAAGATAAAAATAACAAACTGACAAGACCAGTCACTTCAAATGCACATGGGTAACAATTTTCCAAGTAATAAGAAATCGAAAAGGACAATTAATCTCAACTTGTAATCCAATCAAAGGCTCTCGACCAAACAAGCACTCATATTTCAGAATCAGAGATTATACCCTGATTAAGAAAAGGTCAAGAGGTAAAAATTTAGAAAAAATGATCAAGAAGAGTTTTCGATTTCTAAAAACTAATCATTCACGATATTTGAAGTCAAGAAATAGTCAATCATTGGCCAGAGAAGTTCTTCCCAGATACACAAACAAATTTGGGCATCTGAAGACACAAAAATACCTAATCCAAAGTTTTTACAAGTGAGTTCGAAGTCTGGCAATTGGGTACAGTGCAAGAATTAGGGATTCTCGCATCCTAGACACACGTAGGGTGTGAGAAGGTCGGACTAAACTAAACACTATGGTGTGAACTTCAGTGATTCTCACAGGCCATAGAAAGGTACAGTGCGAGAAGGTTTGTAATCAAGCAAATTTTGGAAAAAGGCCAGAACTTTTGAGTGAACTTCTGGATCCAGGGAGTCTGTAAGGATCTCCTAAAGACTCAGATATTGATTGGGAATGAAAAAGGGCAAGTCAAGAGAAAATGGCCAAGAAAAAACCACCAAAATGGGTTGTATCCCCAGTGGAGTCACCAATTTTTTTATTGGATAAATTGGTAGGTGCAGACACTAACTGATCTCCCTAGATCCACCTGGATCTAGAACAAAACAGGACATGACATGAATTTTTATCTAGGTTGTAGTCATTGAATCTATTACTGAGAAGGAATGAGTGACGTACCTTTGTATCACTTCCTTAGGTATCTATTGTTCCTACTTCACTTTAGTGCTCTTCTGAAAGTGGGTCCAAGACAACACAAACCAACCAAAGTGAAGATAACAAAGTATATTCAATGTCAACCTATGCATATGATCAAGGAGTTATGCAATAAAATAAGAGTCATTTTATGGGAAAGGGACATGTCTTTGTATTATATTAAATGAAAGTAGAAGATAAAACTAGATCGCCTTGATGTTGCAAGCTTCCTTTCAGTGACCCTTGGTTCCAACACACACACTTGCTCTACATTTGCATGAAGAAGATCCAGTACAACTTGATAGACAAAATAGAGTCTTCAATCTTCAATCCAAACAGAGTTCTTCACACAATTCTCTCCTCAATTCTTCATCCAATATTGCTTAACCTTTTCCATGAGAAACCTTTCAATATATAGGAGAAGGAGAGATGGTTAAATGGATGAGGATGATCCCACTAAATCTGAGAAGTCGATAGGATGCCAACCATGCGAATGCCAACTCATTTTCTAGAAGACACTCTTCTAGAACCTTTGTAACTTCCTCTTCCTTTGAAGCTTCAAAACAGGTTCGCACCCTACCTATAGAGAAGACTGTGAACACCTCACAGTCTAGGTATAGGCTTTCCTGCGAGAATCGAGATTCTCGCACCCTACACCATATGCAGCCTACGAACTCACTATAAAAATATTTTTTGTAGAGGAAGACAATAGTCACTTTTCTCAGGCACAAATGTCCTTGTGGGAACCTAAACACATCACTGTAGAGACATCACCAGAGTGACCAAAATAATGTGTAACACCTACCCCTTCGCAGGACAAAGCACCATCAAAAAAAAAATTCCATACTCCTCTACTATTTACACTTTTCTTTGTTTTTTTCTATTTTTTTATTTTCTTCTTCTATACATTCTTCGAAATCATCATCAATGGATAATATACAATTTCCTACGTCCTGATAAACTACATATACTGAGTAATTATTTGGGTTTTGGGGGTCACTTATAATATATGCTAGCCTCGTCTCTCTGTACAGTCTAGTGAATTGTCCACCAGAAATCAAGATCGTAGCGTAAGTCATGTCCAACTGAAGTGATCCTCCTAATTTGGTGCCCCAAGACCTGGATAGAAGCATGCCATACTTGGCAGGGATGTCATCAATGACTACATCCATAAGGATACTCTTTACAGGGATCTGTGCAAGATTTACTACCAAATATTTGATCATGCCAAGACACTTAACTTTTATGGAATCAAATGAATACAAGTATTGATAAGGTCTAGTAATCTCGAGGCCCAATTTCTCCATGATAATTTTAGGCATTAAATTGTGAGAGGCCCTAAAATCTAACATGCAGTTATGGAGTAAGTGATCGTGCACAATTAATGTAATATAAAACAGAGAAACTGAATCCTTAGTATTTTCGATGTGTGGACCAAACATAATCGTGGGTCTTTCATCTTGTATATTAATAACATCTGCATGACATTCAACATCAGAAAAATTTATCATTTTAACAATCTTATTTTTATATATCGGTTTCTTTGCGAGCTCAACCAAAGGCATGGGAATTTTAGTTTTATTAAGTTCATTTTCCAGACTAAAACCTCCAATTGTTTTTTCATTTTCTCTGGTTGGAAGTTCTTCTTCTGTTCTTTTTGATTTCTTAGTCTGTGTTTCTCTTGTTTCAACTATTTTTGTTTGAGAAGCTTGTGTTTCAACTAGTGGTTTAGTAACAACTGCCTCATTCATTTTATTTTTTGACAAAATCTTTTTCAGTGGAGCATGTGTGGGAGTTTTTTCTCTGAGCCTTAAATTGTACTTATGTTGGAGTTTGGCCATTATTGAGTCGACGAGTCCTTGATATTCACATTCTCCCAGATTGTTAATATTTTCCTCATTATTTAATAAGGGTTCTAGGTCTAGAGACTTTTCATAATCCAACCTAGTTAAATGAGGCTCCAGATCATCATTGCTAAGGTTGTTTAGATCCTTTTCTAACTCCTCATAATTTTGCATGTCATCCCTTTGCATAAAATTTTCAGTTTTGAAAGGGGATTGGATTTTTTATCTTCATTTTTTATTTATTTGTGCTATATTTGAGGGTTAGGGTTTCTTTTGAACTGATTCCTAGCGTAGGTATCTGGTTTTTCTTGATCTAATTCTAGCCTGGATATCTTCTTTGATAGATTTTTAATTATCTTATCCATATCATCCATCTTTTTTTCTGCGGATTTTCCAGATTCGGAGGGTCTGTGTTGTTCTTTGAAACATCTAGTTTCTTTGTTTCCCGTTTCAAAATTAGTTTTTAATTTCCCTGATGCCATCATATTAGATTCAATTTCTATGGCATCGTCATGCATCCCCGCTAGAGTGGAAGATCTTTTTTCTCTTAAGAGGAGAGAAAATTCAGGTTTGAAAGCTCCTGCAAAATTTACCTTTGCAGGGAGTTGAGAGGGTTTGACCTCAACTGGGATTTTTTTGCACAATTTATTGAACCTCTGAGTAAATTTGAGAACCGACTCAGAATTATTTTTTCTTAAAGCCCCAAATTTATTCAAATAATAGAGATGGTCCTTATTCTCTCCCCACTGTCTCAGAAAGGAATTTTCTAGATCATCATATGACCTTATGGAACCTACCAGGATCTCTCGGAACCAAGTTCACACTTGTCCTTTGAAATTTTGTACTAAAATCCTTGAGTAAACATCTTCATGCTCAATGCCAAGGATATCAAAAAACTGATCGAAAAAGGATATGTGCTCGACTGCAATTAAATCTCCTTCTCCCATCATTTTTGGTAAGTTCTTCATATAATTTTTGGGCAAATCATGAAGGAAGCCAGGAAGGACCAAGGGAGCATATCTAGCAGCTACCTTGGTGAAAATTCTAGGGGGTGGAGGTTTTCCTTGACCTTGTCCACCTGCTCCTCCACCTCCAACACCACCTCCTCCAGCAGCAACCATTGGAATTATAGAGGACGAACTTTGGGAAAAAAGAGGGTTTTCAAAAACTTCAAGGGACTAAAGTGATGAACTTTCAACTTCTTCAGGATGTGGCAAAGGAAATTTTGGAAAAAGGTCATTAGGAGATGAAAATTATAGAAGAGGAGGAAAGGAGAAATGTGGTCTGGTTTCCTCATATTTACAAGATACATATATAGGAGAACCAATAGGGGTTGAATCAGGGTATAGGATATATTCTTTAGAGTTTTAGGGAACTAAAATCCTTACTTCGGGAAAGGATGGAATTGGTGAAATGTCAATGACAATGGGTATAGAGGGGGATATTTTGTTCATATCAGTAAGATTATCAGTTGAGTCAATATCAACCTTAATATTGGGTATAATTGCTTTCGGATTCTCAATCTTAGCCTCGAGTTTACTAGTTTGTGCCTCCGGAGAAGGTACTTGTTTAAAAATCACTTCAGGGGTTAGCTCTTCAATTGAAACCTTAGCATTTACCTATGTAACTTTGGGTTGGTATACTTTACCTGCTGATGCAGTAGTCGATTTGAGGTATCCCTTTGGTTTCAACAAAATTTAAGGATCTGATACACGTGTGGTCTACTTATGATTTGGATTCTTTCTAGTATTCTTTCAACTGAATGCTAGTTTATCTGAGGTGGAGTCGCCAAGTGAAAGATAAAAATAAGTCTTACTTTTGTATTCAATCTTTGTTCACTATCAACGATAGAATCTTACCTTGTCATTTTCCCAAGAAAAAATAACTTTGTTTCTCCGTCCTCGACAATGATGCAAAAAATATTTTGTTCCAAAGATTAAACTTAAGGATCAAAGAGTAATGTCAGTCATTGGGAAAGTTTAAAGAGAGTGTTTTTAAAGATTATTTTTTCTACCTTTAGTTATAAGAGAAAATATTCTTAAATGGAAGTAATAATATGGCAGCACAGAGGCCGTATTTTTTGTCTGAGTCATAATTTGTAATATCGAATGAAGTGAGGTAAACTTACAAAACTGTTAAACAAAGAAAGGCATCAATTACCAAAGAGTCTCACCTTGTTGTAGTAGAAGAGAATAGATAGCGCACCCTTGGATAAAGTATAAATTACAGTAATTCACATAGCATGCAGGACTTGATTTACTCACAGTAAATGCAGAGGAAAAAAAACTTGCTTAACAAATTACTGATGTAATACGATTACAGTAGTTGTTTTACTAAATTGAAATCAAACATTTATCAAGGAATTGCATAGAGAGATATTGAATATGAAAATACAGGAGGAACAAATAACCCAAACTTAAACAAAATTTGGAATCTTTGTATGTACTTGTATTAGTACTCAATAAGGAGATTTTTCTCTATTACATCCGACAAGAAGCAGCCTTTGATAGATCTTGAATCTACATATTTATACAAGTTGTCTCAACTCAAAACGGTTGGAATTCTTATAATAAAAATAGTAAATATTTGAAATATGACAAAATTGTGTAGAATACGATAATATTTGTTGCCATTTCCCCTCTGTCTCTTCACCTATTGGAAGAAAAATACTCCTCTTTCATTTGGGTTGGAAACGTCTATATTCTAGCCTCCTTGATAATTCGGCATAATATTCTATCCGTTTGTAGTTTTGTCGCCATCAGTCCCTCTAGCTATGTTCAACAATGTGCATGTTCTTTAATTCCTTATGAATGTCCTCGTGTTCCCATATTCAACACATTGGATGCATTTACTCACCAGTTTCATCACCAACCTCAAAGGTTCAGTTGCTTCCTTCACCTCGAAAGTGTATAAATTCCTCTCTACCAGAGGCAACTTTTCTTGTATACTTTTCATTCCTTGAGATATGACCTGTAATTTTAATCTTGGTTTTACTATCCATTTATTTATTGGAAGGTGATCAATCTGGTTCATTTTTTGAATGGCCGTCAAAGCTTCTTCTTTGATTTTTTTGGAATTATACTGGTTCTTTGCTATATCAATTTGGCCCAGGGCTTCAGAGATAACATTTCCTTCAAACTCAATTATTCCTTTATCTAGTGATGACAACTCCTCTAGACAAGCTTCATTTAACTCTCTGACAAGTCTTTTGTTTTATGCTAGATTTGTTTCTCGGGCCTTTAAATCCATATCACCTCTTATTTGTTCAGAAAGAGAAAGATGAGGAACATTTGAGACATAATCCTTTGGTACTGATAAGACGACCTCTTGAAACTTAAATCGATTTGAGAAATATTCTCTTTCTTTGATGTAGATGTCTTTCAGGGAAATATCTACTGCCTAATAACAATTATGGATGGCATCCACCTTCATAAAAAGATCTTGCTGGGCATTTTCTAGTTTTTCATTTATTTCTAGTGCTTGAGTCTGGAAGGACGATATATCCACTAAGGTACCTTCGGTCAAATACAACCTAGATTACAATTGTTTTATTAGTTCAACATGTTGGGTGTTCATTCCTTGATTGAACCATGAATTCCTTTGGATCTCATCAAAGTTGTCCTGAAGTTGTTGAATTTTTTGTTTATAATTTGCTCTGATCTGCTCGAAGTCTCGACTCATTCTGTTCTGGAGAGTTTTCTCAGTTGTATGTATTTTCTTTTGAAGTTTCTCTACCAACATGCACTTTTTCTACAGTTGTTTGGCCAAATTTTCCACGGACCATTGATTAGCAGTGGCGAAAGCACCCAACGAACCTACAACTTCCTTTGCGAATTCTATATCATCTCGGTTATGTCCATCGTACACCATTCTTTTCCTTTTGACTATCACTCCTTCTTTTTGATGTGTTTATCATTTAACGATGTCCCTTCATTTATTGTTGAAGAATAAGTCCAAAGGAGGCACATCTTCGGGGGAAATTGGGGTGAGATTACCTATAAAAATGACTTCAAAACTAGGATTTCTGAAACTTGAATGTAAGGGTGTCAATGAAGTAATAGGAGTAAAAATCTTCTTAGATAGTTGTTTCTCAATAGTGTTGGCAGAAGATTTGGTTGGTGTCGAAGGAGATGTATCTTTCCCTTGCTTCGGAAAGGCTTCGAGTTGAGTCATTCCCTAAGGGCCTAGTGGACTTGATAATGAAGCTTTCAATTCTTGAGTCAAGACTTCAGAACCCTTTGGGGTTTCCTTAGTATCATGTTTACCAGAGTTCCCTGATTCAAAACGTGGAGGTACAGTTTCCTTTGTAGGCGAAGTGGCTACCGATTCTCCCTGTAGTACTTTCGGCAAACTGTTTCATCCCTGTCTTTGAAAACTAAGGAAACTGACATGTTGGTATGGGGACAAGGTTTGGACTTTGTTCAGTACTTCCTCATAAGACCTGACTCCCCTGAATATTTCTTCATGTGGGGAGTTTTCATGCAGATATATCTTCAGAGTGTATTGGGCCAGGTGGTTTTCCACAATTTTGTGTGGGTCATTCCTTTTAAATTCGATTTCAACCAACTTGACATCCTCCAAAGATGTAACCTTGACTTTGGAGTGACCAAAGTCTAATAGTGAAAACATACCAATCTGGAGAGGGAATGTAGGCCATACCTTTTTATGGGCTACATTCAACTCCTTGGTGATGCCCCCTATTGCTATTTGATAAGCTACTTCTTAGCACACTAGCCAGTCTGGTAACAATTTCGAGAGAGCATGGGGAGGAACTGAGCATCCAAAAACCCTGATGTAAGATAAGTTTTCTTCGATGAACCAATCTACTATTTTTCCCAGATTTCCCATGATTGTGTCTGAAATTTGATGGGGTGGGAAACCATATAAATCTATATGAATGGGCACCACTACATAGTGGCATATTTCATAGAAGAAATATTTGGCCTTGTCTTCCCAAATCTTGGAGTGATAGAAGTGAATAGGTTCAGCGCTGGTCAGGGTCCAGCTCTAGTTCATCAGTGGGAAAGGGGTTACGAATCATATAGTATCCATGATATAATCAAACATATAGAAAGGGGTGGTATTCCCTTTTGAATTTACCAATTTTTATTTCGTAACTTCTTTAGCCAAGTTGTCTGATAAAATTTTGGCCCAATTAAAAGAGAATCCCTTGACCACCTTATGCATAATTTACACCCATGCCACCGGGAAATGAGTAGGACTCTTCTTCCTGAATAGTCTACAAAGAATCATAGCTAAATAAATCATATGAGTATCCAACGACGTTGTGGCATAAATTCCATGAGCGTCGGCCCTGAAATTCTCTGGGTGCCCCCACCAAGACTTGATTATATCAAGATAACTTTTGTCATAATGTATGCATTCATGTTTCTCAAACTCGAGCATGAATGAAACATTGTAATTGTATTTAAAATTGGGAGATATCTTATACATTACTTAGATGTGTTCTGGTAGGAAAGACTGAACAACAACCTTTTGATAGTTGTAAATGCTCCGGGATTGGATGTCAACATTTTTCAGTGCCCAACTTATCATGTCATTCTACGTGAGGAGTATCGACTACGCAACTATCTTGTGTAGCTATGAATGAGCTATATCCCTGAGTTTAGCTTCATGAGTGTCGTTCACTTCATCGGCATAATCTTCTAGGCAATTTATAAGCTCATGTTTTAGAATCTCGAACACCTGTGTCCAAGATTTCACAGTGTCTATGGCTCACAGTGTAGTATCTGACAGAAGATCCACATTCAGATTCAAACCTTCGTCATCTGCATTAGTATTCTTCATCATCTTCCATGGTGCCATGATATCGAGAGAAAAGAACAAGGTTACCTATTGCAGAGGAATTTTGTGAGCTTTTTACTCGGATAAAAATTACTACTTTGCAAAAGATGAAAATGAAATTCAAAATCAAGCATTTTTATTCACATCGGGTGCATTGATTCGAGTATACCTCTACTAACGGAAAATTTATTAATCGTTAATGGGAAAGTATACTTGGTGATCTGTAATCTATAGCTAAAAATCTTTACCATTGATTTGTGATAAATTACATTAATATCAGCAGTTCGTGTGCGAGAGTTTTGGATGAAACAAAGTTGAAATGCCCCGAATCGTGAATCCACAAAAGGTTAGTTACAACATAATCTATTTTGAAATAAAAATTAATCATGTTCAACTTCAAGTGCTTTGGATATTCATATTTCAAGATTTTTAAATGCAGCTCGAGAATAAAATACCGAAACCTGAAACTACGAAAAGATTAATTATCTGGTAATGGCTTTTAAGTTTTAATTAATCACATTTTAGTTCAAGTGATTCGGAAATTTGGACTTCGGAGATTTTAGAATATTTTGAACGGTAAACGTCCGATATCCGAAGTGTGAAGTCCTTAACTATCCTTTGACCAATATTAAGTTAATTAATTAAGATTTAATACTTTGGCATTTTGGTGCTTTGTGGATTTGTGAATTAGCTCTTTGTTGTACCTCCAAAGAGTCGTCTCCCATAGTGATGTGTCGAGAACAAGGGGTGCCACGTGTATGAATCTTCAAACGAAAATGTCAAAAAAGGGTGTCACATGTCAACCCAGGGAAGACTTAAGAGATACACGTGTACTATGACTCGTGTCCTTTAAAGGTTTATGAAAAGTGAGGAATGGACACTTTCAGAATTAGGGTCCTTTATTGTTAAGACCTCTCAAAATGCCCGAAGTGTGAATCTCTGGAGAGACCTTTAGTGATTTACGTCTTTAACAATTAGGCGGCTCCAAAACTCTAGGAAAAATAGGATCATTCGATCAAATGGGAAACTTCATCAACGACTGGTATCATACGCGCCATATCACAAATTAACCAGAAATTAATTTGATTTAGTTTTTACGTTACAACGTTGCGAAGGATTATATTTTCGTGAAGTTGATAAATTAAAGCTCAAAGTTTTAGGATTATATATGTTCCAACACAATCTACTACCAACCCCAATAAGGTCATAAACAAGTATGGACTCTTTCAATTCGAAGAATATGCTACTACTACTCTCTGGCATGTATCCTCTCCTCTGAACCTACCACCTACTACTCGTCCATTTCCAAAATTCAAAGAGAATCTACCTAGGTTTTCAGGAAATAAGATGGTCACTACGAATGAACACTTGGTGTCATTTTCTAATGCCTCTCACAACATAGTAGCCAATTAAAATTACACTTGTATGTGCTTATTTGTTAATTCCCTTGAAGGGAAATCAACGAAAAATTTCTTTGATCTTCCTCCCAATATTCTTTCCACTTGGGAGGAGTTATTTTATTGGTTCAAATCTACTTATGGGAATTCTAAGATCCTACCTGAACAATTACAGGAATATAATAAAATTGCGTACAAAGATGGTGAGACTATCAAGTCTTTCAACTTACATTTCACCAAGTTATATAACCAAATTCTCGAACTTATTCGCCCTCAGAACCAAGCTAATTTTATGCATTACTATAATGATCCAACTTCCCCTACCATCATAGGCTTGAATAAAAAGATATTGACAATCTTGGTTCTGCTTCGCATACTTGTCTGTAGTATGAAGAACAACTTGAAAGAACAAGTCTTCCCAAGGGAGACTCAATTAAGCAAACAAACATGTCCACCCTCTTACAGCTTGTACAAGATATGAATAACCAAATGATAGTGTATGAGTGAAAGGAGAATGTCCCTTCACTCACCCCTAGGGCCTCATCCTCTTCTTCGCCACCTTTTAGGAATCCTAATAAAAACAAATTTCATCCTAAAGACAACATGCCTCACAGTTGGTGTAACTTTTGCAAGGAAAACCATGAGGAAAGTACTTGTGAGGTAAAGAAGAGTGCCAGAGATAAAATATTTGGTAAAAGGCATGAAACTAACATTTTTTTCTAGATTTCTCAGAGCTAGAGGATGTCATGTTCATAAACACTAGGATAAATCCTATGATTCAAAAGGAAAATATGATCCCCCTCGTACTTATTCTATCCCAAGCTCATCTTCACCATCTGCTACTGTACAAGTTACTAAAACTTCTATCAGTCAAGGGACTCCCTCTCTACTTCCCTCTTCCAAATACAACATTCTCAGTCAATTGGTTAGTATTAAATCCGATGCTACCCTCTTGAACATGTTTTCCATCCATGAACTAGGGATGATTTTAAGGATGGAAATTTATTTTAAAATGTAGAAACCTTGGCAAATATTACTAAGCCTTCATATGCCTAGTATAAATGTTTGGCGATATTTTGTAAAAACATTCAAATTTCTAAGGATTTTATATACTTTTTATAAAATTTTGGCGATTTTTAAGGTAAAATAATTTTTTCCTATAAAATTTGGGTGAATCTTTTTTAAAATAGCGAATATCATTTTTGGAAAAACCATGGAAAATTAGCCCATGAATGAAATTTAGCCCCTAAAATCATCAATGCCCTGAATAACAAAATCATCTAAAATATTTCATGGAAGGAAAAACTTCCACCGTAGCCAATCTCTCTGAAGAGGTAGACAAAGAGGACTCAACTGTAAATAAATTAGGTGCAAACAATTTTAGACACTCTGTAAAAATACTTTGTTTTTCATTTTTGTAAAGATTATGGAAACAAATATACCATTGTTGTCTGATCGACGGCAGTTCAGGCCCACGCGTAATGTCGAAAATTATTATGGAAGAGCTAGGATTGTCTTGTACAAATGAAAATGCCAGAATCATGCTCTCTTATAATAGTTTACAACAATTGACCATAGATGAGATCAAGGACATGAATTTGTTTTTGCTCACGTATCCTGAAATAAGGACAACCCTTAATATTTAGGTAATTGACATGCCAGTGAGTAATTATTCAATAATCTTAGGAAGAGACTGGAAAGTATTGATAAGGGGATACCTCTCACTCGAAGAGACACACTTATCTGTTCCTTAGAATGGGAAGAACATCATAGTCCTAAGGGAGGGAAGAATTTCACTTTATATAGAAAGCATCCCACAGCCTAATGTAAATTATATTGAAGAGGACCTAGGAGTGCAATCCATCTTTGTCGATGAGGACAACACTACCTTGGAAAAAATCGACCTAGAGGATGGGATGTGGCATATGCACTTTGATGGTTCATGCTCTAATGAAGGAAATTGAGCTGGAATTATCTTGTAATCTCCTATAGGTAAAATTTAAAACTTTTCCTATAGGTTAGAATTTTCTTGCACTAACAATGTCACCGAATTTGAAGCATTACTGCTAGGCATTGAAAATGCCTATAATTTAAGTTGTGGTCACCTTATAGTTTTTTGGGACTCTGAACTTGTTGTAAACCTTGTATGTAAGATATATTCTCCTAGCAATAAGTTAATGAAACGCTACACCCAAAATGTTTGGGCGTTGATCTCGAACTTTCCATCATTTAAAATCATTCATGTTAAAAGGGAACTAAATTCAATGGCTGATAGGTTAGCTATTTTTTCAGCCTGTCCTACTTAGATTTCACCTTTAAATATTTGTATCATACTCATATCCCTAATAATGTAGAGTCATGGCAGGTCTTCTCTAGTGATGAGAGAATATGTGCTTTCATACAAAATTAATCTTACAAGCCCAAGGAGATTATATCCATGGAAGACAACAAAATTATGAAGGGCTTGGCACCTCTAGAAATTTCATTTTCATCAAGTGATGTAGGAAAAAAAGAAAAACATAAAGAAGAGGATTCAAAAAGGAAAGTGGGTGACACGATTTCCTTGAACATTGGGACACCGAATTGTCCAAAAAATGTTAAGATAGGTTCCCAATGTATTGATAAAGAAAAATTGAAGTTCATTGAGTTACTTCATGAATTTCAAGATGTTTTTGCTTGGTATTATGAGGATCTTTGTGGTTTTGATCCTTCTCTTATACAATGTGTCATCCCTATCAAGGAGGGCATAAAATTGGTTAGGAGAAAAAAAAGACCCATTAACCCTACACTTGAAGCAACTATTCGGAAGGAGTTGGAAAAAATCTTGAAGGTTGGGATAATTTTCCCTGTTAAGTATTCTGAGTGGGTTTGCAATTTGGTTCTCGTTCGGAAAACAAATGGTCAGATCAGACTATGCATTGATTTTCCAGCATTGAATAGAGCTAGCATAAAATACCATTTTCCTTTGCATAATATGGAAATGATTTTGCAACAAGTTGCAAGGTCACATATGATGTCCTTACTTGATGGTTTTTCTGTTTATAATCAGATCAAGGTAAAAAGGATAGATAAATATAAAACTAGTTTTATTACACATTGGGGCACATTTGCTTATGAACACGTGCCTTTTGTCTTATCTAATGCAGGTGCCACTTTCCAAAGAGCCATGTGTTTACATTTGAAATTGTCAATGAAGTTTCTCCCGCAAAGTATTTCTAAAGCCTATTATTATAAAAACTAAATAATACTAGTAGGTGGGACCCCTTGAACTATTGGAGAGCAGATCTGTTCATTTTGATGTTGAGATTATTTGCGACACAACTCACATGGTTGATGAAGATATTGTTGTTATTGATTATGAATTGAGCTTATGAACTGTTTATTCCTTATGTTACTACCACCTATGCTATTCATTAATATCATTGATGTATATTCTTATAACACATGCATAACAAACATGTCAGTAAAATTACATGAAAGGCGGTTCTGAGAGAGGAAAGATATTAGAACCAATGCAAAGGAAGGGGACCTAGTTCTGAAATATCACATGTGAATAACTTAGAGGAAGTAAGAAACAATTGCAAGAGGAAGATTTAAAAGCTATCCTAACTATACTACATGCATGAAAATACTTGATGATTATTGTTAAGCCCTAGCTAGCAAGTAGGTGGTTATGAAATTATGATTGGATTACATGTTTAATATGCATATGGTGTGAAATGTTGGTGGCGCACTTGGCAAGGTGATAGTATTAATGGTTATGCAATGGTTAATTGAATTATGTGGCGAATCCACATATGGTATATTTGGATAGATGGAACATCGGTGGCTCATTTGGCAAGGTGGTGAATGTTGATGGTTATGTGATTTTGTTTGAGTTGTATGATGTGAAATGGGATATGGTGATCGTGCCACTAGCTTTAATGTGGTGATGGTTTCGATACATGTTTCGTTAATCGTGTTAATGCTGAATTTTTTGGAATGTACTATTGAGTTAATGAGATATGGGTGGAGGTGACATGCATTTACTGCACGTCACCTTTACTCTTCCCGTTGACCACCACCCTAGTCGGGCTATTGTTCGATCTTGTTGCTGTGGTTATGCTTCGAAATAGTAGAGAGGAACCATTCGACCAACTCTCATTTTAAGGAATTCAATCATAGGTATGTCTTTTTTTGGCCATTCGTGATTTTTTTCTGGTTACTAAATGTTTACTGGCTCAGGTATATGGGTTTGTGTTTTCCTAAGTGTTGCAACTGTGGGAAATTTGGGTTCTAGAAATGAAGAGTGAAGGGTACTTACTGTAACAATTTTGAGTTCGTCGAGGTTATTGGTCTTCCTAGGTGATATTTATTTGTTATCATTGTTGTTTGGTTGGAGGGTTTTTCTTTGGTCTTGGGTGGATAACTATATTCACACACTATCACTAATCAAGTCTCTGGCTTTCATGGGTTTAATGGTTGGAGTTTTTTTGCATCAGTATGTTTTGTTCACTTTGAAATTGATTTATTGCACCACCAAGGGTCAGGAAATGAGGTTATTATTCTTCCTTAGCCCTGTCTTCACCTCTGTACTATGATTGTTGACCGAAGAGAATGAGGGTTATACCCTGCGTGCATTAAATAACCTTTTCCAGGTCAGACTAGAGCCCTATGTTTCAGTTATGGCCCCTGTCATAGATTTGTGCCTGGCCCCGAATGAGTTGTGGTTCGTCCTGTACACACCATTCCCTCAGAGGTTTTTCCATTACAAAGAGTGGATCTACTCTCCCCGTGTTAACTATGGAACAACCTTGGCCCTCCACTATGAAATTTTTTTAAGAGGACCAACCTAGCCTATCATTTACGACTCAGTTTTGATTGGATAATTGTCAATGATTTTGAGAACAGAATTTCCCATTTGGTTGTATGATAGTCATGTTGGTTGGTATAGAGTCATTTGACTCAGTTATAATAGTGGTAAGCCCTACATTACCAGTTTCTCTTTCAAAGAACATAGTTACTCTCCGTATGTCGATATCTCAGTGTTGGTAACGGGAAGGGCCTCTGCCCCAATTCGATTGGATGCGTGGGTATGCGTCCTTGCTACAACTTGTTAAGCTGTTGAGTTTTAAGACAGTGATGAGTTTTTTGGTAGATACACAACCACTAGTTTTTGCACTAATGATTATTTGAATGTTTAGCTATCATTGGTAAAAATGATTGACACTTCTCATGTCGCATTGTGTGGTTGAAAAATAGATAATGGTTATGGTAACTATGGTTTTCTTTGGGACCGAATGATTACTGAAATGGATGACTGTAGAAAGTATATCCACTGAATCCTTGTGTTTGTTGGTTGAATAAGCCTGAGTGTGCACAACATGGTCAATCACAGTGTGACTAAATCGAAGCAACCTTATATTAAATGGATAACTCGACACAATATGTTGAGTTATTATCATGACTGTGTGTTTGTTGTGTTAAGTGGAAATGTTTCACCATGGATTTTTGTTAGTTGTGTGCTATGTGTGGTATGGATAGCTTGTTTTTCATACTCAGGGATACCCACATAGTTTTAAGTATGTTATTAATTGCAATCGACCACTGGTTAAAGCAAGAATGTTGTTGATTATAGTCGCGTTGGATAGGTGGCTCATCTTTTAAGTCACATTGAATTTTTTTTTGTTTTATGGTGGCAAAACTACATTGCCTGGGAAAATTACTCTGTGCATAGATTGTGAATAAAGGGTGACTATGGTTTGTATAATTAATTGTCATTTCGAGCATGGGAATCTAGTCTTGATTATTTGGGTTATTGCCTATATATGTTAACAAATATCATTTCATTTTGATGGGATCTTTTGCAGTAATAGAGACTTCATTATTATTTTGAAAACATGACTTTTGAATATAGTTGTGGATTGAAGAAATGCATGGGCAATGGTTGATTTTCATAGTTAGAGATTGGAAATGGGTATTGTTCATAAATTGTTCATAAATTGTTATAAAATGTATAGTGTGTGAATGAAGGGAACATAACCTCTTACAAATTGTTTGGAATATTTACTATTTTGTAATGGCATTGTGTTGGATATTTGATTAGTGAACAATGAACTAGCTAAATGCACATGAATTATTATTTGGTCAAATGATTGTTGGTTGATGCATCTTCTTTCGCAACATGTTATGGATAACTTAATTAATTTCATGAACAATAATTGTTCTTATTCCCTTCCATTATTTCACTTTACACTAATTACAAACCCCGTCACCTCCCATATTCAGTTTTTCACTCCCTGTTCTGAGATTGATTACAGTCAAGAGAATTTTTGTGTTAATTTGGATGAAATTTTTAGTGTCTTGTGTGGATTGCATTGAGGTTTTATTGGTTTTATTTATAGTTGATTATTGTTGTCATTGAGCAGCGACCATGCTTCTCCCTTTTCATTATATCATATTTTTGGTCAATACAAACTCTTCACATATCCCAGAACCCTGTTTCACCCCCCTTCTCATCGATTAACAGTAAAACAATTTGTATGGATTGGATTGCAAGAATCTGATACATTCTGAGCCAAATTGATTTCAGATTTTTAAGAGTTTTCATGTATGTCTATTTAAAAGACTATTTGATAATCGATCACACATGCAGGATGAGTTATTTCAATCGAAGAAGCCATGGCCAAGGAAACAGAGGTAGAGGTAATTGGAACCAAGGCACAGGAAGGCCTAGGTTCTCCATACATTTTGATGTTGATTCACAAGAGCTTGGAAAATTGTTTCATGTCAGATTCGTCAATTGGATTGGGCAGGGAATATTCCAACATAGGCCTGAAAGGCCTCCTTTCCAAGCCCCCAGTATCCCTATACCTCCTCATGTCTCCTTATAACCCGAGGTTCCTGAAAATTATGGATGAAGGAGATTGTCCACCCAACAGTTCCCAACATCGTGGCTGGTCGAACTTGTATTTTCCTGCTCCTTCGCCTTTGAACCCCATTGTCCAAGCTGCCCCTAACTACTCACTAGTGCAATCCTCCCATGCAAGCAAGAGATTTAAGATTGAATCCCACCATGCACTTGATAAATTAAAAGCCATTGTTGCCCCTTCCTCACCCTCTAATGACTCTGACAAATCCATGTCTTCTCGGATGCATTTGAGGGATGATTTTTCCCATGTGATTAGCGAGATTAAGCCTAAATTCTATGCACAGCCTAAAGAACATTCAGGAAAATCAAGAGGTGAGAGAAGAAACCAAGGAAAGGTTGTGTCGCATAGTGGGAAATATGGTTTTTGAGTTTTATGTTATCTATATTTTCATGACAGTTGACTTCATGGATCTTTGGACAACATGTTTATTTTGGATATATGAGTATTATATTGAAATAATTTCAAATTTCATGAGTTTTAATTTCCAAAAGTGAATATGTTAATGGGAGGCACAAGGAGGTGTTTTTTGCTTAACTAATGACTATACTATGGTTATTATGATTGTTATGAACCAAAGGGAGTTACAAGGGATCCCAACTACTAGTTATTATTTAAATATGACCCTTTATTATAATTATTACTTTTCCCCATAACTAAAGTTAGTTGAGTCTTTTAATTAACTTAACTAATGAATTGGTTCAACTTCTTCAACCAATTCTAATTTGTTAAAAGCAAAAAGGAAGGGAGGAACAAGAGAAGGGAGAGAAGCAGAAGCATGCTAAGGTTTTCTCTTTGAGTTTGTGTTCAGATAGTTCAGTTTTCATTCATTCATATATTCATCAAAGCCTAATTCTCTTTTGTGATAACATGGTCTTATTGTAGACAACAATATTCAGGGTTGAATCAAATCATTTAGACACTTGTTTTTCAGAGGTGTTGTAATGTCCCTTTCCAAATAGGAGCTCCAGAGAGGAGGCTTAATGGTCTAAACCACCCCGTTAGACTATAGCCAAGGCCAAAGAGGGGTAAACAGAGTTACTAGAGGTCACTCCAGTCACAGGTGTTATATTCAGAAAGTGACATTGAGCTAAAAAGGGTTAAAAGCACTTTTAAGTCATTATGAGATAAAAATAGAAGTCAACAGTGAATTAGGGTTTCAGCAGTGATTTAGGGTTTTGGAAGTCAACAGTGAATTAGGGTTTCAACATGATTTAGGGTTTTGGAAAGCTATAAAGGAAGGGTCAGTGACCTAATTCATCACTATGAATATTATGACTTGTCATTGAGGAGAAGAGGTGCATCTCAAGAGAGATAGTTCAGTGTATTCCAAGAGGAAGACACCAATTGGTTGATTTCGGTGTTGAAAGACACACCCTAGTCACCGGGAAGATCATCCAGGTCTTCCATCATTCTTCATTGATTCTACAGTGCTCCCATATTATTGGTATTATATTTTAGTTTCTTATTTGTATTCTAGTTAAGATCCTTTTGTCTTTTGATCTAGCCGAGTGTTGTTATTTTATTCAACCGCAATTGCTTATTGGTATTTCATCTAAGATCCTTTGTATGTTGATCTAGTTTATTATTGTCAGTTTATTCAGCCACATTCGGCCATTTTGTAATCCACAGAGATATCATAATACAAAATTTGTAGTCCTTTATCGCATTTATTATTTGTATGATCATTTATATGTTGTAAACCTTTGATCCTACACATAGATTATCAGTGTTTCCTAGACTAGCCAAGTCAGGAACATTACAGTGGTATCAAAGCTTTAGTCTTGCCATCTTGTGACTAAAGAAAATGAGTGCATCAGAAGACCCAAAGGGTCGTGAACACATAGGTGATGAATATGTCACTTACAACAGGCATCAGGAAAGAAGGCATAGGCCTGATTTTCCCCCTTTTCCTCCTAGCTCAGAGGAAGAGGAAGATGCACACAGAGAAGCAAAGAGAAGGGAAAAGTATGAGGCTGAGTGTGAGGCATAGAGGATGCTAGGAGATAGATATGAGTGACCAGAGGGTAGTGGAAAGCCCCCATAGATCCAAAGGCATTTTTCATGCAGGTTATCAATGATATGTTAGCTAGTCAATGGACCATGTCTCAGTCCTTGGCATGGGTGGTTGATATATTGGCTATAGTGGGCACCCCAGATACACAAGTCTCGCATGCAACACAAGGGAAATCAGGAGCAGGCAGCAGACCCCATTCACCCTCTCGCACATACACCTCTGCAAGTAGTATTCCCAGACCCTTGTTTCCCAGTTTCTAGAGGGCACCCCCGGTAGCAACACCACCACCGATAGCATAGAGGCCACCCACTCATGCCGACGACATTGCAGAGTATAGGAGGGAGTATGCAGCATTGGGTCGTGACTTCCATCAGGACATGACCTTAGTCAAGTACTGTGGAATCAGACTCAGGAACCACCCCAGAGAGCCGCAGAGGGGAGGACCACAACAACAGTAGGGGCATAACCTCGATTTCATTCGAAAAGTTGGGAAACTCACCATCCATTATTTCGACGGATCATCAAAATACACCACAAAATCTTGGGTACGGAAGCTAGACACGTATTACAAGATCAACTAGATGATTGAGACAAAGGCCATCAATTTCATGACCTTACACTTGGAGGGTGAGGCACATGAGTAGTGGTATCATGGACTGGTGACATTGGGTCACAGTCGCATCACCTCTATAGGGATTTTACAGATAGGGTCATGGACAAGTTTGACAGGAAGGATCCCGAGATACACTTCAGGGATCTAGCCCAGTTGAGACAAACTGGCACAATAGAGGCATTCATCATAGATATATCAGAGCCCAGGTTGATCATGCTATTCACAGAAGGACTCACATATCCTTTAAGAGGATGGGTGAAGGCATACAGGCCTCCCACTTTGTAGGATGCCATCCTTCGCACTCGAGATCTGGAAGACTCAGTGCTAAAGACTAAAACTTTTTCCAAACCATTTGTGCCCCAGAGGGATTGAGACAACAAGCCATTCCAGAGAGAATGGAAGGGAAAGGAGAAGTTGGATGATGATACTAGGTGAGATATTATGAGGAAGGATATTTTCTTTAGCTGCAGAGATCCTTGGGTCCCAGGCCACAAGTGCATGGGCAAGGGAGAGATTCATTATATTGAGGTAGAAGCAGACTACATGGACAATGAGTAGGAGGAGAAAGACAGTGGATCCAATAGTTCAGAGGAGAAGTCAGTACCAGCAGAGGAGTAGTCTCCCCATAGACCATCGACATCAGCAGGAGCCCATCCTCCAGTAGTCCCACAACGACTAGAACAGGCTAACAGAAGGAAACCAACAAAGGGAGGTTTCATAGCAACCCTTTTTGGTGTTACCAGGTATGATACCCTCTGTATCAGAGGGATTATTCAGGGGCAAAGGGAAATCTCCCTGATAGATGGTGGGTCCACCCACAACTTCATCGACGCTTCACTAGTATCGATACGGGCACTTCAAATAGAGGAGTTTGAGGGGTTTGATGTTGCGGTAGAAGATGGCCACACAGTGGAGTGTCTAGATAGAGTTCCAAACTTAGAGATGAAGTTAGGAAACTACACAATGAGAGACACATTTTATGTGGTTGACCTATCAGACACAAATGTGGTGTTAGGAGTTCAGTGGATGATTACCTTAGGAAAAATCACTACCAACTACCAAACCTTGGAAATCGGATTCAAAGATTAGGATGGGAAGAAGGTTGTTCAAACGGGTATGTTGATAGGAGCACCCAATATAGTTTCATCCAAGAGGATGGAGAGGATATTTAGACATGGGGAGGTAGCATATGCTGCATAATTCTTGATCACTACTCAGAAGGATTCGGAAGGTCGACAACAATACCATAAAGGGATCAAGAATTTATTGGGATGACATCAATAGGTCTTTGAGGCAATTCCACCAGAGGGACCACCTGACAGGGGGTTTGAGCACACCATTGAGTTGGAGGAGGGGGCCAAACCTATGATCACCCCCCCTATCATAATCCTAGGAGATTCAAGGATGAGATAGAGAAGGAAATCAAGGAATTGTTGGTGATGGGACACATCAGACCGAGCAACAACCCATTTGTGTCTTTAGTTGTCTTAGTTCTGAAGAAGGATGGCACCATGAGGATGTGCATTGATTACTGAGCCTTGAACAAGAAAACCATCAAGAACCAGTACCCTATCCCACACATTGATGAGTTGATGGATGAACTTCATGGGGCAGGTTTCTTCTCAAAAATTTATCTACGCTCTGGATATCATCAGATCAACATCCGAGAGAAGGACATAGAGAAGACAACATTTCGATGTCATTTTGGACACTTTGAGTTCCTGGTTATGTCGTTTGGGTTAACCAATGCAACCGCTACATTCCAATCTTGCATGAACCATATATTCATGGATCAACTAAGGAAATCAGTCTTGGTCTTCTTTGACAACATCTTGATCTATAGTTGGTCATGGAAAGGGCATATGAGGCACCTGGATGAGGTATTGAGCATCATGGAGGCGCAGTCATTATATGCCAAAGAGTCCAAATGTGATTTGGGTATTAAAGAGTTGCTTTACTTAGGCCACATCATCAACGAACAGGGGGTACAGGTGCACCATGAGAAGATCAGGGCCATTCTAGATTGGTCGACACCCAAGAACGTGTCAGAATTGAGGAGCTTCTTTGGGTTCTTCAGTTATTACAAGCAGTTCATCCAGGGTTTTTCTCAGCTTGGAGAACCACTAACAGATCTTACCAAGCATGGGGTCTTCATATGGACTGAGAAATCATAGGAATCCTTTGATCACATGAAAGAAGTCATGGGCACTTGTCCAGTGTTGGCACTACCAGACTTCACCTTCCCATTTGTACTAGAGTGTGACAATCCGATGAAGGAATGGGTGCAGTTTTGATGTAGGGAGGACACCCCATTGTATTTGAGAGCTGGAAGCTTAGTCAAACTAAGAGGTTTTACTCCATTTATGACAAGGAAATGTTGGCAATCATGCATGCCTTGACCAAGTTCAGACAATATTTGGTGGGAAGAAAATTCGTGGTCAAGACCGATCACAATAGTTTGAAGTATTTCCTTGAGCAGAAGGGCCTCAGTGAGGGCCAACAGAAATGGGTGACGAAGGTATACACATTCTAATTTGACATAGAGTATGTCAAGGGGAAGAAGAACAATGTGGACGATGCACTATCAAGGAGACCTACGACATGTTCTTTGATGGATATTTCAGCAGATTGGGAATCCCACTTGTTAGTGGAATATTCCAAGAATAAGTTCACTTGTGAGGTGATGGATGGGAAGATACAGGGTGACCGATATAGGGTCATTGACGATGTCATATTTTACAAGGATAGAGTCTACTTGGTGCCAGATTCAGGGCTTAAGAAGAAGATCCTCATTGCAGTTCATGATTCACCTCTAGCAGGCCATCAAGGGTTCTTAAAAACCTACAGACAGATCAGAGAGAGGTTCTCATGGAAGGGCCTAAAACAATACGTTATGAGACATGTCAATGAGTGTGTGACTTTCCAACAGAAAAAGTCAGAGAATGCTCTTCCAGTAGGGATACTTCATCCACTCCCCATTCCAAAACAGAAATGGGAGAGTGTATCTATGGACTTCATCGCAGGCCTACCCAAGGTCCAGGGTAAGCACTGTATCTATGTAGTGGTCGACAGATTGACCAAGTTTTCTCACTTCTATGTCATATCGAAAGAGTAAAATGCAGTTCATCTAGCCGAGATTTTTTTTAGGGAGGTATTTAGACTTCATGGGTTGCCGAAGAACATCGTCAGTGACAGGGACATTTGGTTCATAGGGACATTTTGGAGAGATTTATTTCAGTTGGTGGGGACAGAGTTGACACCTAGCACCATCTATCACCCTCAGATAGATGGGAAAACCAATATTTTCAATAAGTGGGTTGAAGGGTATTTGAGGAACTATGTAGGAGGACAACATAAAACATGGGTAAAGTGGTTACATTTAGGGGAACATTGCTACAACACCACCTTCCACATGTCCATTGGTATGAAACCCTTCTGAGCATTATACGGATATGATGCTCCCACTTTGGTAGACTTGGTATTAAGGGAGAGCAGAGCTCCCAAGGCCAAGGATTGGATCACAGAGAGTTAGGAGATTCTCAAGTTGTTGAAAGAGAACCTGCAGACGACGCAAAACCGACAGAATATAAGTGCGGACATGCACAAGATAGAGCACATCTTTGAGGTTGGAGATTTGGTTTTCTTGAGACTCCAACCCTACAGAAATCCATCTCTAAAGAATAGTGGGGCCGAGAAGCTCAAGCATGGATTTTATGGTCCTTACAGGATCATGCATCGAGTAGGCGAGGTTTCGTACGAGCTAGAGCTTCCAGAGGGGAGAAAGATTCATCATGTGTTCCACGTGTCTTGCCTAAAAAAGGTAGTAGGACAATTCATTAGAACATTAGAGTATCTTCCCCCTTTGTATGAGGAGGGACAGTTGGAGTTAGTTTCGGAGGAGGTTTTAGAGTTTTGGGAGTGGAAACTGAGGAGCAGGGTCATCAGAGAGTGTTTGATCAGATGGAGAGGGATTCCAGTAGAGGATGCTACTTGGGAGAGTGAGAAGGTGTTGCAACACCCTGGACTAGTATTGCTTGAGGAAAAGAAATTTTGGGAAGCGAGGATTGTAAAGTCCCTTTCCAAATAGGAGCTCTAGAGAGGAGGCTTAATGGTCTAAACCGCCCCGTTAGACTATATCTAGGGCCAAAGAGGGGTAAACAAGGTTACTAGAGGTTACTCCAGTCATAGGTGTTATATTTGGAAAGTGGCATTGGGCTAAAAAGGGTTAAAAACGCTTTTAATTCATTATGAGCTAAAAATAGAAGTCAACAGTGAATTAGGGTTTCAACAATGATTTAGGGTTTTGGAAGTCAATAGTGAATTAGGGTTTTGGAAAGCTATAAAGGAAGGGTCAGCGACCTAATTCATCATTATGCAGATTATGACTTGTCATTGAGGAGAAGAGGTGCATATTAGGAGAGATAGTTCAGTGCATTCCAGGAGGAAGACAACAGTTGGTTGATTTAGGTGTTGAAAGACACACCCTAGTCACCCGGAAGATCATCCAGGTCTTCCATCATTCTTCATTGATTCCGCAGTGCTCCCATATTTCGGGTATTATATTTTAGTTGCTTATTTGTATTCCGGTTAAGATCATTTTTTATTTTGATCTATTCGAGTGTTGTTATTTTATTCAACCGCAATTTCTTATTTGTATTTCATCTAAGATCCTTTTTCTGTTGATCTAGTCGAGTATTGTCAGTTTATTTAGCTGCATTCGGCCATTTTGTAATCCACAAAGATATCATAATACAAAATTTGTAGTCCTTTGTCATTTTTATTATTTGTATGATCATTTATATGTTGTAAACCTTTGATCCTACACACACATTAGCAGTTTTTCCTAGACTAGCCAAGTCAGGAACATTACAGGTGTTGATCTTTTTTTACTAGTCCGTGTAGACTTGTCTGCTTGTGAATTAATTTTCATGACTGATAAAGGCTATTGTGTTGAGTTGAGTGGGAAGCAATTTGTGGCAAGTTGATCTAACATTTAGAGTTCAATTTTGGTTTTCCTTCAGAGGTCATTTTGTATGTTCCATCGGGGATTTCTAAGTTTGACTTTGGTCCAGGATTTATGTATGAGATTTTGTAAAGAAAATGACTCTTTGGTGAATTGGAATGAAATAAAGGATTGTTTTATGACTCATCTATCTTGATTACCATCTTGGTGTCTTTACTTATGTTCTTACATTTATTTCAACAACTGTTATATTCAGAAAATTACATAAAAAGTAAATTTCCAGCAAGCTTTTTGTTGATAAAAGACTAGCCTGCACTTGTAATTAATACTTGTGAGTTAGGATGTTATTTTTTTGGCTATAAACATAGGGTGATATTCCTGTCTACTTTTATTTATCCAAGTAAAGTCTTAAAATGCTTGAGTAAGATCAATTCATATATTTTCCTCAACATTTATTTTGGCGACCGTACTAGGGAGATCTTCGATATCTCTCTAGTTAAAAAATTTATATTTGGTTTTTCATCGATACATCTTTCTTTTCTGAAATTGATTCTTTGATTATTTTTCTATTAATGATTGTTCTTGTTGCAAGGAAACCCAATATTGAGCTCGATATTCAAGACCATAACAACATTTCTTTGAACCTGTTTAACACCATTCTAGACACTGCCAATACCCATGCCGAACTTAACCATTCTTGGGGAGTGATTGAATGAGATATTAGTGCTCAAGAACAATTGGAGGCTAGATGTAGACAGCCTAGAAATCAGTACTAACCTTTTGTTTCTTCATTTTTGGCCTTTCTTTCATGTTCTTAAATTCCCGTGCTTCTAGAATAAGAAGGGGCTTGTCACCTGAAATCAATCCTATAGCTTAAATAGGAAGAAGAAACATAGTCTTATCTATCCAAAAAAGTTCTCTAAGGAGGAATTTATCGGATTCATCCAACTCGTATTTCTTTCCCTCATCTATCATCCACAAGATGGCATCTAGTGGTGGCTCTGGTGGCACTGGAAGTGCTCCATCTTCCCAATATTCATCATCATCAGTGATTGGTAGCTTGTACAACCACCATATCCTTGTCCAATCTACTACAAACCCCACTAAAGTCATCGAAAAGTATGGGCTTTTTTAGTTTGAAGAAGATGTGATAACCACAACGTGGCATGTGTCCTCTCCTCTTAACCTAGCACCTACTACTCACCCACTTCCAAAGTTTAAGAAGCATTTGATTAAGTTCTCAGGGAATAACACTGTTAGTACAAATGAACACCTAGTGGCATTTTCAAATTCTTGTCATAACACAGGGGCTAACAACAATGACACTTGCATGTGCTTGTTCGTCAATTCCTTGGAAGGAAAGGATGTGGACGATTTCTTTGACCTTCTTCCTAAGATCTTTTCTACTTAGGAGGAGTTAATCTATTGGTTCTGATCCACTTATGTGAAATCCAAAATCTCTGCCGAGAATTTAAGGGATTACAATAACGTCACTTATAAAGATGGTGAGACCATCAAGTATTTCAACTTGCGGTTCACCAAGTTGTATAATCAAATCCCCAAAATTATCTACCCAAAAAACCAAGCCTCTTTCATGCATTATTACAATGCATTTCCTTCTCCCTACCATCATAGGCTTGAGAAAAAAGTCATTGATAATCTCGGTTCCTCTCTACATACATGTTCAGAGTATGAAGAACAACTTGAAAGAACTAGTCTTCCCCAGGGGGAATTGATTAGACAAACAGACATGTCCACTCTCTTACAACTAGTACAAGATGTGAAAAATTGTATTATAGAATTTGACCGAAAGGGTATTGTATCCCCTCTCACCCCTGGAGCTTCATCCTCTTCTGCACCCCCTTTTAGAAATCTGGTTGAAAAAAAAAACCAGCCTAAGGTTATCCTGCCTCGGAGTTGGTGTAACTCTTGTGAGGAGCACCACAAAGAAACCACATGTGAGGTAAATAAGAATGGCAGAGATAAGATTTTTGGTAAAATACCAGAAGCTACTATCATTGTCCTAGACTTTGCAGAGCTAGAGGATGTCATGTTTATTAACACTAGGAACAAAGCCTATGCTCCCAAGGGTAAATTTTATCCTTCTCGCATTTATTCTAGCTCGAGCTCATCCTCAACCGCTACTACGTCCCAGGTTCCTAAAATTCCCAAGAGTCAAAGAATCACTCCCCCTCCTCCCTCTTCTAAATACAATATCTTGAATCAATTGGCCAATGTCAAAGCAGATGCACCCCTCCTAGACATGGTTGACATCCCTAAACAACAGATGCATCTGAAAAAATTCATGGAAGGAAAAGATCCCATTGTATCCAATCTTTCCGAAGAGGTAGATGACGAGGATTCTTCTGTAAATAAAGTAGGTGTACATAACATTAGATACCCTATAAAAAAAAAACCTTTTTATATTTTTGTAAAGATCATGGATAAGATTGTCCATTGTTTCCTCATTGATGGTGGTTTAGGCCCAAGTGTCATGTTTAACATTATTATGGAAGAGATAGGCTTGTCATCTACAAAAAAAAATGCTAGAAGCATTCTCTCCTATGATAGTCTACAAAAAATAGGCATAGGCGAGATTAAAGTTGTAACCTTGGTGTTATGCGCTCATCCTAAGATAAGGACAACCCTCAACATTCAGGTGATTGATATGCATGGGATAAATTATTCAATTATCTTGGGGAGAGATTGGAAAGCCCTAATAGGTGGATACCTCTCACTCGACAGGACACATTTATCCGTTCCTCGGAATGGTAAGAATATTATAGTCCTTAGAGAAGGAATAATTTCACCCTACATAGAGAGTATTCCGCAATCTAGCGTAAACTATATCAAAGAAGACGTAGGAGTGTATTCCATATTTGCTAAATAGGATAATATTCCTCTGGAAGTAATTGATTCATATGATGAATTATAGCGTATGCACTTTTATGGTTCACACTCTAATGAAGGTAACGGGGCTAGTATTATCTTGGTTCCCCTACAGGAAAAATTCATAATCTGTCATACAGGTTGGAGTTTGATTTTTCAAACAATGATGTTGAATTCGAAGATTTTTTGTTAGGCATTGAGAACACCCTTAATATTGGTTGTGGTCACCTTTCAGTTTTCAGAAATTCTGAGCTTGTTGTGAACCTGATACGTAAGACATGCTCTCCTAGGGACAAGATGATGGAACAATACTCCCAAACTGTTTAAGCACTTGTCTTGAACCTTCTCTCTTTCAACATCACTCATGTTAAGAAGGAGTTGAATTCAATAGATGATGGGTTAGCTATCTTTGAAACCTCTCCTACTCAATAACTCTTACCTCACTGGCCTAATTGTGCTTTCCAATCTCTGCATTGTCCATACATTTATGAAAATGAAGAATTCTGGAAGTACATCCCTAACGATGAGAGAAATTGTGATGTCATTGAAAATGAGCCTCTCGAGCATGAGGAGATTATATCTGTAGAAAATAATAATATTCCTGAGGGCTTGACTCCTCTTGAGAGTTTTTTTTCTTTGAGTATTATAGGCAATAAAGAAAACATAAAGGAAGAGGAGTTACAAAAGAAGGTGATTGAAACCATCCTCCTGAACATTAGGACATTTGAACCTTCAACCAATGTTAAAATAAAGGTCCAATGTTTTGGTAAAGAAGAGTGGAGGTCCACCAGACTACTTGGTGAATCTCAAAGGGTTTTTGCTTAGTCTTATGAGGATATTCACATTTTTTATCCTGGTCTTATTCAGCATATCATGAAACTAGCTAGGCAAAAACAAGAATTTGTTAACTCTGCAATGGAAGCACCCTTTTGAATGGATTTGAGAGATTTCTTAAGGGATGGAATGTTTTTTTCAGCCCACCCTGAATGGGTCTCAATTTGGAAATCGGCCCCAGGGACCATTGGTAATATCAGAACTTGCATTAGTCTTCGAACTTTCAGGTAATCGATTATGAGAAATCTCTTTTCCCCTTTCATTATTGAAATGTTTTTGCAACGGGTTGTAGATCCACAGTTAAGACCCTTACTTGATAGTTTGTTTGGTTACAATAAAATCAAACTAAATGGGGTCAATGTTCACAAAACCACTTTCATTACTAATTTTGATACCATTCCTTACAAATACTATCTTTTTAGCTTACTTGTTACAGGTACTACTTTTAAAAAAACTATGCACATGACTCTCGATGAATTAGTCAGTCTCCATATCTATCTTGATGAGCTAATTGTATGTGTCAAGGGAATGATGATCACATTAGATTTCCATTTCATCGGTCCTTTCCAAATTGATTTTGTATTGGATACTAATTCTTATATCTCAAAATGTTTACAGGAGCAATTGTTTCCCTATAGCACTGACAACCCTCACTTGAAATATTGCGAGGAACCAACATGAAAAGTTCTAATGTTGTCTGGATTTTGCTGTATACTAGTAGCCTAGCTATGCTTTCAATTTTTGTGATTCTTTTCTACGCTTATAGTACCTTGATTTCTTCCTTCTAAGTTAAAGTTTTCCTTCCTTTCATTTTTCAAATTGAGTCTCTTATTGTTGTTGTTTTAGTGCCTACATTATTACTCCTGTTTCAATTTTTGTCTTTATCATCTTTTAGTGTTTGGTAAAGATAGAATTTTGGATCAATTCTACCATAGTGAAAATCCTGCGAAGCATTGTTAGTCAATAACAATCAAGCTTACACAGCTGTTATGCTATCTCCTCTGAAGGACCCTTGAAATTGTTATATATTTCCACTATTGTCTTGTAAAGAAATTAGTTATTTCCCTCTTCTTCTTTCCATTTCTTCATCCATTGAGAAATAAAAGAGAAGAACCATCATTTTTTCTCCTTGAGATAAGAGTCGATTATGGATGAATAATTGTGCATACAGAAGTAAACCCCCTCATACTTAACATTTTTCATAAGTTATTCCCAAATTCCTGGTCATTTTTTCATTAAATTCGCTAAATTTCCCCCTGTTGCATAATTATTCTGGTGATGTCTTCTTGGACTTTTTTTTGGTCCACGAAACCATGAGTCCTAAGTTCTAAATATGTTAAAAAAAAAATTCCTTGTGGAGTTTCTAGTTTGTTGACGTTTGAAATTGTCAACGAAGTTTCTCCCACAAAGTATTGCTAAAGCCTATTATTATAAAAACTAAATAATACTAGTAGGTGGGACCCATTTGAACTATTGGAGAGCAGATTTCTTCATTTTGATGTTGAGATGATTTGAGACACAACTCACATGGTTGATGAAGATCTTGTTGTTATTGATTATGAATTGATCTTATGAAGTGTTGATTCCTTATGTTACTACCGCCTATGCTATTCATTAATATCATTGTTGTCTGTTCTTATCACACATGCATAACAAACATGTCAGTAAAATTACATGAAGGGAAGCTTTGAGAGAGGCAATATATTAGAACAAATGCAAAGGAAGGGGACCTAGTTCTGCAATATCACATGTGAATAACTTAGAGGAAGTAAGAAACAATTGCAAGAGGAAGATTTAAAATCTATACTAACTATACTACATGCATGAAAATACTTGATGATTATTGTTAAGCCCTAGCTAGCAAGTAGATAGTTATGAAATTGTGATTGGATTACATGTTTAATATGCATATGGTGTGAAATGTTGGTGGTGCACTTGGAAAGGTGATAGTATTAATGGTTATGAAATGGTTAATTGAATTATGTGGCCAATCCACATATGGTATATTTGGATAGATGGAACATCGATGGCTCATTTGAAAAGGTGGTGAATGTTGATGGTTATGTGATTTTGTTTGAGTTGTATGAGGTGAAATGGGATATGGAGAGCGCACTACTGGCTTTAATGTGGTGATGGCTTCGATACATGTTTGGTTAATGATGTTAATGGATAATTTGTTGGCATGTATTGTTGAGTTAATGAGATATGGGTGTAAGCAATGTGCATTTACTGCACGTCACTTTTACTCTTCTCGTTGGCCGCCACCCTAGTCGGGCTATTGTTCAATCTTGTTGTTGTGGTTATGCTCCAAAATCTTAGTAGGGAGGAACCGCTCAGCTAGCTCTCGTTTTAAGGAATTTGATCACAGGTATGTATTTTTTGGCCATTCGTAATTTTTCTCTGGTTATGAAATGATTACTGGCTCAGGTGTATGGTTTTGTGTTTTCCTAAGTGTTGCAACTATGGAAAATTTGGGTTCTGGAAATGAATATTGAACGGTTCTTTCGAGAACAATTTTGAGTTTGTCGAGGTTATTGGTCTTCCTAGGTGATAGTTAATTGTTATCATTGTTATTTGGTTGAAGAGTTTTTGTTTGGTCTTGGGTGGATAAATATCTTCACACACTGTCACTAATCCAGTCTCTGTCTTTCATGGGTTTAATGGTCAGAGGTTTTTTACATCAATATGTTTTGTTCACTTCAGCATTGGTTGATTTCACCACCAATGGTCATGAAATGAGGTTCATGTTCTTCCTCAGCCCTGTATTCACCTTTATGTTGTGATTGTTGATCGAAGAGCATGAGGGTTATACCCCATGTGTGTTAAATAACCTTTTCCAAACCAGACTAGAGCCCTACGTTTCAGTTATGGCCCCTGTCATAGATTTGTGATCGACCCTGAATGAGTCGTGGTTCATCCTGTACACACCATGGCCTCAGAGTTTTTTCCATTATAAAGAGTGGATTTGTTCTCCCCATGTTGACTACAGAACAACCTTGGCCCTCCACTCTAGAAATTGTTTCAGAGGACCAACCTAGCCTATTGTTTACGACTTAGTTTTGATTGGATAATTGTCGACGATTTTGAGAATAGGCTTTCCCATTTGGTTGTATGACAATCATGTTGGTTGGTATATAGTCACTGACTCGGTTATAATAGTGGTAAACCCTACATTATCAGTTGCACTTTCAAAGCACACAGTTACTCTCCTTATGTCGATAGCTCAGTGTTGGTAATGGGAAAGGCCTCTTCCCCAATAAGATTAGATGCATGGGTATGTGTCCTTGATACAACTTGTTAGGTTGTTGATTTTTAAGACAATGATGAATTGTTTGGTAGATACACAATCACTGGTTTTTTCACTAATGATTACTTGAATGTTTAGCTATCGTTGGTAAAAATGCTTGATGTTGCTCATGTCGCGTTGTGTGGTTGCAAAATAGATAATGGTCATGGTAACTATGATTTTCTTTGGGGCCAAATGACTACTGAACTGGATGACTGTAGAAAGTATATCCACTACATCCTTGTGTTTGTTGGTTGAATAATCCTGAGTGTGCACAGCATGTTTGATCACGGTGTGACTAAAATGAAGAAACCTTATATTAAATTAATAACTCAACATGATATGTTGAGCTATTATTGTGACTGTGTCTTTGTTGTGTTAAGTGGAAATGTTGCACCATGGATTTTTGTTAGCTGCGCGTTGTGTGTGGTATGGATAGCTTGTTTTTCATACTAGGGGATACCCACAGAGTTTTAAGCATGGTATTTATTGCAATCAACCACTGGTTAAAGTAGGCATGTTGTTTATGACAGTCGTGTTGGATAGGTGGCCCAGATTTTATGTCACATTGAATTGTTTTTTGTTTTACAGTGGGAGAACTACATTTCCTGGAAAAATTACCTTGTGCATAGCTTGTGTCTAAAGGGTGATTGTGGTTTGTATGATTAATTGTCATTTTGGGTGTGGAAATCTAGTCTTGATTATTTGGGTTACTGTCTATATATGTTAACGAATATCATTGCATTTTGATGGGATCTATTGTAGTAATAGCGACTTCGTTATTATTTTGAAAACATAACTTTTGAATATAGTTGTGGATTGAAGAAATGCATGGACAGTGGTTGATTTTGATAGTTACAGATTGGAAATGGGTATTGTTCGTAAATTGTTATAAAATGCATAGTGTGTGAATGAAGGGAAAAAAACCTCTTACAAATTGTGTGGGATATTTAATGTTTTTTAATGACATTGTGTTGGGTATTTGATTAGTGAATAGTGAACTAGTTAAATGCACATGAATTATTATTTTGTCAAATGATTGTTGGTTGATGCATATTCTTTCACAGCATGTTATGGATCACTTAATTAATTTCATGAACAATAATCGTTCTTCTTCACTTCCATTATTTCACTTTCCACTAATTGCAAACCTCGTCACCTCCCATATTCATTTTTCACTCCCTTTTCTGAGATTGATTACAATCAAGAGAATTTATGTGTTAAAATGGATGAAAGTGGCAGTGCCTTGTGTGGATTGTAGTGAGGTTTTATTGGTTTTCTTTACAGTTGATTGTTGTTGTCATTGAGTAGTGACCATGCTTCTCCCCTTTCATTATATCATATTTTCTCTCAATACAAACCCCTCACATATTTCCAGAACCCTGTTTCACCCCCCTGCTCATTGATTAATAGAAAAACAATTTGTATGGATTGGATTGCATGAGTGTGATACATTTTGATCCAAATCTATTTCATACTTTTAAGAGTTGTCATGAATGTCTATTTAAAAGAGTATTTGCTAATCAATCACGCATGCAGGATGAGTTTTTTCAATCGAGGAAGCCATGGTTGAGGAAACAGAGGTAGAGGTAATTGGAACTGAGGTCCAAGAAGGCCTAGGTTCTCCATACATTTTGATGTTGATTCACAAGAGCTTGGCCAATTGTTTCATGCCAGATTTTTCAATTGGATTGGGCAAGGAATAGTCCAACCTAGGCCTGAAAGGCCTCCTTTCCAAGCCCCCTAAGCCCCAAGTATCATTGTACCTTCTCATGTCTCCTTACAACCTAAGGTCCATGAAAATTATGGATGGCAAGATATTTTCCACTCAACAATCTCCCAACATCGTGGCTGGCCCAACTTGTCTTTGCCTGCTACTTCACCTTTGAACCCCATTGTCCAAGTTACCCCTAACCACTCGCCAGTGCAATCCTCCCATGCTAGCAAGATATTGAAGACTAAATCCCACCATGCACTTGATAAAGGAAAATCCATTGATGCCTCTTCCTCACCCTCCAATGACTCTGACAAAGCCATGTCTTCCAGGATGCATTTGAGGGAAGACTGTTCCCACGTGATCAACGAGATTAAGCCTAAAGGCTCTACACATCCTAAGGAAAATTCAGGAAAATGAAGAGGTGACAGAAGCAACCAAGGAAAGATTGCATCGTAGACTGGGAAATATGGCTTTTGAGTTTTATGTTATCTATATTTTCATGACAATTGACTTCATGGATTTTTGGACAACATGTTTATTTTGGATATATGAGTATTATTTTGAAATAATTTCAAATTTCATGAGTTTTAATTGCCAAAATTGAATATGTTAATGGGAGGCACAAGGAGGTGTCTTTTGCTTAACTAATGGTTATGCTATGATTGTTATGAACCAAAGGTAGTTACAAGGGATCCCACCTACTAGTTATTATTTAATTATGACCCTTTATTATAATTATTACTTTTCCCCCTAACTAAAGTTAGTTGAGTCTTTTAAGTAACTTAACTAATGAATTGGCTCAACTTCTTCAACCAATTCTAATTTGTTAAAATAAAAAAGGAAGGGAGGAACAAGAGGAGGGAAATAAGCAGAAGCATGCTAAGATTTGCTCTTTGAGTTTGTGTTGAGATAGTTCAGTTTTCATTCATTCATATATTCATCAAAGCCTAATTCTCTTTTGTGATAGCAATTTGTGGCAAACTGATCCAACTTTTAGAGTTCAGTTTTGGTTTTTTGTTAGAGGTATTTTTGTATGTTCCATCAGGGATGTCTAAGTTTGACTTTGGTCCAAGATTTATGTATGATATTTTGTAAAGAAAATGACTCTTTGGTGAATTGGAATGAAATAAAGGATTGCTTTATGTCTCATCTATCTTCATTATCATATTGGTGTATTTACTTATGTTCTTACATTTATTTCAGCAATTGTTATATTCAGAAAATTACATAAAAAATGAATTTCCAGCAAGCTTTTTGTTGATAAAAGACTAGCCTAAGCACTCGTAATTAATACTTGTGATTTAGGATGTTAATTTTGTTGGATATAAACATAGGGTGATATTCCCGTCTACTTTGATTTAGCTAAGTCTGAAAATGCTTGAGTAAGATCAATTCATATATTTTCCTCAACATTTATTTTGGTGACCATACTGGGAAGATCTTCGATATCTCTCTGGTTAAAAAAATTCTATTCGATATTACATCAATAATTTATTTATTTTTCTGAAACTGATTCTTTGACTATTTTTCTATTAATGACAGTTCATGTTGCAAGGCAACCCAATATTGAGCCCAATCTTCAAGACTAGACAAGCATTGCTTTGAACCTGTTTAACACCATTCTAGACACTGCCAATAGCATTGTCGAACTTAACCATTCTTGGGGAGTGATTGAACGAGATATTAGTGCTCAAGAACAATTGGAGGCTAGATGTAGAGAACCTATAAATCAGCAGTAACCTTTTGTTTCTTCAATTTTGGGCTTTCTTTCATGTCCTTGGATTCTCATGCTTCTAGAAAAAGAAGGGGCTTGTCACCTAAAATCAATCCTATTGTTGAAATAGGAAGAAGAAACATAGTTTTATCTGTCCAACAAATTTCTCTAAGGAGAACTTTATCTGATTCATCCAGCTGGTATTTCTTTCCCTCATCTATCATCCACAAGATGGCATCTAGTGGTGGCTTTGGTGGCACTGGAAGTTCTCCATCTTCCCAATATTCATATTCATTGGTGATTGGTAGCTTGTATAGCCACCATATCCCTATCGAATATACTACAAACCCCACCAAAGTCATCAAAAAGTATGGTATTTTTCGGTTCGAAGAAGATGCCACAACCACACTGTGGAATGTGTCCTCCCCTCTTAACCTAGCACCTGCTACTCACCCACTTCCAAAGTTTAAGGAGCATTTGCATAAGTTTTCGGGGAATAACATTGTCTATAAAAATGAACACCTAGTGGCATTTTAAAATGCTTGTCATAACATAGGGGCTAAAAACAATGACACTTGCATGTGTGATATGAAAATAGAAGGCTGACTTGTTATGCTATGCAAGCACCCCTACTTCATTAAAATAAACTTTACAGGACCTTGCTTCATGTGTTAAAATATGCAAAATAAACTTATGTGT